>CM066987.1:17500-617500 GCA_033977485.1 Hydrangea macrophylla
TACATACATGATTATGTTATTGTCATACATGCATAGTATTTATGCATTCGTGAATCAGTGGAATCATACGGATGTAGAGTTGTATGATGAGATGAGGCATACCATGCGTTATCATAGACCTTGTGAAGGGACACGAGGGAGAGATGACATCTTGGTAGTGGTGAATGATTCAAGGTGAAAAGTGCATATTTATAGCATAATACATGGTCCTTTATGCATCTTTTATCCCCAAAGTCCCTACATTTAGGTATATTCTAATAACAATGTTCTTTTTATTGTGTTAATGCCAAAATATATATTTTTGCATTGTTCTATAGGTATTAGGATGCAAATTAATGAAGTGGAGCTAAAGAAAAGTGATTCTGGTGGATAGAACAACAGAAGCAGCTGGGAAAACGCCATTTTTGATAATGAAGACTTCAGATTTGGAAGATTTTCCCAGAGATATAAAATGTAGATCTTTGAGTTATGGTCGCGTGGCTGCAAACGGGAGGTCAATCCGAGGTCTGAGTGAAAAGTTATGGCTATTCTCCCATCGGTGCGCAGAGGTGTCAAAATCAGAGGAGTTCAAGCGATTGAGGAGAGTTCAATCGATCGAACCTTCGATCGATCGAACTAAGCTCAATCGATCGAACTATATATTCACCCAAAAGTTGCGTAAACTCTGCAGGAACCCTATATATAAGTCGTTTTGACGCCAGACGAAGAGAGGAAGCTCCAGAACGCAGAAAACAGTAGTTTAGGGTAGTTTTAGGGTTAGATTATGTGTAGATTAGGTTAGGTTCTTGTTTTTATTCCTCTTTTCCATTGCTATACTAAATGTTATTGAAGATTTCAAGTTTCTTTCAAGTTATTATCAGATTATTACAGGTTTTTCCTTCCCTTTTTCTTTATTTCATTGTTTATTACTCTAGTTATTATGATTGCCTTAGTTTCCTGTTGCTGCGTTAGTTTATTTATGTTTTCGTAGTTTAGACGTTGGAAATATGTGATGAAACATTGATTTCCAACCTCTGCCATGCAATCTATAGAAAACCTGGGCTCGATCGATCGAAGGTATTTCGATCGATCGAACCAGAGCCATAGTCAAGCGATCGAAGACATTTCGATCGATTGAAGGATGATGATGTCCGATCGATCGAGAGCGCTTCGATCGATCGAACATGTTAAATCCTGAGATGATTCTTTTAAGTATTCCATGACTTTCTGTTTTAGAAATCTGTCATCAAATTGTCCCTATAAGTTCAGTTTGTCACAACAGTTTTTAGAACTAAAAGCCTTAAGGCCTTTTCTTCAATGACTTTTGAAAACCACTTTGAATGCTAACACCATTTAGAGTGCAAGTAATAACTATTATTTTAAACCGTCTTCTAAGTATTTTAAATCACTTGTGATGATATAGTCCCGGTCATGAAAGGATTATTGATTCTTTATCTTTAGAAAAATACGGAATGCTGAAGAGGAATAAACTCCATAGAACGTTAATGAATTTGCATGGTAAATGGTTAGGATCAATGTGGATTCACGTGTTTCCAACACCTTTAATTTAGTTATTTCATTAGTTATGTTTTTATAAGCTTTAGTTTATTATTTAGTTTAATTTAATTAATTAGGATTTGTTAGTACACCTCCAATCATTCATTCTTATTTTCTTTTTCTTTAGGTTATAACTTAGTAGACATTCTCCCTATTCCTTCCCTGTGGGATCGACCTGGACTTATCCAGTATTACTTGCACGATCACCTACACTTGGGTGTTGCACAAGAGCGCACAACTATTTAGTCGTGTCAGTGAACAGTGGTTGTTGAGGAATCTCTCAACTGAACCTGGTTTTGAATGTTTGTGGTACCATGGTGGATTCAGATGTAGTATAAAGGTTAGTAAGGAAAGCTACTAGATTGATTGTATAAGTGGGAAGTGGTATGTAAGGATTAACCTAGGATGAGGGATTAAAAACGGGAATGATAGAGTATACTTTGACGATTTGAAACTACAATTAGTAGAAGTAACGGGTTTCAGTCAAGTATTGGAAATGGCACCGTATGAAGAGTTGTATAGGCGTAAGTGTCGATAGCTAATTTGTTGGATCGAGGTTGGGGAAAAAAAGTTGTTAAGGTATAAGATGATACAGTTGACTACGGAGAAGGTAAAGCTAATTCAAGAGCGACTTTTAAAGGAGGCTCACAGTACTTAATATTCAATTCATCGGGGGAGTGATAAGATGTACCGGAATTTGTGAGAAAACTTTGGTGGAGAGGGATGAAGCGAGAAGTTTATGTCTGAGTATTCAGCATGCTAGCAAGTCAAAGGCAGAGAGACAAGTACCTGCGGGGCTATTACAACCATTATCAGTGTCAGAGTGAAGTGGGATGGGATCACGATGGTTTTGCTTCGGGATTTCCACGATTGTTCAATAAGAATGATAAGATTTAGGTTATGGTTGATAGATTGACGAAATCAGTGCATTATCTACTGATCAATACGAATAAACCTTCAAAGTTGGCGGAATTGTATGTGAAAGAGGTTGTAAGACTACACGGAGTTCCAATAGTGATTATATTTGATCGTGATAGTAGTTTTACATCGAAATTTTAGGAAGTCCACGGGTGCTAAACTGAGTTTCAGTACTACATTTCATCCTCAGACCGACAGATAGTCAGAACGTACGATTTAGACATTGGAAGACATGCTTAGACTTTGGGTAAGTCAATATAGATTGAGAATAGGAAATGTAAATTGGAAAGACGAAGCTTTAATGAGTACGTGAACAGAAACGATAAGAATGAGAGGAAGACATGGTAGTACATTGAGTACATTATCGGATATGATAATAGAAATGTAAAATGGTTGGAGGACAATGGTGGATGCAATGAAATACGATCTCAGTGTCCTGGATTCCAACAAGGTTGGAGAGTTTTGAGAATGTTGAATTTCACCCTAAGAAAATTTTTAAGTGTTTAAAATATTTTAAAATAAAACTTTCGTTGAGTAAGAAAATTTGTTTTAAATACTTATGATTAGGTATCAAGTAGACCTTGGAAGACGGGTATCGTGGAAGAATATGGTATGCTAAGTGCTTGGGACATAACGGTGGTTGTCAAACGAATGAGTTCTATGTGGGCAGATTGTGAACTTAGGAATTCTAAAGGAGTTGGTGAAATGATGTGTACCTGAATTTGGCTAATTGGAAGTTATGACCTTAAAGAAGTGGTCGTGAGTATTGCTCCAAAGTGAGCTCGACTTCGATTTAAGTATCGGAGTAACCTGAGGTAGATTGTGAACTTAGGAATTCTAAAGGAGTTGGTGAAATAATGTGTACCTGAATTTGGCTAATTGGAAGTTATGACCTTAAAGGAGTGGTCGTGAGTATTGTTCCAAAGGGAGCTCGACTTCGATTTAAGTATTGAAGTAATCAGAGGTAATGAATGATTTGAGGCTTTGATCAATCAAGAACTTGATGAGATCCGCAAAGAGTAAAACACTTGAAAGATGCCAGTTAGGAATCAGTTGGCATTAGTGACCGGAGTGAGAATTTACTTTAGGGTATTGCAGTGAAAGGTATGTGAATTGGAAGTCGATATTGAATTTAATGAACACAGTGAGGCTATAGTACTTTGTGGGAAGATTTAATTACCGGCTTATCCTCAGATTATATGTGGGGATTATATTAATACTGTGAGCAATAGATTATTCAGGAATAATGGATTGGAGACCCGGATAGCAATAATTAAGGACTAGAGAGTTTAAATTGGAAATTGAGTCAAATTTGACTACGGTTATGAAACATTGAATGTCGAAATAAGGTATGGTGCTTTGAGATGTTATACGAAGAATATATGCTTAGTGTGAACGATTGCCAGGAACTCGGTGAGAGTTGAAATACAGAAGTGTGATCGATATGGACTTGTGCAAAGGTGAAAGTGAAACACCAGAGACGTATGGAATCGTAAACTACATAAATGGTAGTGGATCTACTTGGACTAATATGAGAACGGACTACATTGCAGTTGAGATCTTTGAAAGAAAAGTGATTGGCTCAAGAGTGTGAGTACACTAGATGAACATGATGGATTGTGAATGATCAACGGTTTGGGACAGGAACAGGGTATGTTCTGAATAAGAGGATATGTTTTGATATACTCTATAGTACGTGCATGATTCTAAGTCAAATTTTGATTAACAATGCTATTCGTTACGATGGATATTGGGGTAGTAGTGTTGAGAAAGAGATGAGGTATTATGTAGGATTTCAAAATAATTGTTTTAAAACCTGAATGAGAAATGTATTGGACTTTGTCCAACATGTTAAAGTGAAAATGTTAGGGGTAACCTTCTATGTTAATTGACGGTAGTTCGAGTACAAACTTGGGAGCGATGAACGACGAATGTGTTTGACCTCACTGTAGGTGATTTGGGACATGTGTAGACTCGAACTAGTGAAATGATGTGAAATTTTCAATAGAGAATTTGATTGATACCTTACGAGACACAAGTGATGGGAGTATAGTACGAGGTTGGTAAAATCGGAATGGAATGATAAGAATTAGTAGAGACAGAGGGAGAGTACTAATGTGACGCACTACCAACTATGTGATAGTCATTTCAACTGAAGTTGCCGTTATATGGATTTATTAGGAAAGAATTAAGGATTGGAAATTGATAAGAACTTGGGAGTCGTTTGAAATGCGTTGTAATGCTACAAGTGGTTTGGTGATCAGCGGAGTAAGAGATTAAATCTATAGTATTTGAAACAATTGATTGAAACATGGACTTATCGACGGAGTATATATGTGTGATAGTACTCAGTTGTGGTTCACTTCGAGATGAAGAATCGTGTATAGATGTTAACCAGTTGAGACGTAATGTCAACGACTTTTAATCGAAAAGAAAGATAGGTGAATGGGAGATGAGTTACTTCTTTCGTTTTGGTGATTGAGATATAACCTTTGGGTTTCGAAAAATATATGTGATAAGTACGATGAAAGGATATGTGAGTGGACGTTGTGACGTCGTGATGTGATTTAATGTCATATGTGACTATTGAGTAAGTTCAACTTAGATATTGATGTTCTTAGTTATCGGGATGCTTCGAGATATTGCTAGGATTCGGTTGAATCTTCTATTGGATTGAGACGGGGGCTCTGAGAATTTATTTTCCTTAAGAGCCTGAGGATTTACTTTCCTCGTGAGACTGTGACTTCTCAGTAAAGTAATTGGATTGTGTATGAGGCAAATGTTGGAAGTACTTGTGTGAATTCTTGGTGACTTGAGAAGATAGTTTAAGTTTGGGGACAAACTTCCTTTTTGGAGGGCAGAGTTGTCACACCCGTCCCGGAAAATCTATTTATTTTAAAATACAGAATTGATTTATTGTGAATTATTAATGTTGATTAATAATTGTGGATGTGGTTGACGTGGGTCAACGGTGAGTATCAATCGAGGACACAGAGATTTGATAATCAATGAGGTATTGATATAAGTAAATGACATTTATGTGATTTTAAATGTTATTTGACTTTACCTGATTTTCATGAATAGTAATTATACATGTTTTGTATAATTTCTGGTAGTTTGATCCTATCTTAGATCATTGTGAATACTGTGGTGAGAACGTGAGTGATGCGTGGCATAAAAGGTAGGTGGTCTAGAGATTGCACGAAATTAGTTTCGAAACGTGATTTTCGGACCCAAACGGAACCTAGAGGAAAACTTTTATAAATTTTAGTTTTCACTCGTGAAGTCATAAAATGGACGTATACGCCGTTTCAGGAGATAATTAGAAGTTTAGAGAACTCGCGGGGAGTTAAACACGATTTCCAAAAGTTGTGCCTATATATAGAAAAACATGAGATATTTTCATTAGTTATAATTTTCTAACCTAAATCAAGAAAGTGGCAAAAAGGGGATTTATTGCTTCGAGCTTCAAGACGCAGATCGACGAACTTCCAATCGTCAACTTTTCTCCAAATTTCATATTCGGACTCCTCGAGGTATTAGCTACGTTTTGATGTCTATTAGGCAACGTTTGGCAAATTATTTTCGAAAAACTAATTTTAAGAATTTGGGAAAAATATGTGTATACTTGTAGGAATCGTTTAAGATCGGAGATCCGTCGATTATTTGGTCTCCTAGTACTTCTCCTGAAGTTTGAGAGATATAGCTCAAGGTATGAATTCCGAATCTTTGTAATATAGATAATTTTGGATGTTTTAGATATTTTGTATGAATTGTGATCCGGGAAAAATTCCTGTGATAAAGTAGGCCCGTTAATTTTAGCGAGTACGTATCAAAAAGCATGGTGATTTGGTTATGTGAGTATGCTAAATGTCTATGTGGGTCAAAGGGGAGTTTGGTATAATTTCACACCGGTGCACGCCTCTCGATATTTGAGAGTTTATGGTAGTGACGACTACTTGCTTGGTGTGGGAAGTGGCCAACCAGAGCAGATGGATGCAATGGTTGAGTGATCCTTGGCTAGCTATTGGCATCGCGGTTTAAGATTTAAGACTTGCCGATATATTGGGTGAATGCGTATCTCTCTCCCCGGAGACTAAATTATGTGATTTAGATGTTTAAAACATGAATTGCCCATATGCATTTGTTTAGAATTGTACACTCAGCATATAGTTGAGTAATGGAGATTTACTCCATTGCAGGTATGAAGAAAGGAAAGATGGAATGCAAGGGATGAGGCCATTGGAATCATTCGGAGGAATTGGGGTATAGATTTTTATAACCGAATCATAGAAGCTCTGGATTATTATTGAGTTGATGTAATATTCTTTTGAAAACCTTTTTAAGTTGGTTGGAAGTGACCTGGAACTCTTGAGTCCGCGTCTTGATGCTTAACACGTTGAATTTTATGTTTTATGAATTTGTTATAGCACTGATGAGATTTGATCCAAACGAGTCATTGATTTGTTCCGTTAATGTTTTCAAAACTTAGACATGCTGCCTAACATGTTTATATACCTTTGTTAAAGTTTCAGAATGATTGGGGATATGTATGTTGAGTTTTGTCGTATTTGCGACGTTTTCAAAAAAAATAAAAATAGGCAAAAGTGGGCTGCCCGTGAATAGTGTTTTTACAAAGGAAGTACTTTTTTCGGAAAATATTGAAATGTTCTATTTTGCTTCTAGGGTACCTTTGGAGTCCCTAATAACACTTTTATGGTTAATTTGAAATATAATTAACTTTTCAAATTGATACGGATTTTACGGACTCATAATTCAATCTTTTTTTTTTTCGAAAATGAACTTTGTATTAAAGAGTTTGTTTAAGTGTCTTTTCCGCTGCTAGAGTTATAGAATGAATTGGATGAGCTTCGGTGGCGTGGCACGTATCCTATTTCCGCTCGTAGCAAGATGGGCCGTGACAGATATTTACTCTAGGAAACAAAGGAATTTTTAGGACTTGGTTGGCTCTTGAGTTGTTCCCAAATTGAGAGCTTTAATTCTTTTGTTTTGGTAGTAATCTTTGATGTCCTTCGTCTGTGGGCATAGGCGATTTTTCCAATCCCCTATATTTGGGTATTTGGATGTTTCTTGTGATTGCTATTCTTATCACTTTTATCCATGTATATTTGTGGGTCTCTTGTGACTATTATGCATCAATTACAATAGGATCGTATTCAATTCCAATGGAATTTTCATCCCACGTTACAAAGTATTAGTATCAAAGTATTGCCATAATAATATGGCTGGTGTCAAATGACTGTAATTTCGAAAACTATCACTATCTTGTTTTTTTCCTTCTAAAAAAAAAAAAAACCATTAAAAATGACCGACTAACAAAAAAAAACCACATCAATTATGACCGACTCTTGGAACATCTTCTTCTAAATCTAGTAAACTTTTTTAGTAAGATAGTTAAGAATCAGATACATCGGGACCACTGCTCAAAACCCCATGTCCCATCATCGGTAAATGAAGAAAGAACAGATTGCCAAAGATGGTCTCTAATTACATGAAGAATCCATCAAGGCGTGGTAGTGCTTACACTCAATAGAGAACTCATGACCTTTATCACTCACTCAGTGAAGTGAGAACTCTAAAAATGGCTGTCAACCTTCAAATCTACAAACCTTTTTCATTCAGATAAAATTCTTCATCGCATAAGGAAGATAACCCTCGTAATGCAAGTTGCACTAGACTGTTAGTCAATTGGGTATAATCTTTAGGAGCTCGATATCAAACAAAAGAGTTTTGTCTATCAATCCTTGATTCCGCAGCACAAAATCCAATGCACGTTGACCCTTTAATCCACAATATGCAACTTTTCAAGGGGAATTTAACTAAATTTAATGCAAGTATCCATTGAAAGAATTGGGTCTTACCGAAAAGGTTGTTGGTCTTGGGCCCCTCTTGCCAAAGTCATTCTCGGAATAACCCAGTTCAGGGGGCACTATGATCCTGCACCATCACCAAATAATAGACTATAAAATGTTATGCATACAATGCATGATAATTTCCTAGTTTCTCTTTTATTTTTTAGAACAAAAATAATACAACTAGCATTGCAATTAACAAATTCAGTGATGTGACAAGATTGCACCAAAGTCACCAACTCAAGCTAGGATTGACTAGAACCTGTGATCTCAATCAATAATTGGTTGACATCCATACAAATGCTCAATTATGTGGGCAATGTACATGATAGAGCTAAGCACATGGTTCTTCATATGTGATACTCATTAGTAGAGAGATTTGTGATATGACCTAGTGGTTTGGTCGTAACATACGATCAAAATATGGGTATAATGTTTCGAGACTTGGATACAATTCTTTGACACCTAAGCAAAACCACTATGGATACAATATTTTGAGATCTGTATACAATTTTTTGAGGGGTCATTCTGTCCACACCCACCCATTTACTCTTTACACCCTCCTTTTAATGAAATTTTCACCTCACAAAAATACCCCTGAACAAAATGACAAGAAAAGACAAATAAATTAAAAATATTTTAAAACAATCACTATCTACACCCACCTCTATAAAACCCAAAAAGCAAGAAAACTTGAAACTCAACTACGATCAGTTCGTATAGCAGGTGAGCATTAATCAATAAAGAAAAAAAGTTGCGAAGGAAGCATACATAAGCAAGATTAAATGCCAAAGTAGTTTGGCAGGCACAAAACCCTCTTTTCTAAGGGCTGGTTTGTTATTTTATGTTAGTTTTATTATTTGTGGTCTAGTTTAGTTAAGTGGTATTATGATGATCTTCTTGTAATTGTTTATATTTCTTCATTACTCTGAATTAATAAAAGATAGAGAGTAACGATAGTTCTCTCTAAGTTTTGGTGGAAATATTGCTCAACATGGTATCAAAGCATCCCTAACTAGGGCTTCACACCACCACATCAACCACCACTACCTGCGCCCAAGGATCAAAATTTCGTTTCGGTCTATTGTTTCGGTTTACCCAGAAACGGAAACGTTTCGAAAACATTTCGGAAACATGTGGAAACAATGGAAAAAATTGGAAACATTGAGAAACATGGGGAAACATAACTTCAAACGTAACTATATGCGTGTATAAAGCTAATAATTGATTAATTGAACATTTGAGAGGTCTATATATGTAGTGCTGCATTAAAAATGTGTAGTTCAAATTGAAAATACATGAGGATTAAGTCGCCAATCTACTGTCAAACACTTCATAGAATCCACAAAACACTTCATAGAATGCAAAAGATATATATAAGTACATAGTAAGCGAATAAGCCATCTCTAAAATAAAATGGTTGTTTATATGACAAGTACACAACCACATGATTATCTCAATGGAAACAAGTATGTTTCGTTGGAAGCAAATGAAACGATACTGAATCATAGGTTTGTTTCGATGGAAACAAAAGAAACAAAGTTGTTTCGATGGAATCCATGGAATTCGAGATTCTATGGCTGTTTCGTTTCCATGACCTAGGAAACGGAAACGTTTCGGCCGTTTCGATGGAAACAGAAGGAAATTTTGATCCTTGCCTGCGCCAACTCCCCAACCCACCTCTACCTTGCGCCGATATCAACCCCCCTAAACAGACCCCCCGCCGACCTCAACAACACTTACCAGGCCCTCACCACTCCAACCCAGCACTACCCTGGCATAGTCGCAACTCCTTATTGCCCTATACAGCCTTGCGACAGTCATTGGGGCTTCCACTGCCTTGGCAGAACCTTGCTAGGGTTTCATCCAGCTTTGCACACAGCCTTGCGACACCATACTGGATTGAAATTTTTTTTCCCCCATCATTTTCATCAACTTTCAGCCTTTGGACAGATCTGACCCTTTAAATTGGTGCTGATCTGCATACAATTCTTCGTTGATTCTGTTCTTTAGGTCCGTAATTGGACCAATGTTCTATTCCTAGACAAGACAATTGCACCCGATCGGTGCACAGGACGACTAGGTTTACCTCCATTGCCGTGTTTGTTCGTTCAGACCAAGAGTTTCCTTCAACATGACCAAAGACAAAGAAGAGTCCCCAACTATGAGTTCTCCTATGGGTATTGAGAAACATTCCGTCATTACCGAGAACCCAGGCTCCAAAATCACCACAGTTCTATTTAATGGCGAAAGTTCTCTCTCATGAACTCAGTCTGCTACTTTTTGGCTCCGCAGTAAGGCAAAGTTTGGCTACATTGATGGCACGCTCAAGGCACCTAATCGTGAGGATCCTACTTACGCCAAGTGGGAAGTGGATAATTATCTTGTAATGAGTTGGCTAGTTCATTCCATAGAGCCTTTGATTGCTGATTTCTTTCTAGAGATGGAAACTACACAGGACATCTAGGATACCCTTGCTCAGACTTATGCTCGGAAAGGGAATGTGGCTCAGGTTTATGAACTTCGTAGAAGTATTGAGGCTGAAGTTCAAGGTGAGCGCATTATTCTTCAATATTATCTCTCTATCCACGATGTGGAAACGACTTGATCATATGAAAAACCACCGCCCAGTTTGCCCTACGGATGCAGCTAGTTTTAAGGAATATATTGAGAACGAGAGAATTTTCAAATTCTTAGCTGGGCTCAATTATGAGTTTGATCAGGTAAGGAGTCGAGTCCTTGGTATGGAGCCAATACCCTCTCTTCGGGAAGCATTTGATTATGTTTTGAATAAAGAGAGTCGTCGGTCGGCTATGCTCCCACCTATCTCTACTGATAGGTCAACGTTGGTCTCTTCCAACCAAAGAGGGGGCAACGGTTCTTATCTCCCAAAGAATCAGACAGATAAGGTCACCGAGGATAAGAGTAAGCAATTCTGCGACAGACATGCTGATAATTACATGGTCGTCCTCCCTTGCCGAAAGGAAGGGGGGTGGACGAACAGGTGGTCGAGGTGGTGGCAAGGGGACTGGACAGAGAGCTGCCCACTTATCCTCTGCACTTGATTCTTGCCCTTCAGAGGAGACATCATTCCCTTCACCTGCTAGAAGTATCAGTACTACAAATATGGAGACACTGAGGCGTATTATAGCACAACTAGATGCTCCCGCGAGCTCTTCTACTTCTTTTTCCCAAGCAGATAATGTTGCTAATTTTACTAGTGCTTTACATGCTCATTCTCAACAACCTTGGATTACAGACTCTGGGGTTTCCAATCATATGACTAGTCAGTCCACTGTTTTTTCTACTTATGAACCTTGCTCAGGTAAAGATAACGTGAGAATTGCCGATGGTAATGTTTCTTCAATTTCTGGTAAAGGTGTCATTCATGCTTCTAACACACTGCCTTTATCTTCGATCCATCATGTTCTTAGTTTCTCGACTAATCTTATTTCTATTAGTCGAATCACCCGTGAGCTTAATTGTTGTGTAACTTTTTTTCCATCTCACTGTGTTTTTCTGGGCCTCTCCACAAAGAAGATGATTGGCAGTAGTAGGGAAGCGAATGGACTCTATTTTCTGATGCCTAGTAAAGCTGAGAGTGGATGTTTGACCCAGAGAGCTCACTATACATCGAGGGAGAGTCTTCTGAAAGAGGCAATGGTTGTGGCACAAGAGACTAGGACATCTGTCATTTTTTATTCTTACGTCATTTGTTTCCATCGTTAATAAACAATAAGAATATTTCTGATATTTTCTGCGAGGCATGTGAACTTGGCAAGCACCATTGTGCCACCTTTAATTTAAGTTAGAATAAAAGTACAATTCCTTTTCAGATTGTTCGTACTGATGTGTCATATTCCTTCTGTGAATGGTTACAAATGGTTTGTTACTTTTATTGATTTCTCTCGCACTACTTGGGTGTATTTGATGAAAGATAAGAGTGAAATGTTTTCGATTTTTAAAACATTTCACAAAATGATTTGCACTCAATTTAGCACTGTCATCAAAATTGTTGTTCTGACAAAGAAGGGGTGGGGGGGGGGGGGGGGGGGGGGGGCACTAATACTCCCCAACAGAATGGAGTTGTCGAGCATAAGAATCGTCATCTGTTGGAAACTGCAAGGTCTATGATGTTTCGATGCAGATTCTAAAGTCTTATTGAGGAGAGGCAGTTTTAACGGCTGCCTATCTCATCAATAGAATGCCCACTTGCGTCCTCGGTAAGAAATCCCCTATTGAGGTTCTACTTCAACTGTCTTCTATATTTGTTATTCCTCCCAAAGTGTTTGGGTGTGTCTGTTTTGTTCACAACCACTCTTCATCCCAAAAAAAGTTAAACCCTCATGCCCTTAAATGTGTCTTCCTTGGTTATTCACCCACACAAAAGGTATACAAGTGTTATCATCCTCCTTCACGTAAATGGTATGTCTCTATGGATGTTACTTTCCATGAGATACACCCATACTTTTCAGTCTCTGTAGTCAACTATTTAGGGGGAGAAAGAGAGTGAGCAAGAGATGCTTGTTGCTATTATATGCAATGATGAGGAAGTTGAAAAAGAGAGAGTAGAAGAGGGAGAGGGAGTAGAAAGGGAAAATGATGAGGAAGAAGGGGAGAAAGAGAAGAGTGTGGGAGAAAGAAAATAAATTGAAGACAGGAGGAAAGAGAAAGAATTACTGAAATACTCAAATAACAAGGAGAGAAAAAGGTTTGGGGCATCAGAAATGGAAGCTATTCCTTTCCACTTCAGTCGATCACTTCTAGTGATGATGGTCCAGGTATGTCAAGTTCTTCAACTCAAGCTTTTGATTCTAGTGATGATTTATACATTCCTATTGATCATCGGAAGGGCACTAGGGCATGTACTAAACATGCTCTTACTAATTTTGTTTCATACTCTCGTGTGTTCGTCCTATAGCGCCTGTGTCCAAACTTTCTTCTATTTCTATTCCTAACCAAGTCCAGGAAGCTATGTTTGATCCTAAACAGTAGTCTGTCATGGTTGAAGAGATGAAAGCACTCTCTAAGAATGGCACTTGGGAATTAGCCGAGTCACCTCAAGGGAAAAAGACAATAGGGTGCAAGTGGGTGTTTACTGTGAAACACAAAGCTGATGGGATGATAGAGAGGTAGAAAGCAAGATTAGTGGCTAAGGGGTTTAACCAGACTTACAGAGTAGATTACCAAGAGACATTTGCTCCAGTGGCCAAGATGAATTCCATTAGAGTTTTGCTGTCACTTCAGCTAATTTAGAATGGCCATTACATCAGTTTGATGTAAAAAAAATGCATTTCTACATGGTGATTTAGAGGAAGAGGTATATATGGATGTCTCTCCAGGTTTTGAGGATACCAAGGCAAAAGGAAAAGTGTGTCGTCTCTAGAAGTCATTATATGGGCTCAAGCAATCACCTAGAGCATGGTTTGATCGGTTTACACAGGCAATGCTTAGGTATGGATTCAGGCAGAGTCAAGGTGATCATACCCTCTTTGCTAAGCACTCCTCATGAGGTAAAGTCACTGCTTTGATTGTGTATGTTGATGATATTGTTATCACTGGATATGATCTGGATGAGATGGGGAAGTTGAAAATTTACCTAGCTAAGGAATTTGAGATTAAGGATTTGGGAAATCTGGAGTATTTGAGATTAAGGATTTGGGAATAGAGGTAGCAAGATCAAATGATGGGATATTTATATCACAAAAACAGTATGTGTTGGATTTACTAAAGGAAATAGGAATGCTTGGGAGCAAGGTGTCTGATACTCCTATGGATCCTAATATGAAACTCGGGGATGACTCAACCAGTGGATAAGGGTAGATATCAGAGATTGGAAGGTAAATTGATTTATCTATCTCACACTAGACTAGATATTGCTTTCGCAGTGAGTATGGTAAGTCAGTTTATGCATTCTCCAAGACAGGTTCATCTTGATGCGGTCTTTCGTATTGTGAAGTACCTCAAGTCAGCACCTGGGAAAGGCTTGTTCTTTGGTATTGTTGGAAATAGGGGATTTTATCCCAGATTTTATTTTGTTATTTATGGTCATGTTGACCACATTTAAGTAGTTTTATTTCTTTCCTTTTCTTATTTATTTCCTTTCCTTCTTTATTTACCTTGTAATATTATATATACTTTGGGACGTACAGTAATAAAATTATCTTTTCCCAATCTTCTTTTTGGTATCAGAGCCACACACACAACCCAACACCACCACCACAGCCTGCGCCGCAACCTTCCCATCACCACCACAACTCGCCGTAGCCCCTCACTCCTCACCCACCCCTCGGCGATCACACCACCACCCTCAGCCACTGCGTCGCAGCCCCTAGGGCTTCTCCTTTGTGCGGCGCAGTTTCCTAAGCCTTTGGCTTGGTGTTGCAGCCTCTCGGTTGCTCCAGTGCCCTTATAAGGGCCTGTTCGCGATGTGCTAAGAGCCCAAATCGTGCTCTCCGTCTTCAGCTTAGGTGACCGAGTTTCTGGATGCCCTTGTCTTTCGTCGAGTTTCCGGCCGTGACCGAGTTTTCGGTTGCTCCTGTTTTCTGTCGAGTTTCCGGCAGTGCCTGTCATTGTTACAAAATCAGTGTGAGTATTCCAACAGCCTCTGTCCATCCTTCTTTGCATCATGGTTGATCCCAGTAAGGATGTTGTTACTACTCTTGTTGCTCGTTCGGATCTCTGTTTCATCCGACTCCCGTTCACCGAGTCACTAGTGTTCTGCTGAACGGAAAAATTTGCACGCTTGGTCTAATTCTCTTCGTCTCTACCGTAGAGGAAAACGGAAAATTGGGTGGTTACTTGGGAAGGAGGTAAAACCCACCGAATCTGACCGAAGTTTGAGGAGTGGTTTACCGATAATTGCATTATTCTGGGCTGGATGTTTAATTCGATGGATGAACGGATCTATAATATGTTTATGTATCATAATACCATTCATGGACTTTAGACTCCTTTAAAGAAGATGTATGATCATGCACATTCCGACTCCCACATTTTTGAGCTCTACCAGGATCTCTCTCATGCCTCCCAAGCTACTTTGGGACTCTCTAATTCTGATTTCTTTGGATACCTGCAGACTCGGTGGGAGGAGTTAGCTCAGTATGAACCCATCACAGATTTCCTTAATGATGGAGATGTCGAAGTCAAGCGGCTTGACCGCCTTCGTACCTACCAGTTCTTGAGGGCCTAAAGCCCGAGTTCGAGACCCTCCGCACACAGATTCTGAATACTATCCCTATGCCCTCTTTATTTGAGGCCTTTGCCACTGTTGATGGTGATGAGAGACGTCATCGCCTACTATCTGCTCTTGATTCTAGGCCCGCTCCTCCACCTGTCCCTGACCAGATGGCCTTTTCGGCTTCTTCTAGTTCTCGGCCAGGAGGTAATCGTCCATACTGCCAGCATTGTCGTACGCCGGGTCACTCCATATATCGTTGTTTTACTCTTCATCCAGAGTTGAAGGGGCAATTTACTCGAAGTTGTCCTGCTGGTCATGGTATTGGCCGCGGCTATTCCTCGTACAAGAGCTGTTGTTGAGATGCTCCTCCACCCGATTATGGTCAACTTCAGTCTCAGATTGCTCAGCTTCAGTCTCATGTAGGTTTGGTAGCTCCTCTCACATCCACTGGTCCCACGGCCGCCATTGCTGAAGGTACTCCTACTGCTCTTCATGGTAAGTCAGGCCACCCTACTTAGATTCTCGATTCTGGTGCAAATAATCATATGACCGGTGAGCTTTCTGTGTTTACTTCTCCTTTTACCACCATTAAACAATCTGTACGCATCGCAGATGGATCTTTCATTCCCATCTGTAGTCAGGGTGATGCCCGACTATCCCCCGACATCACCCTCTCATCTGTGTACTATGTTCCTAATTTTGCTTTTAACTTGCTCTCTGTTAACCGCCTTGTCAAAGATCATAACTGTGCTGTAGTTTTCTTACCTCATTCCTATTATTTGCAGGACCTGACTACGAAGAAGATTTTTGGCAAGGGGTTTGAGCGTGACGGCCTCTATTACTTTGGTGATCCTTCGGTGTCAAGGACGTTCTCTAGCCTTCAAGCTTCCGTGTTACCCACTTTTAATAATTATATGTTTTGCCTTACTCAAATAAATATGTATTTTCAATTCAAACTTTAGATTTGTGGCATGCTCGCCTAGGCTATATCAATTTTCAATATTTATGTTGGTTGTTTCCTCCATTAAAGAAAGCTTGTAAGGATTTCCATTTTAAATGCGTGGTTGTGAACTATCAAAACATACTCGCACTTCTTATATTCCTCGCATGCACTGGGTACCTAGTGCCTTTGATCTTATTCACTCCGATGTGTGGGGCCCTTCCCCCATCACATCCATGTCACTGCACCGATATTATGTTACATTTATTGATGATTATACTCATTGTACGTGGGTTTAACTTATGAAGAAGAAATCTGAAGTTTTTCTCATTTTAGAAATTTTCTTCAAATGATTAAAACTCAAATCTATTATCTATATATAAAGGCTAAAGCACAAAAAAGTTGTACAATCAGTCACATCAGCCTACTCTATTCCTATTAAAAATCCTAGGTGGCACAATTCCTAGTTGGACCAAAACAATTGATAGAGAGAGAGTCTCCTGCACACTTACGCTTCTTCCACTCCCCAAGCCCATCGGATTCGTCTCCTCCCCAACCCCTCCTCTACCCGACGCTTCTCCTAACAAGTGTGACTCTCCCTCTTCTCTCTCATCCCAAGACCACCTCCACCTAACCCTCTTTCTCTTTGTTTTGTTCACTGTTCTCTGAAACTCACGACGACTCAAAGCGATCCTCCAATATCTCTCTCTAGGGTTCCATCGATGAGTTCCTCTGAACCAGCTCTCTCTCTCTCTAATCGATTTTGTATGTGGCCGTGATTTCAAGGTTTTGATTGATTTTGTTGGGCTGTTTTTGCTTTGATTTTTGTAGATCCTTGGGGTTTTGAAGAACGCTTCTCAGGATGATCTGAAGAAAGCTTATAGAAAGGCTGCCATTAAGAAGCATCCAGATAAAGGTGGTGATCCTGAGATGGTAAATTCACCATTCAAGTCAATTTATATCTTCTTTTTTAGATATAGATTGGCTCGCTGTACATATATACATGCTCTTTGTCTATGCAGTGATATGACTATTTGTATATGGTCTTAGATCGATGATGTGAGTAACCAAGCTATCTTGGGCTATGCGTTTTTGTGGATTTTGGGTTTTGATTTGTTCAATTTTACCTAAAATTGAGATGTGAAATTGAATAGATGTACGAAATGACAACCTTTGTTTGTGTTTTGTGAAATTTATCAATTAACTTGTCTAAGAATAGGAATTTCCTTTTGGGAGCTGTCTACTTGAAATTAAAAGTATAGTTTTAGTTTACTTGCGCCATTCGATCCAAGTGATCTATCTTTTCTTTTCTGCTGATAAAACTGAACTGGAAAGTTTCCTTTGTGTGTATTCTTTACATTATCAAACAGTCCCTTCACTGTCTTCTTCCTGTCTCTTCACCTTTCCGCCGCCTCCTCTCCCACAACATTGAATTGGCTTTTTTCTTCTCTCTTTTTGGGTGTTTATCTATATTCTCTTTAATACCATTGTTTATCTTTGGAACAGCATCTCAAAGAACAAAAACTGAGAAAAGTACAGACAAAAGATGATGCACATGGGGAATAATTTATGAAGGTGAATCTTAAACTCAAAACACTACAGGCGACTCTTCTTCTCACCCTAACACACTCTCTATTTTCCTCTTGCTATCTTCCCCTCTCTCCTAGGGTTTTTTAATGCCGCCTCTTTTGTGTATATCAGTATATGTACATGTGTGTGAATCATATCTGTGTTTATTTTTGTATGCTCCTAATCTTGCAGTTCCTTGATCATATGCCAATAAAATGAGTGGATCAGGGGATTTGTCGTTACGCTACACTAAAAATTAAAAATACATATGTATATATACAAGCCTACACACACACACACACATCTATATATATAGATATGTCTTCCTTTAGCTCTGGTAACTCCTATACATTCTTAATAGGTATTTTCGGTGACAAGGTAGAGACATATCATGTAACTTTCGTTTTTTTTTTTGAATTGCTCCTTTTTTTTTCTCATGACTATAATAATTTGATGATGGTGGGTGATGACATTAATCAGACGGATCCCCAATAATTTTTCTTACAAAGGAAAATATATGATATCAATTCGGCTACTTCTGCCGCATCATCAACAATGTTCTATATTGTTTTTCCTTACTATTTTTTTCGTTGTAAGAGTGCTTAGATTATGAAGTTTGTCATTTTTTTTAGGAGGCCAGTGATGTAAGAAAAATATTTGCTACTCTTGAAGGGATTTTGGAATCCCATCTGGTGATTTTTTATCCACCAGGTTCAAGATCTTCAAGACCTCTTCTTTGAAATATTCCAGAATTATATTGTCATCTAGGATTTCAAAAATAATTAATTTAGTTTCATTCATTCGCTGGCCAACAACGAAATTCATTGCGGATCTGTCGAGGTAAATCTCCACTTTCGAATTATCGTTAATTTTGTGAGCTCAGATTGCATGTGTTGAATTTTTCGATTTAGATGTTGCCAATTTTAGCTTGGACATATTTTGGCTTTCCACAATGATTTTCAGAACTGGGTTTGGACTCCGAATGATTGTTTGAATGAAGCGGTGTCTGTTTTTGATAATTTTTAAGAGGATTCGAAGATTAAATGTAGATGCTTCTCAGATTCAATCTAAGTTTGTGTCCCTTTCTTACCTATTTTTTCCCCTAATTTTTTCTAGCCTACCCTTCTAGAACAAGATCAAACTAGGGCTTATTTTCACTACTCTGAATTTCTTCCTTCCTGCTACTCCGGACTCTTTTGTCAAGGCCTTGAGCCTTGTCTGGGCATTGACTTGTAAATCCATTTACCATACTCTTCCCCCCTTCACTCATAGAAGACCTTTTCTTTTACATAAGAAAATTAGAGATCCTAGGAACGTTGAACACCAACCCATTACCCCACTTTTGATAGGTGCCACGTCAATTCTAATTCGATTTCACACTGATTAGCTGATCAGAACTCAACTGGTAATTGAATTACTACTTGTAGTAAACCAAACCAAACCAAGCCTTGTGTCCCAATCAATTGGGGTCGGCTATATGAATCCTTTTTCTCCATTCTGCACGATCAAGAGCTATATGCTCATTTAAATTATATATATTCATATCTTGTTACACTACATATTCCCAAGTCAGTCTAGGCCTACCTCTCCCTCTAACCATTCCAGGCACTACGATCTTATCACTCTTTCGCACAGGTGCATCTACAGGTCTTCGTTGCACATGGCCGAACCATCTTAAGTCTATTCTCCCTCAACTTGTCCTCAATATGTGTCACTCCTACAGTCTCTCGGATGTACTCATTTCTAATTCTGTCTTTCCTAGTCTTACCACACATCCATCTTAGCATCCTCATCTCCGCTACACTCACTTTGCTAATGTGTTGTTTCCTAGTTGCCCAACACTCTGTCCCGTAGAGCATAGCTGGCCTAATAGCTGTCCTATAAAATTTTCCTTTCAATTTTGCTGGTATTCTCCGATCACATAATACTCCAGAAGCACTCCTCCACTCAAGCCAGCCCACTTTAATTCTACGGGTCACGTCATCAACAATCTCTCCGTCTCTACTGATCATTGAACCTAGATAGCGAAAGTGTTCCCTCTTTGGGATCTCATGATCTTCGATCTTCACTGCTTCGTTGTCTCTACTTCCACTGTTCCTCACTTCTATCATTTTGTCACTTCTTAAAGCAATCCTTTTTGGTTTTTACTGCAACTTGTACCTCTTCATTCCACCACCAAGTATCTTTAGAAGCCAACCCTCTTCCCTTCGACTCTCCGAGGACCTCCTTCGATATTCTCGTGATGCACCTTGCCATTCTATCCCACATAGTATTGCTTCCATCTTCCAAATTCCAAGGTGCTTCTACATACATTCTCTCTTGGAATATTGCTAGTTTCTCGCCTTTAAGGTTCCACCACCTAGTTCGCGGGTTTATAGGGTCTTTTCTAGTACGACATTGTCCTTTTATATGGATATCTAAAATAGTAAGTCTATGTTGAGATGTCAAACACTCTCCTGGGATGACCTTACAGTCTTTACATGCTAAGCGGTCTGCCTTTCTCACAAGGAACAAATCGATCTGGCTTCTATTGTAGTAAATGAAGAATAATGAAATAGATTAATATGAAATAAGTAAATGAATTTATTTTGGTTTGACTATAAAACTTGCAACACTCCACTTTCAGAATTGGCGATTGATAATTTCTTTTTTGGATTAGCAATTAGTTCAGTGAAAAGTTTAGCTATAATGTGTTTAATTTCTATGAAAGCCGATGTTGAAAGTTGATTTTTGAGTATGATTCTTATTCTTTTCTTGGAACGTAATGGGTTTATTTGTATATTTACGAGACAGAATTGGACACGGCACATTATATTGTGGAATTAGTTAAAAGATTACAAACTTTGTTAGTTGTGTCCTAGCTGTGTCCGTGCCAAACATCTGAATTCATGCTATATAGTAGATATTTACAGGATAGTCATACCCAAAATGAGTCGAATGAAACATAAAAATCACAGATATTGAGTAATAGAAATTTTAAACTGATAGAAAGACTGCAATAATGATTTACATCTCAGAAAAATAGGGAGACTGTAGAATAAAACTTGAAGATATGTCAATATAGGAGTACTTGAGCAATGATTTCTCTCGATACCTCAGTTTCCATATTTGTATATATTAAATTTGATAACACAGAAGCTATTTTCCCAAATAGTTTCCTTTAAAAATTTTAAGTTCCATAATCACTTATGGGCTCTAAAAGCTGTTTTCAACGAGGGACGTGAATATTATTCTATTTTATTTTTTGTATATAGGTCTGCTATAAAAAAATTCTCATCCTCTTGATACCAACTATTTGTGTAATTAAAATTCAAGCTTCTGTTCATCCTTTGTCCATGAAATATTAGTTACAGAATTATTCTTATTCAGTACCCTACATGCTGCTTATTTGGTTGGATCATAGGTTGTAATTTCATTCTATGCACAAATCTTAAAAGCTTTGTTGCTTTTGAGTTTTCTTGCTACTAAGACCATCTTTATCTTCCCCTTTCCTTCCATGACAAAACACCATTAGGATGGTGCCTCTCTGTTTTGGTTTTCTAAAATTCTTACACTGCCTATCAATTTCTATTATGGCCATTTTCAAAACCAATACACATAAAAAGCTCACATGTGCTTGTATAAGGGGGTGCTTGTGAATTCAAAGAGTTTATTTTTTGATTGATAAGTGAACTGGCTCCAGGTATTCAAGTTTTGGTAGGTGTACATGATCTAAGGCAGCGTTATTATAGAACTCATATTCTCAGAAACTGTCTTTCACATAACATCCAAAACAATAAGTAGGCCCACCCAATAGCATATCTTAAATTGAAAACAAAGATATGGTACATGGCTTGTATCATTAAGTTGGAGACAATGCTTTGAAAGTATAGTTGATCTATGGATTCCCTATTTTCCTGAAACTGGAAGGTCATATAGCTATCAGTCAGTACCAGTATATACCCTCAGAAATCCACTATTTGCATGCTGTTAACTTTCTGGTTCTATTTGTTTTGGTTTCAAAATTCTGTTCTCATGTCTGTAAACTGGTCACAAGTATCATGCCAAGGGCCTTTTTGGATTACTTGTGGCTTTTGCATTTTGGCATAAGTAAAGTTCATTATAACCAAATCTTCTTCCTGTGAGTCTGTGACACATTTGGGATGAAGCACTTCAGAACCTCCTTCAGACAAACGTGCTTTTAGTGCTTAAAAAATGCCTTTTAAAATTATTTACAAGTATCTCTCTCTCTCTCTCTCTCTCTCTCTCTCTCTCTCTCTCTCTCTCTCTCTCTCTCTCTCTCTCTCTCTCTCAGTAGTAAGCCAAAGGGAAGGCGATAAAGGGCAAGAAAAATTGTCCATTGCAATAATAGAGTTTTTATTCTTTGTACCCCTTCAAATGGGGATGTTAAGGTTATTCCTGGATGGGGATTTTGAGAAAAGCACTTTATATGGGTAGTACTGATTGCTTCAACTTCATATTAATCAAATTTTGAGGCAGAGTATTTGGTTCTTTCTCTTTTAATTTTCCTTTGGGGTATTACTTTGCTTTGTCTTAAGACAGAGTATTTGGTTCAGACTGCTAAACAGGGTAAATGTAGCAGGAAGGAGTCAAGAAAGTGGTTCTTTCTATTGTCAGTATTAATTATGAGGGTAATTCTAGAAGAGAAGGTGGGAGTGAGATTTATTGGAACAACTGAAATCTGTGAAAGCATGTGGAAGATTCTTAGAATTCCTTTTAATTTGTTTATTACTTCCGAATGGCTTTACATACAGTATATGTAGTAGAAAGAAGGTTTGATTTAAGTATGAATCAATGGTTTACTGGTAGTTTAGGTACCAAACATTTAGATTTTTCCTTGGTCCCTTCTCTTTTTGGGTTATTGGATGACTTTAAACAATCTAGCTGATTGGTACTTTATTAATTTACTTGCCAATTATTTTGTCTTCGATTCCTTATTCAACCACGAGGCTACTTACACATTTAGGTAAGTTGTGTACATCACTTTGTGTCATGAATTCCTCGCTTTATGGTTCGTCAAAAATGGACTTGGGTTCCCTTTTTACACTGATCAATACCAAAAGCGCTCTATTAATGCTTCTAGAGCCTATGCGTCCTTCTCTGATTACACTTCTTATCTGTGGGGTTCTTAACTTGATCCCTTCTTTCTTAAGCATCGTCTTCTCGCCTCACAGGTGAAACGACCACTGTTGTTTTCGATGGCAACATCCTCTCTCAGATCTATTGACCAATATTCATCAAGAACCAGCGATGACCCCTCTTCTCCCCCTCTCTCTCTATATGCCATTTATGCCTTTAAGCTTCTCTTCCCAAAAATCTTCCAATTACAGCACACATGGTAAGATTTTGTTCTATAATTCTTCCGTTTTTTCACCCTATGTAACAAATAAATACATATCTAATGGATTGATGGTTTGAAATCTGTGATTTAGGTAATTATTTTACCACTACCTTAATTTTCTTCAAGACAACTACTTGGAGGAAGAAAATTTGAACACCTGCAATGGAGCTTCATAGAGGTATTTTCCAACTTGCATTTATAATTTAACTACTGGCTGGATTTTCTAGATCATGGGATGTTGTTTGCACCTTTGTGGTTCGAGTGATCGTGGAATGGTCCTTTTTGCTAATACATATCATCCATGTCAGATATACAAAGGGGAGCTTCTCGAGGCTCATATCTCATCCTTATCCTGTCTTGATTTGAAATTTTCGAGGTTGGTCTTCCTGATTTCAAGCTCTTAGGATAAGCATTTGTTTTCGTTAAACATTTTTTGGGTTGTTGAGAAAGAATTATTGGGAAAGCTCTGATTGTTATTTAGCCCGTCACAGTTTGTCAATTAATGTTACCCTAAAATTATAAAGAGTCTTCAACTAAGAAACAGTTGTCTCCGGTTCAGATTGCCCCAGTCTTTTTTTTTTTTGGGACGATTGACAGTTTAGTTCTTTGTTAGGCAATTAACTTTTCCCACATTTGCATGAGTGGACTAAGGATATTAATGAATGAGAATTGCTAACTGCTGCATACCCGAAACAATGTGGATTATATTTTCTTTCAATTTTCATTTCAGATAGTGTTTCTATTTTACTATTCAGAAGAACTTAGAGTTTTTCCTTTTTCTTTATTTTTTTAACAAGTAAAATATAATGACAGTTTTGAGAAACCAACAGCTTTGGTATCAGGAAAAAGTAAAAACCCGAAAATACCTTAAAAAACAAAGGAACAGAAAACCATTTATTGTTAATTAGTTTTTCCTTTGAAAAATATGAACTAAAAACAGTTTTGTTTGAAAAACTATAAGAAAAATAGTTCTATTTTAAAACAGTTTTCACAAACTGATAAAAGCAATTTGTTATTAAGAGGATTAAAGCATAAAACAGAAAATGGCTTCAAAAACAAACCAAAAAATTGTTTGATTTTGAAACAACAGAACAGAAAAACAAAGAAAAAAAAAGGCTTAACTACATTTTACACCCTCTTAGTTTGTCCTTTGTGTCAAATTGGTCCCTACAGTTTAGAAAGTGTCATTTTAGTCCCTGTAGTTTCACAAGTGTGTCATGTTAGTCCCTCAAAACGCCTGTTGTGACAAATTTTCTACTTTCAGTGATAAATTTTTTCGTCACTACTATTTTCAGTGATAAACTTTTTCGTCACTAAAGGACTTATTGGACTTATTTGACACACTTATGAAACTATAGGGACCAAATTGACACTTTTTAAATTGCAGGGACCAAACTGACACAAGTGACAAACTACAAGGGTATAAAATGTATTTAACCCAAAAAAAAAAAATTTACAAAACAGAAAGAGGGTTTGGTTATAAATGTGAATACCTTGCTTAGTTGAGTACTTTGGATTCGAATGTCAATTCAAGTTTTTAGTCAATTATTATGTGTAGTGTTGTACCCTCCTTAAATACTGTTCTTCTGTTCTGGTTTTTTTTTTTTTTATTGGACGCATTTGCGTCGTGAATCTTAACCACAGTGTGATTTATTGAGAATTTCTTTGTTCATTCATTTTCTTGAGCCAAAATGCTTTTGTGTCTCTCTCTTTTAAGATTCACTATATACAAAATTATTTGGGATCATAATCTTCATAGACTGACCTATTCTAAAATTATAACAAAGAGTTTGTACGAATATTTACGGCTCCTACTCTTACTTTATTTGCAAGTACAAATACTTTTTTTGGCTACATCATAATTTGTTTTGATAGAGTAGTTTTTTCATTTACTAATATTTCGTTTAATCTCTTAGAATGTGAAAAGTGGTGGGTCCCACAATGCTCACCCAATGAGGTACTTGGGTGAGCAACGAGTAAACAAATTTTAGTTGAGCAAAAATGCTCTCACAATATTGCTATATTCTTTTTCCTCTTTTGCTTCATTTCTATGTTGTGTCAATTTGCATTTCTGTCAGTTGTGCTTCTTTTGGAGAAGCTTTTAACAGAGGATCAAAGTAACTGAAGAGAGTTGCAAGCCAGATCCAAAAAGAAAATTATTGAAGAAACACCAAACGAAGTGGACACATTGCATCAGGAAGAAAGAAGAGGCCAAAAAATAAAGTACCAAACTGATGTAATTGATAAAATAGCAATAACATTTGTTTCTAATCGATTTGATTTAATACTTTTTTCAGTGATGTACAAATTTAGCCTACAATTACCAGTTCTTGTAAAATTACCTTTATGAAGTTTGGTTGTTATGACAAGAGGTTGTTATAATATTTCGCAATGGACTTATATATTGTACAACTCGTGCATAGCACGGGTTATCGACTAGTTTCATACTATTGTGCGCAATATTCGGTCTGATAATGGTAGGGAATATATAACTGATGAGTTTTGGGCCGAACTTCATTAAGGGGGGATTCATCAACAACTCACTTGTCCTTACAACCCCGAACAAAATGGGGTGGCCAAACGTAAAAATCGTCATCTTCTGAGTATGATTCAGTGCCTCTTACGTGGTATGGATGTTCCCAAGTATTTTTGGCCTTTTGCTGTCCTTACTGCTACTTACATTATTAATCGTACTCCTAGTCATATTCTATAAGGTCAGGCCCCACTTCATGTCCTTAAGCCTGGTAGTAGACTCTTTCCCATTGTCCCCTCGGTTTTTGGATGCACCTGTTTTGTCCAAAATCGTAGCCCTACACGCTCTAAACTTGATGATAAAGTTGTCCGGTGTGTTTTTCTGGGGTATTCCTCCATATCCAAAGGATATCGTTGCTATGATCCTGTCACACGTCATTTGTATCACTCTTTGGATGTCACTTTTTTGGAAACAGTTCCTTTTTTTACAGGTGCTTCTTTCTCTCTAGAAAACCCAGTAGAGTATGTTGTGGATGATATCTCAGTCCTTCCTTGTCCTGTGGCTATTCTTGACATACCCAGTGACTCTTTGCCTCCGGTCATTACAACTGACCCGGTAGAGATGTACTCTCGTCGTCCTCGCGCTCCGGACCCCATGCCAACATCTTCTCCAGAATCAGGTATCTCATCTCCTCCTTTAGTCTCTGATGTTGCTCCTCCTCGTTATCCTACTCGTATTCGTCGTCCTCCTTCACGTTATATTCTTTCAAGTAGTACTAACCATCCAATTTCTAAGTTTGTCTCTTATCAGGGTCTGTTAAATCCATTTAGCTCTTTTGTTAGTGCAGTTGATTCTGTCTCCATTCCTCGCTCTGTGCATGAAGCTCTCCAGAATCCAAAGTCGGTGGCTACTATGAAATCAGAAATGAGTGCTCTTCAAGATAATCAGACTTGGGAACTTGTCTCTCTCCCGAATGGTGAACGTACAGTTGGCTGTAAATGGGTTTTCAGTGTTAAGTATTTGGTAGACGGCACCATTGACCGATATAAGGCCCGTCTTATGCTAAGGGCTTCACACATGTTCCAGGTAAGGATTTCAGGGCTACTTTTGCTCTAGTTGCTAAACTGACCACAGTCCGGCTTCTTGTTTCTCTTGCTGCTTCCTATTCTTGGCCTTTTCATCAGCTTGATGTCAAGAACGCGTTTCTTAATAGTGATTTGTCTGAAGTTATCTATATGGATCCCCCTTCTGGTTTTCGGGCTCAGGGGGAGTATTCGGGGAAAGTTTGTCACCTCCACAAATCTTTCTATGGATTGAAGCAGTCTCCTCGTGCATTGTTCAGCCGGATTAGTGATGTGGTGCTTACTATGGCTGCCTTTCCAATTATACTTATTTTATTCATCGTAATTCCAAAGGGCAATGTATTATTATCTCTGTTTATGTTGACAATATTATTATCACAGAAGATGATGCGTCTGGTATTGTACAAGTGAAGCGTTCTCTTGGAATATCGTTCGACATTAAGAATTTGGGTCCTTTGAGGTATTTTCTTGGCATTGAGGTGGCCCGATCCCGCCAAGGTGTTTCGTTATCCCAACGGAAGTATGCCCTTGATCTCCTCCAAGATACGGGAATGCTTGGGTGTAGACCTGCTTCTTCTCCTATAGATCCAAATCATAAGTTGACTGCTGAATTAGGAGAGCCCTTACAAGATCCCTCGGTATATCAACATCTTGTGGGCCGTCTCATCTATTTGACGAACACAAGACTAGATCTGACTTTTGCTGTTAGTGTTGTGAGTCAATTTATGTACTCACCACGTACTTCACATCTTGATGTTGTGTATCATATTTTCCGATATCTTAGGACCTGTCCTGGTCTTGGTCTTTGCTTTAAGACAGGAGCTCAATCAAGTCTCTCCTATTTTATTGATGCGGGTTATGCAGGCTCAAAGGGTGATAGACGCACTACTTCTAGTTTTTGTACTTTTCGAGGTTGTCATCTTATCTCCTGGAAAAGTAAAAAGCAAGCTACTGTCACACGGTCTTCTGCTGAGGCCGAGTACCGTGCGATAGCTCAGGGTTCATGTGAACTTATATGGCTTCGTTCTCTTCTTGATGAGTTAGGCTTCCCAGTGGTGGACACATCTACGTTATTTTGCGATAACAAGTCTGCTATTATGGTATCATCTTATTCAGTTCTTCATGAGAGAACTAAACATATAAAGGTTGACATCCATTTCATTCGGGAAAAAGTTAGGTCAGGAGTCATCACACCGAGCTTTGTTTCTTCATCAGATCAGACCGTTGATATGTTCACTAAGTCCGTTGGTCCAGCACTTCTACAGTCGTCTCTTGGCAAGCTTGATCTCGTCAACATCTTCGCCACAGTTTGAGGGGGAGTGTTGGAATTAGGGGATTTTATCCCAGATTTTATTTTGTTATTTATGGTCATGTTGACCACATTTAAGTAGTTTTATTTCTTTCCTTTTCTTATTTATTTCCTTTCCTTCTTTATTTACCTTGTAACATTACATGTACTTTGGAACGTACAGTAATAAAATTATTTTTTCCCAATCTTCTTTTGGTATGCATGGTCACACTGAAGTTGAAGCCTATACTGACGCAGATTAGGCAGAGTCACGGGGTATTGTTCCTTTGTTGGGGCGAATCTAGCCATGTGGATAACCAAAAAACAGGCCGTAGTGGCTCGATCTAGTGCTGAAGCAGAGTTTAGAGCTATGGCACGGGGAGTATGTTATGGATCCAGATTATTCTTTGTGATTTGGGTTTTAAGCCTGAAGACTAGATGAAGTTGTACTGTAACAATAAAGCTTTTATTTAGGGGTGCTCAGATCAGACCCGCCACCCGACCGGCCCGACTCGAACACTTTGGTCAGTTTTTAAGATGGAGTCACGGGTCTCGGTGTGGCATTTTTTTTTCAGATTTGGTTCGGGTGTCAGTTCGTAATCTCGCGGACCCGATGAAATTGACCAGACCCAATAACCTTCTAAAAGAGTTATATATATATATATGATATTTTATATACGTACTATATATATACTGATATAATATTTTAGGGTTAGAATCAGATCACTCTAGCCTCTCCAACTCCTCTCTCTCTCTCTCATGACTCCTCCATGCACCACCGCCACCACTGAGTGCCAACCGCCACATTCCCGTCGTCAACCACCGCCACCACTGTGACCACCTGATCAATCACCTCTTCCCCATTGCCAGCCACAGCCACCACTACACACCTCCACCTCCTCAGATTTGGGGTTCTGAATTTCTGAAATTCTTTATCTAGCTGATTTGGGGTTCTGAATTTCAAAGCAACTGAAGTTAGATGGAATTTGTTATTCGTGGTTGCTGATTCATACCTGGATAAAAAGGGTTCAAGTAGGTGATGTTGATGAGGGATTTTTGTTTTTGTCTTTATTTAGGATCTTGGGAGCACCAAAACTTTCTGTGTAATTTTTACATAATCAACGAATTTGCTGCCTTGCCATTCAAAATAAGAAGTTGTCCTCTAGATTTGTGATATTTTTTGATTTGTTCTTCAGATCTCTAGCCCTGAACTGATTTTATGATTATTTTGTTCTTATTTTGCAAATCTGTTTAAAATTTAGAATAGTTCTTATTTTCTTCTTATGATTTTTTTCTTCTTATCTATATCTTTCGGTTTTAACCCGAGCTCACCGAACCTGACGAGTCGGTTCCACCCAACCAAGTGGGTGGATGGCGGGTGACAAATGCTCAACCCGACATGTGTTCGGTTAGATGAGCGGGTGAGGGTCAAACCCAACTCACCCGACCCATGAACACCACTACTGCTATTAGCATCGTCCACAATCCTGTTCAGCATGACAGGACTAAACACGCGGAAATTGATCGTCATGTTATCAAGTAGAAGTTGAATGGTGGGAATATTTGTACTCCATTTGTGAAATCCGGAGAACAGTTAGCTGATGTTTTCACTAAGAGTCTTACTAGTAGCTCTTTTCATTTTATTCTTAGCAAACTGGGCGTGAGAGATATCTTCGCACCAGCTTGATTTTATGTTAGTTTTATTATTTGTGGTGTAGTTTAGTTAAGTGGTATTATGAGGACCTTCCTATAATTGTTTATATTTCTTCATTATTCTGAATTAATTCCGTTGTTTTGGTTGTAATCTTCTTATTCATACAGTGGAATTCTTTGATGTCCTTCGTCCGTCGGCGTAGACGATTTTTCCAATCCCGTATATTTGGGTGTTTACAAAAACAAGATTAAATAACTCAAAACTACAAAAAGATGGGCATTTACCTTGATTATTGAGAAGAGAATTAGAGGTGTCTCGAAGAAGATGAAAGAAGTATGGCGGGTGTAGAGAGTAACCCCAATGGGTTGGAAAATGGTAGCTTTTCTAAGTTGGGGTTATTTTGGAAATGAATGGAGGTGTAGAGAGTTAGTCATTTTAATTTTAGTTGGGATGGTGAGTGTAGAGAGCAATTGAGGTGGGTGTGGATAGAATTTCCTTTTTGAAACCTAAACAAAACTACTATGGATACGATGTTTGTAATCCCGATATGATTTCCGTGAACTAAGTACGATTTGTTTGACTTGCCAACTTGCACGTGGCTTAGTCTCAGCCACAGAAGTTGGTCGTATGATACGACGAACGGGCTAGGTTGTACCATAGAATTCTCCATTTAATTGAGGTGCACAAAAGATCAGGTCAAATACCTAAGGACAAAATATTGAAGGCCATAAGCAAATACGAGCAGGAGCACCAGAAGGTCCTCATCTTCAGTAACGTATCTAGTTTCCGAAATCACACTCACCATGACTCCGCCTGCGTTCCGATTCCTCATATTTTTCATAGCCCGTTGGGGTTACCTTCTAAAAAGATCATCACTTTTTGGAATAAAATGATCCGTTTGGGATGAAAGTAACTTCTTTTTTTTTTTTCGCAGCACATGTATAATTTATTATGTACATTAATATATAGAGAGAAAAGATTTTAAAAAAAGGGTAACGATGAAGATGGAACCATTATAGAGTAATAGTTCTTTGTTAAAAATTGAACCCACAACTCATGTCCCTATATGCAGAACGCCGCCTCCAACTTAAAAGTAGAAGCAAGTAAGACTTGCTTTTTTGAATAAGCAAAAACTGTATTAGAATGCATCATGCAAATAAGTTGAAAGTGAAGATGATGATGTACTTGTAATTCGCAAGAATGCATTCCGCAAATGTCATTCCAAACGGAACATAACATATATTTAAGAAAGCTAAAATTGGAGCATTTAAAAAAAAAAAAGAGCTTTTTAGGAATCTAAGTTTTAAAGTTGTGAAAAAACCAATTCAAACTGTCACTTTTTTAAAACCACTTTGTTGGCCCGGAAAAGTTATATCAAATGGGTACTTAAAAACCTACGCACTTGCGCATGTGGTTTTTGCATCACTGCTTTAATAAATTGCTCAAAGACCAACTAATTCAGAATAATATATGCTTATGCATGAGTGAGAACATCACCTTCTAATGCCACCAAGAGCCATGCCTGAAACTGCTTCCTCAAAAGCTGGTATCACCTAAAAATATCAAAAAACCATACAAACACAATTAAAAGTATCCACTGTGACTCCAATTATCGTGCCACTAACCAGTAAAAGACACCATTTTAGCTTTTACATTGGAACTGAGCGAAAGTATGAAAGCAGAAAAATAAAGTCAAAATTTTCCTAACATGGACCATACTAAAGAATTGTTTCTAAGCAAGATGAATAGAAATAGAAAAGATGATCTAGCCACAACCTAAGAAACGAAAAAAGAAAAAAGACAAAAATAAATCTTCATTGAGAAGTAGAAGTGTTTCTGTATACCCATAGAAAACAAGGGACAAGATTGTTGAGTCAACGAGGAACAAAGTTCTCACCTCTTGGGATCCTATTATGAATTTATAAAAGTCTTTATCACCCCCCTGCATGTTCATATAGAAAAGTAGACATCATGTCTTAGTAAAGTGTTATGTGAATAATTGAATATGCATTTTACAATATAAAAAGCACAAGATACCTCAAATGAACCACCCTTTGTCTTGTTTCGTGCTTCAAATATGCGGCCATAATATCCAATGGTGTAACCATCCCAATCAACCTGAAACGCATTTGCAGTATGTGTGTAAAAGATGTACAATCATGCTAGTAAATTTATTTGTTGAGTAAAACAAAAAGGAATTGCATTGTCAAGTGTCATCATGTTTTTCTCTTTTTCTCTCTTTCTATTTGGCTCGCTTGACTTGTCGCTCAAGTGATGCTCGGAGTCGCTCAAGCAAGATGGTTGTAACACAAACAGGGCATAAAGTTGCTCGTGTGAGGGGTTGGGAAACGCTCGCACCAGATCGCAGGGGACACAAACACTCCTCGCTCAAGCAAGATTGGGTTCGACTGGTTGCTTCTAATCTGTAAAGGACACCTCTTCTAGTGCTATATATTGCTTGCTAATCATTGTATTATGTATTCTATCATCCTTCAGCCCTAAAGCATAATAAAAACTGTTGCAAGTGGACATACCGATCTTGGGTGACCAACGTAAATCCACTGCTCTTTTTTGTTCTCGAGTGATTTTCCTTGTGCTTTGGGTTTTTATCTCACAGGTCCTGGATTGGGGGAATGGGTTTATTCCCAAAAGTTATTTCAATTCTTTTGCGTTTTACTTAAAGCTCAAAACCAACTCTTGTTTGAAGTATGAACACCATGTTCTCAACCAAAACCTCGAAAAAAATAAGTGAAAGTGAAGGTGTTTGTAGGGTTTGCCTAACATTTGGATGTTGTTTGAAATATGTGCGGCCTTTTGTGATTTTTTATTTGACGTGTGCTGTTTTTCGGTTGGTTGCTATCCTCAAAAGCTATATTACATGGACTATTTTTAATAAGGTTGAAGTACCGTGTTGGACACTCGATACTTAAACAACACAATGGAATATGTATCGGACACTTCTTGTTGGATACACACCAAGAAGCATGTTAGTTACTAGTATAATGTCATATTACAGACTCTGATTGTATTCCTTTTTCTACTAGTTAAAGTTTGCTTATTACATTAAAATGCTATTTTCTCTTCTAAGTATAAGAACATAGATTTTATCATCGCATCCCCGTGTCCTTAGATTCTTGAATTTTGGAACTTTGACAACTTCTTATAAAATTGTTTCCAATTGCTATTCTGCTCTCTCCCTTGTTTCTTTGACGCTTCTGGGTTTACTCTAAACTCTAAAGGGATGCTTTGTTGGTAATGTTTGTGCTAACCGGTTTCAGCCTAGGGGTCATTGTTCCCTGTTTGGGATTGCTAGCATGCGATGATTGAAGATGACTAATGTTACACAAGCCTATTAGTTGTGCCATGGTTGCAGGCTCCTCACGCCCATACAATGTCGCGTCTCACCAATTTGAGCTAGGAAGCACGGACATGGGTGCTAGGACGCGGGTGCGGAGAGTTCAGCAAATTTTCAAAAGTAAGGGTGCGGGTGCGGGTGCGGCGGGGTACTTGTATAAAATATTAAAAATATATTTTTATACATTACTACATATGAATTATTCTTCTAATTTTTACGTATTTTTTTCGAGCTAAGTCACAAATAACAGTTAACAAGCAATAACATATGCAAGTATGCCACACAATAGCAAACGTGATGTGACCCACGTTCAACAATTTACATCATCATTTGCAATAGTTTTCTGACACCTAGCAATCCATGCGCATATCATTAGTTTAAAAATAAGAAGAAAAAAAATTAATGTGTGAACCCGACTTTTTACTTATCTGAACCAAAAGAAAGAAAAGTAGCATCTGTTAAAAAAAAGGGGTTTTAAAATTATTTAAAAGGGTTTTTTTTCCCTAAAACAGTCTAGCCGCACCCATGGAATGTCCATCCCGCACCCAAAACAGCCGAAGAACTCACGAAGCACTCAGCCGCACCCACGCCTCACCCAACTGGGTGCTGCACACTAAGCCCCTGCGGCGACATTTTTGAAGTGTCCGTGCATCATAGATTTTGAGCCATGTTGGGCCTGTCATGCTGATGGACACTTGTCCACCATGGTGATTGTAGGTCAAAGACAAACCTCATTTGAATTTTTTTTTTTCCAGAAAAGAGGGTAAATAAATTCCAAAAAAAGTGTACAAAAGTACAAGGGGCATTCCCCGGGATAAGACAGTAAGCCCAGAGAACATGCTCAAGAGAGCAACAAGAAAACTATGCAAACATGGGACGGGAAACTATCTGATTCAAAGAAAAGATAGGCACCCATCCCTACCATCACAAGCAACAAAGCCTAAAGAATCAACAAAAGGACCAAAACAAAAGATCATGTCAAGCTTTGTGGCAGCCCTTGGGACGACTCCCACTAAACTTCATCTTTGCTTCCTTCTTCTTTTGCCTGGAAGACATGGATTACTTGGGAGTAAGTAGAGACTCAACGTAAACAACTTCAAAATTATTTTCGGTCTCATCACCATACCCTTCCAAGTTTTCATTGGCAAGCTCTCTATCTGGGAATGGAAGCTTCCGTCTTCAGCACTGAGAGCAGACCTATAAGCTTCCTCAGGGTGTCCAGTAACATCATAAACATAAGGTACTAATTCGTTGAACGAGTTACTTATCTTAATTTGCTGAACTTTAGAAGAAGAAGGCTCATAAAGAACTGAAGAATTAGCAGTCTGCTTCCCCTACATATAAACAACACCCTTTCCCTTACTCTTACCTACCACTTGAGTCCACTAGTCTTTATCAGTCTCCACACAAGGACCAGCAACATCTTTCATGTCGTTCGGAATTTTCTTGATAGGGATCCATTGTTGAGAAGACTTTGGATTGGCATGGTTAGAACCGGCCGGCTGGGGCTGAATCTTCATGTCACAGTCATGCCCAAAACACTTACACAGATTGCAGAGGGGAGGGGTCCACTGATATTCAACTCGAATGGTAATCTGATCATTGCAGAAATGGGAATCTGCCGATACCAGAGCAAAGCTCGTAATCCAATCATCCTTCGCATCCACCACAATGCACACTCCAGCATAAGTGATTCGCCGCCTGGATGCTGTTATCTCATCACCTCGAAGGGGTCTTCCAATCATGCTGGCAATGTAACTAATTCCATCAGGGTCCAATATTCAAGCAGGACATTATAGAAATGCACCAAAATAGGAACTTTCGAGACAAAGTCTTTAGCAATAGATAAGTGTGGTTCCCATTTTTGCAGAATCATAGGCTGACCAGCAACATTCCAAGATCCTCCCTCCAACACCGCATCCAAGGTAAACCTAGAGCTGAACTTGAAAAAATATCTGCCTTGATCTGTAGCAAGGATGTCAATGAGGCCAACATTATCTCAAAGCTTGGAAGTCATTTTATGGATAAGGGAGTAGGGCAGCCTGCGACCCAAGAAAACCCAACAAGCGTGTTGTTCCACTCTTGACAACCAGGATCAATAATATCAGGGGTAACAATTTGCGTTCGGCTTTGTCTATACAAGTTGACATCAACATGAGTCAGTATAAACGCATGAGAGGTGGGCTTGAATAAGCTAGCCCACTTAGCCTTAACCACTTCTTCAGTGCAAGGGGAAGATGGTGTGAGCGTGGGCCTAAAATTAGCATTATGGGTAGGTCCAAGATGAGGCTAAAGGCCTACCAAAAGGAGCACTGAAATCAGCCACTGGGCCCCCAACCAGTAGGTGACCAGAGGCCAACCCACAAGATAGCACATCATCAGCTCTCAAGGACTTATCACATGAAGCCACAACAAAACAAGGTTCAAGGTTATATTTGGGCCAATGAGAACATTAGGAGTGTTAGCAAGAACTCCAGCCGCGGGAAACATGCAGTAATCACGTGAGGATGGTCCCTCATCAGAAGGAGGGACAACACATAGCCTAGGATAGACAGAATCATGAGGCATGGATGATACGTTGGCAGAGGGGCCAACAGCAATAATGTGGTCCTATCCAGAAGCATTAAATTTCGATGGAACATAAGAAGAAGTCTCAGCGCCTCGAGCAGCAAACTCAGTGGCTTGCGTGTTAAACAAATAGAGAGTTGACATGTTCACCTTGGGTTCTTCAACACTACACTCCTCGTACAGATCAACTGGGCACCCACACTGACCCACGTAAGCCACTAGAGAACCGCTTGCTTCCTCATCAGCATTAGGCGCGCCATAGATAGTAGCCAACACCTCAGTAATCTCAATCGGTCCCTTAGAAGGATCAAACACACTAATTTGCTCATCTTCTTCAGAACAAGAACCTTCTCCATTGGTCTTAGGACATGGACCAAACCCAAACTCATGCTCATATGTTTTCCTAGGACTAATAACAGCCCCTAATACATCTAGAGTCTGGGGCGCAGTAGAAGCTTCGACTTGTAGAACATCAAAGAGAAAAGCTTCAAATTTACTAGATCTAGCTGAGTGGGTACCAGATTGGTCTTTAATACCAGGTTTAATATTACCAGCTTCATCGTGGATGTCCAAACAAGAAGAAAAACTAGCTTTCGAAATAAGATCAAACCTTTTCTTAATAACATCAAGCTTGGCCTGTAATTCTAGTGTTTTAGTGGAGGTACCCGTCACTGCTGGGGGATGCTCAAAAGCAGAGAATAGGCTAGAAGTGTGAGTATCAGCACCAAGAACATTGGAAGCTTTATCAGAGCCTTCAGACTTTGTATCTAGAACAGAATCTTCCGCATCAAAAAGAGGTGTGGCAGCGTCAAGTATTCTTTTGTCCTGAGCAAGCTGACACGATTCTTGAGAGGAACCAAACCCTCGTTCATCATCTTGGTCAATGTCTGCTTTAACAACCTTAATATCATCAAGAGAACAGACTTTTGAACCTCGCATCTGCATCCATTGGTCTCCCACAAACTCATTGGCATATGGATCTTTAGGTGGACTCCGAGGTCTTGTGGATCGTCAAAGATCCACTCTACTTGTGAGATCCAGTTCATTCTCAGTAGCACTAGAAATTAAAGCAACAAACTTTTTGAGTTCCTTCAAGGATAGATCCTCTCTCTCTTCCCCATCTTCAGTTATCTAGAGAGTGGGAGGAGCTTCTCTCTCTCTCTTCATGTTTGACTTGTCTTAGATTTTTCTAAAATCTTGGTTCTCTCATCCTTCCTCATTTAAAATTCAAGTTTCATCTAACCACTTTGAGATTCAAATCATATCATCTACTATGAAGAGCTAACCGGCTCCCATGTCAATCTTATGTTGTGATTCATATGAATATATTATGAAGCCTATCGATGAACAATGCCTTTCGAATAATTTAGATCGAACCTGATCTAATTTGGTTGGCTATTGGATAGTTTTGCCATCATATCATGTTGTGTGATAGGGCTTCTTGACTTAGTAACCAAACCAAGCCTTGTGTTCCAATCAATTGGGGTCGACTGTATGAATCATTTTTCTCCATCCCGCATGATCAAGAGCTATATGCTCATTTAAATCATATATATTCATATCTTATTGCACTACATACTCCCAGGTCAGTCTAGGTCAACCTCTCCCTCTAACCATTCCAGGCACTACAATCTTATCACTCTTTCACACTGGTGCATCTATAGGTCTTCGTTGCATGTGACCGAACCATCTAAGTCTATTCTCCCTCAACTTATCCTCAATATGTGCCACTCCTACAGCCTCTCGAATGTAATCGTTTCTAATTCTATCTTTCCTAGTCTTACCACACGTCCATCTTAGCATTCTCATCTCAGCTACGCTCACTTTGCTAATGTGTTGTTTCTTAGTTGCCCAACACTCTGTCCCGTAGAGCATAGCTGGCCTATAAACTTTTCCTTTCAATTTTGCTGGTCTAATAGTGTTTTTTTTTAGAAGGTCAACATCATGTATATTGATATAAAAGGCTCAAAGAGCGAAGCAGATGGGTTATACAAATCAGACACATGTACTCTGATAGAGAGTTTCCTCAATCTACAATAAGCCACCCCAGTAAATAATCTGGACAATAATCAGAACAAAAGAACTTTATACCCTGTTTATACCGAACAAATATTACACCCATACTTTGAAGTCTTAGGGTGTGTTTGATAACCCAATGAAAATTCTCAGCACTTATTCTTTTTCAGTGCGTTTGATAATATACCACTTAATTGAAAAATCAGCAAAAAAAAAAAAAAAAACCACTGAAAATTTATTAAGTGAAAATTTTCTACTGAAAATAATCACTGAATGCAGTCTATTTCAATACTTGAAACACCATTTTCAGTATTACAAATTCGATTGCTTAAAATTTTCAGCACTTTATTTTGCAGTTTTATCAAACAGACCCTTTAGTGTAGTGTTATTTCTATTTTATGTCCTCGTGGTGTTTTCCTTCTTATTTGGGGTTATATGCTTGCTATGCCTTCCTCTCTAAGAGGTTTTAGGTTTGAATTGCTTAGTTCTCCTAACCTCGTTTTGTGCTTCATTGGGTTCTGAGGATGGTCACTTTGGCTTTCTAAAAAGAAATCCATTTGTTGTTCTTGTTTCCATGGCATATGCCCATTTCTTATGATGGTGTACATTCTTTTCTTTAATCATGTTTAGAATTATTGATTACCTAAAAAGATAATGAAGGTGGCATTCTTTTGTGAAGTAGTTATTCCCTTTAGATGGCTAATGTCCTCCGTCCTCGAGATGATACGTTAGGTGAAAGCTAAGACAATCCAGAGAATAAGTGAGAAGTGGGCAAGTGTAGAGCGAGAATACAGTAAAAGTCCACACAGTGTACCTCTCAAGCTAATAGAAGTCCGAATGTCCACAGTTTCGCTTGAGAGTGCGGAGGGAATAGGAGGCATTCCAATTTATAGTACTTGATGCACATGCCTCCCAGGGATGCATGTGATTCAACACATGGACTCATAGGGAGAGCCACGATCATGATGGTGACCTTATGTGTCTAAGAAAAAATTAAAAGAATCTCTCTTTCTCTAGGACCACCAAGGTGGCAACAAAAGGCACAAGCCAAAGCTTGACAAACTATCAATTTCAGCCAACAAGCTACATAACCCTTAGAATCATATAAAGAGGATCATGACAATGAAAAGAAAGGGTGACTGTCAGTCTGTCATAAAACATCAAGCTAGATAGCTCCTTGGGAACAGCCCCAAGCTCGAGTTCATCACGAAATGTTGATTGAACCAAACAATGCAAAAATAATAATAATAATAATAATAGAGGTGAGCCAATCTCAACAAGAAGAGGTAAGGTATAGCTCAATCCTACAGAAGGACAAATCTGAAGGTTCGTTCGAGTCAGTCCAGTGGAGCTAAAAAACATATAGATAAGCACATAATGACAATGTAGATGCACCATATGCTAGGAAGCATGCTCATGTTGCACAAAGATCAATAATAAGATACATTCGTGGCACATGGGAATCAAGAGTACCAATTACAAATGTCATGTGACTAAGTGTTGAGGTAATCCTAAATACCCAGCAAAACCCCAAGCAATAATAGTTTGTGTGAATTTCAAATCTTTTGTTCGAAGAGAGAGAGAGAGAGCAACCATTTAGCAAGGCATTTTTAGTTTTAAATTAACTGGGTTTTTTTTTTTTTTTTTTTTTTTTTTTTTGCGTGGGTGGGTTGAAGGGGGAAAATACCTAAATAGAACAAATTATCCGGTCATCCTCATCTCAATTCATTTAATACAGCTTATTTTCTCTTTTTTTTTTGGTCAAAGTTAATGTAATTATGCTTACTTGTTAATTATGCCCAGAAATAAATGTTAGCTTACCACTACTGTCTCTCCCATCTTTGGCGTAGGACCACTTCCTATTCGCAAGTCCTGCACTCTTATAAAATCGCAATTATAGCAAGATAATTAGAACAGGAGTGTGTTAGGAAGATAAACACACACAATCAAGTTTGGAAATGTGCTCCTCATTAGGTGACCTTATATTGGAGACCTGATTCCGTCTCAGTGAAGTCTGGATACCGCATTTTTGTCTTCCCATAATCTTTTCCCCTAAGTGCTGGCACTAGAAGCAAACAAAGTGTGAAAAGTTAGTCCTCACAACTATCATATGCTACATATTTTCATCAGCTAATTCTTCAAAGACTTGGCACTCATTAGTGGTCCAAACGTGCTCGTAGTTTGACTCCCCTATGCATCCCTACAACTTCCTGCAGTTACTAACTGAAATTATCTGACTTCCTTATATTGGGCACAATCTACTTAACAATCAACATTAAGACTAATTACCAAAAAGAGCAGAAAATGTCTAGATTGGGTGTTTATTCAACATGATTTAACGTGGATATTAATTGTTTATTCAACGTGTTTTAACGCAGCAACCACGAGAGAATATTTAAAAGTCTTCAATTATGAATAGCCTAAGATCAACACGATTTATACATGATAATTAAAAAAGGGCATTCTTTACATGTTGCCCCATGGAAAATCTAGGTCAATATCGAAGGTAGCACAAGATTCTATCAAACGTGCAAATCCATGGAGGAAGAGACAGACAGTAACCTCAAGAAAACTTAACCAGACCAGACTCTAAAAAGATTGTGAGTAGGAATTTTACATATGAAATTTGTAGAAATCCACATTTTATGCTAGCACATTGATCCAATTCACAAATATCAATAAATGGAATCATGGAGAATGATTAGTCCTAGTAGCAGCATTTAAAGATTGGAACATGGAACTGTGAAGAGTACACAACTCTTGCACTAAACAGCCTTACAGAAGCACAAAAACAGGAAGAAGAAAAATGAGGGAAGGAGTTGCTGGACGTTACTGTCTGCAAAATCAGAAGCCACAGCCATTCCATCCATTGAAGCATTCCACAAGGCTACTGCTAGCACCCCAACAGATGATATTACAACATCTCTTCTATCAAAGACCACTGGTCTAGAACCCGATAGCCCACATTTATCTTCTGACACAAAGAGTTGAACAAGTGAATGTTTTCATTCATGCTATCACTATTTCTTCAACCAAGAACAAGGGGAAAAAAAAAACAGCAGCAAAGTTCCATTACTAACCACATAAGCTGGAAAAAACAGGAAGGCGGAGTCTCGCCGGTTCACGAATTGATGTAAGCGTCTGGGGATGGTGGCAGCTCTGAAAGTTCAGACTCCAAAGAAGATGAAGAACTATTGATGAGTCAAAACCGGAAATTTCTTAATTTTTAATTGCAATAACGGGGATTATTAGCTAAAACCATTTCGAAAAAAAAAAAAAAAAAAGAAAGAAAAAAGAAAAAAATGAACGAGATAGTAGCGAGGAAAGTAACCCTAAGACTGACTATTGCAGGTCAATTAGGAGAGTGATGACTAAAGGGGAATCAGACGTTTACCATCATCTTACAACAATTGAATTTCCCTGCAGAGAGACATCCAATAGCTGAAATGGAAGCCATTAAATCCAACTCTCACACAACCAGAGAAAAGAGAAAACAGACAAGTTACTAGGAGTGGAGGAAGAGGAAGCGTTTCCCGGGAAGATAACGGCCTCGGCTTCTTGTTCTGGATTGCCATCTTTACCCTCCACTTATTATTGGCTGCAAGCCCGCAACAAACTATAGGCAATTTGTTTTGACAACAGTTGCCTTTACTATGTTATTTAGGGATAATTACTAGGGATGTAAAAATGGCCCATCAAGCCCGGCCCGGCCCTACATTGATCGGGTTTGGGCGGATTTGGGCTTTGACCCACGGGCTCCTTCTCTCTTTTGGGTCGGGCCGGGCTCAGGTCGGGGTAGAGGGTTCATGCTCTAGGCCCTACCCGCGGGCCTTGGGCCAAGCTTAGGGCCTGGGGCTGGGCTTAAGGCCTCGGGCCATGCAGGGCCGGGTCTAAGTTGTCTTTTTTTATTTTTTTATTTATTACTCTTATAAGATATATAAAGACATTATAAATATATAAACAAGTGACAAAGTAACGGAAGATATTAAGAGTTAGAGTCTAATTAAATAAATAAAATAAAAATCATTATCTTTTATTAAAAGAAATTAGAAATAAAAATGATTACGCCCTAAATTTGGCATTACTCCTATGTATAATTGTATTATATCTTTAAATTATTCGAGTAACATTATGCTTCTTTTTCTAAATGGTTTCCAAACATAAGTGGTAATGGACCCACCTTCAATAATGGTAGGACCACTTCAACATCGTCCAATCAAAGTAGGCTCATTGTCACATATTTTTGGGAATCATTTGAGATACAAAATTTTGGAAGCATAGCAGTACTCAATTTACTCGCAAGCTGGCAATACTATAAATTTTGTCACTTGCAATTTTGATTATATGAATTGTTGGAAAGCTTCTGGGCTTGATCGGGCCGGGCCTCGAGCTGGACTTCGGGCCGGGCTCGGGCTTCAAGAGATAGGCCCAGGCCCTACCCAGTGATATAAGGGCCTAGGGCCGGGCTGGCCCTACCTCGGGCTTGGGCCGGGCCTAAGGCCCATTTTTTCGGGCTGGCCATCGGGCTGCCCGTCAGGCCGAGCTTTTTTTACATCCCTAATAATTACTGTGACTTTTCTCGAGTTTAGGTCTAATTACACGAACCTCCTCTGTAATTTTTATAATTATGCTGGCATCCCTTCTTCATAAGGGAAGGCTAACATTATTAAAATTTATACGAAAGTACATATTTACCCTCAATTGGTATATTACACTCACCTCTCCTGAGTAATGATCTAATTACACAAACCTCCTTTGAGATTTATAATTGTAGAACACTCACCTCCCCTTCTTTAGCCAATAACCATTGTTGACCAAAAAATTGATAATTTTTAAGTTACATACTCAAAGTATTGATGTTCATGCTTATCTATTATATATATATATAAATCAAGGCCAAAAGCCTTTTCTAAGGCCATCCACCTGGCGTCTAGGTGGCATTCTATTCTTGCAGCAACACTTTCCTACGTGGCCTCCTCCCTTTGTGGGTAAACCCTTCTTGCTTCACAGTCGCTTCCTCTCCCCCACACCCATTGAAACGACAGCAGCAATTTATCCTCCAAGAACAAATAAATGACTCCGCCCCTCTCTCTCCCAGATCCATCAATTTGCCTCCCTCTATCACAATCTCTCTTCCTCCAAGCCGATAACCCTCTCATCTCTCTTCCTCTTCGACTCGATCTAAGGCCTCTGATCTCTCTACGATTCTCGAGGACTATAAGGTCATATTTTATTTTTTGCACATCTTTTCTTTTCTTTTTTTGGGCAATTTTTTATATGTATCATTGATTACTGATTTTGTGTTGATCATTTTTTTGTATCTTTTGAATATTGTTGTTGATGCTCTCTCTCTCTGTCTCTTTTTTCGTCCAGATCTAATTCCAATTTCTACTCCAAATCTGGCTTCTTTTGTGGTTGCAGGCTATCATTGGAGCTCTCTTTTGGATTGATTTCCTAAGGTTTGTTGTCCCGTTAAATTTTCCTATTTCTGTATGAAAATACCGTGAATCGGAAATTGCAGGTTAGTAGCTCTTTGCCTTCCTGTTCGTGCAATAGAAGAAGCATAGAAAAATCCAAACCCCGAATTTCTTTGTTGAGGGTTCTAATATCCAAACCCTTTTCAAGCTTTGGAAGAGGTTTTGAAGCCTTTTTTTTTTAGGGGCTCAAAAAGTTGAAGGATTTTCTTACCCTATTTTATCATAATTTTTTTCCCTTCTTTAGTTCTAAAGAATCTGTTTGGTTGCTTTCTTTGCGGATTTGACTTATTAGGCTTTTTTTGGATTGAATTAACAGAGTGTGTTTGTTTGGTTTGTATCTGTGCAATTATTAGTTGCAATCCGTTCCCATAGAATGAAATTGCAAATATTTCTCACACTTTTGCCCACTAGGAATCAAATCTGATTGTTTCTTTGTTAGGACATGTGTGGAGTCATGTAGATATTAGGCAATAATATAGTCTTTAGCCAGCCCTTATTCCCCATTCATCTTAGGTGTAGACAAATTACAGAAAGCGGAATGCGTGGTTCCTTTGAGGTTTCATTTAGGTGTTTGGTCAGAATTGAAAGAAGAATGTTGCGAAGCAAGTGAGAGACTTTTCACAAGGCTTCATTTGGGTTTTTTATCAATTGAAAAATCCTGTAAGGAATTCATGGTTATTGGAATCATAGGCTTCTTAGGAAATCATATTACTTTTGGATATTTGTGGAGTGTTCACATTCTCCAAAAGTAATCATTTTTATATGTTTAGATTTCATTGATTCTTGCAGCAAATCTTTTGAAATAAAATTAAAATGCTTACAGTGAAACAAAAATTCCGTCTTACATTATAATAATCTACTGAGTTGAAAAGATTGACACTTCATCATGTGTGTTAACGTTAGCTACATAATCGCTACACCTTTTGCATGTATAAACAAAGCCATGGTTAATACTATGTTGGTTTCATGTAATAGAAATTAAGCCATTTCGTAATCAATGGTTTTTGTCAGTTGACTCATTTCAGATAATGTAGGAAAGTCCTTTTCTTTGTTGGATGTTGTTCGATTCACTGAATTTTTCATTTGAGATCAACGTTTTTTTTCCCTAGCTTAATTATCAATTCGTAAGTTATATATGTTCGTGTCTTCTTTCTTTGTTTGGTTTTGAAATTTAGAGTAGGAAAAGGAAATGGAAAATGAAAGGAAAACAAGAAGAAAATTATTTCTAGAATGTTTTCCATCCCTGTTTTCCATATTGTTGTCAGGGTTGCATTAGACGGCGTTGTTACAGACCATTGATGCACTTTATTTTCAGTTTGATTTGAAAGTTGCGTGCCACATTACTTGTGTAGATAATTTGTTAGATATTACCCCTGTAGCATATTTGTAAATGATTGTACATGCATTATTATTATTTTTTGGTCCTTATGATGTTATTAACTTACACTATTCTTCTTTGGGTAGACCATTTATGTTCTATTTTTGATTCATTTGTAGTTGTGATTTGCAGCTTGAGAGATTAACCTTATACCTTTTAAAGACTTAATAGCGGCAAGTTGAAAGCTGTAAGTAGTTTCTTTTCTCACTTTTTCCCCTTCTCTTTTTTTAATTTTTTTTCCCGATAAGTTAAAATTGTACACTCTTTTACTTTCTTTATCAATATTTCAACCTCCAAACATATTGTTTATGAACATACATTGTGCATGTAAACACACATAGGTCATGAGCACTTTATAACATTCTGACAGCATATTTTCTCATGCTGTTTGGACAGAAACGGATCGAATGGTATAAACACAAAATAGAAAACGAAGGATATGATTAGTTCTATTTACTATAGAGAAAGTGATGGCCTTGGAATGCTGCTTATGAAACTTTGTGTACATATTCAAAGCTAATCAAATGTTTAATCGCTGTGTATGTATTTATATATTTTGCAGTAAGGAGGAGGAAGATATGATTACAGCAAAGCTACGGGATGGCAAGGAGGTTCTAGGTTGGAAAAAATATGCAAGATGTTGAAGCTCAAAAGAATTTGGAAGCAATCTCCAACAATTAAGAAAGTCTGAATCAAGAAGATGTAATCCAGAAAATTACCTTCCCCTTTCTCTAGGTTTTGGAAGCATGCTACGAGCATGAATTTTTAGTTCTATTTTTTTTCCCTTTTTTAACATTAACCAAATTTAATTAGTTAGAATAGAATACGGAGAATGTAAGATACAAATAGATAGAACATAGTTGGGGAGCATGAAAAAAAGGAAAACAAAGAGTACATATGTTTATGGGTAATCATATTGTAAGCAGCTTCTTATATAAGAAGCAAGAAACTGCTTACAATATCATTACCTTATATTTATACATTTTGAGTTATTCTTGACTTTATTAGATTTGTTTGATTTTGTCTCGATAATATTAATTGGCAATATGTTCAGGTAACACATAACCCGTGCATAGCACGGGGTATCGACTAGTTACATCTATAATTAAAGATTTTGAATGCTCTCTCTCTCTATATGTACATATTACTTGTGGTTCGATTTAGGTGTTTATACACACAAAGAAAAACCCGAATATTGACTAAGAAATTCTAGAGAAAAAAAAATCTTAAATTTAAGCTAAAATGTAAAAGCATGATTTTTTTTATTTTTTTATTTTTTTTTTGTCATGAATCATATAAAAATATACCCTTCTTATAAAATTAATATCCATAATTGAGTAGATCTTAAATATATATATATATATATGAAATAAAAATTATCTGTACTCACAAAGAGTGCATTTTTGCTCACAAAAATTTTACCAATTGGGTGAGCATGTGAGACCTACCACTTTTCATGGACAAAATAAGAATAATCAAAAGATCTAAAGTGGTCAGTCCCACATGCTCACCCAATGGAGTGCTTGGGAGAGCAAAATTATCTGTTTTTGCAAAATTTTCAAGTCCAATGTATCAATCTCGAAAAAACATATGAAATAAAAATAAAAAATTATCCAAAAAGGCCAAAAAAAAAATAAGGAAGTTATGGTTGTTTAATTCAAACATTATATGTTTGTCAATAAATAATACTATTTGTTTAGATAGATAAAAACACAAAACGAGGCTCCAAAAAAAACCCCAAAAAGGCTAAAAGAAAAATGAGTAAGTTATGGTTTTGTCTAAAGTTAACAGATAATATTATGCTAGGTATTTTCTGTCAATTACGGGAGTAAAAAATAAATCTGGAAAAATTAGAATAATTTTAATTTTAAATTTCAAAATTTAAATGGTTTAGTGTAATTATAAAAAAAACACACACACACAAGCACAAGTGCACAACAAGCCCTTGGTAATCCGTTCGATTCTTGTCGTCTCTTTCCCTCATCTAAATGATATTATAAAGAGTAGTGCTATACACAACTTTTTTGACACACTTTCTAACACAAAGTGTCATCCGGCCATTGATTGGCACGGGCCCCACCACCGAACACATCTCGGGCATTGTGTTTGGTGGTGGAATCCTCTGTTGGGTTTGTGCCCTCAAACCATTACTTTATATATGAGACATTGACATTTTAATATATGGATATCAGCTTTACATTTAGTTATGTATGTTTCTTTCATGAGATGATTGTTATCCTTAAGTATCAAAGTAAGTAATTCGTGTATGTATGAGATACATACAAGTGAGATACGAATTACTATTCTTTGTTACTTAGATGTGTCACAGTGGATGATGAGACTGGATATCTCATCACGTTTACAATGTAGCATGATTAACTACCATTGGATGGAGTGATTAATCTCAATCACTAGAGTTTAACTCTTAGTTAACATGCTAGTGCTTATAGTGCATTGACGGACCAGAGCTTTCCTATTGACACTCAAGACTGTCAATCAGTCGATAGGAACTCATAACTTGTATAAGGTACGTGTTCTTAATCTTGAGAAGATTATGAACACAGACTGTGGATATGACTGCTTTAACTTACCAATCAGTGAGGTCTATAGAAGATCAACACCTGGGTATCTTGGGTATGTCATATTTATAGGGTTGTGAACATATATTGTCAAGACAAATCCTACCCTATGTTTCAGAGTAAGCATTCCCTTGAGAATGTCACCAAGTCGATTAGTAAGTATTGCAGTCTTGTTGATAAGAGTTATCAACATGTTTGGTAATCATAAGAGGTGAATGGGACTCAAGGAATACAAGAAGTAATCATGATTCAGGTTGACAGTAACAGTTATCCGACTACCTGAATATGATTACGAATGCTGAAGGTAGAGGGACATTAGTACAACATACAAGTCTAGTTATCGCTTCGGATATGTTCTTTTGCGTTGGAGTTCAGTTATCGTTTTATAGTGGAGTAAACGTTAACTGACCAGTTAGTTAGTTTGCTGATCATAGAGTTTGGTCACGGTAATTAACAAACTAGTCTGAGCCAACAATAAAGAGCCTATGAGGTCCCACTCTTAGCTCCGCCAGGATACTTGGAAAGACACATGAGGAAGTTGTCAAGACAAGTTCGATCGATTGAAGTATGTTCGATCGATTGAAGTCTTGGCAGTCTCGATCGATCGAGAATGGTTCGATCGATCGAAGGTTCGATCGATCGAAGATCTTCGATCGCTCGAAGTCTAGGTTGGTTCTGGAAATCTATAAATAAGGCAGCTGCGTTCTAGAAAAGGAGTTCGTCATTTTAGAACGTCAGAAGCTGCAGAAACTGTTTTTAGAGCCCCAAACCTTCTTTTTCCTCTATATTAGAGATCCCACCATCTCTAGTCTCTCTGGCAAGCATCCGCAGGAGACATAAGGGTGAAGACAACCTAGTGGAGGCTGCTGCATCACCAAGGAAGAAGAAGAAAATCAGAATTGGGTTCAAGACACTAAGGTATAACTCTTGTCCCCTCTTGTGCGCATCTATGGAATTAACGAGTAGTAGATCCTGGGCTACAATTAAGTTTTTATAACTTGACTTTTCCGCTACGCATTTAAACTTTTAACTTAAACCGGTTTTTCCATCAATTGGTATCAGAGCCACGCTCGTTTGGATCTATAGATGCGTTTTTGGAACACTATTTTGATTGGCATGTTGATTTTAGAACTGTTTTCAAAACTGCATCGTCACAAATCTGTTTCTGCAGTGTCATCGCAGCAGAATACAAATCTGTGATTGCATAGGAAGCAAGGCGGGTTCGATAGATCGAACATGTTTCGATCGATCGAACATTCTCTATACTCAAGCGATCGAACAGGTTTCGATCGATCGAAACCTTCTGGTGTTCGATCGATCGAATAGAGTTAGATCGATCGAGACAGATTCTTTGTCAGGTTCTCTATTTCACATTTTAAAGTGTTTTTGAAATTAAATACTTTAATTTTAAAATATTCTGTAAAATTTTCAAATCATTATGTGAAACAGACTGTTTAAGCGATTGAACAGTGTTCAATCGATCGAAGGTTCGAGTGATCGAACGGTCTTCGATCGATCGAACTGTGACAGAGAAGTAAGATGTTGTTTTAAGTTCTAAGTCAGTATGTAAAGAGTTTATATACTGTGTGAATCAATTAAGTGTTTCAATAGTTACATATATTTGTTATGTATGTATGGATACGTGTACGACTAACCCTTTTGCAGCTAGATTAGTCGCTATCTCCCATGGCACCAAGTCATTTGAATATTTTGTATTTAAATTGTTTAAGATTGGTGCATGTTGTAATTTAAGTTTGGTTTGGTTTTAAGGCATATGTAAAGGGCGCTGCGACTTCAATCCTACGAAAAGGAAAGTCGCACCGGTTTCCCTAGCCTTTTATTTTGTTATTGCTATTTCTATTTCTAGATAAATTGTAAGCTTCGAAAGAAGCATAGGACAAATGTAATAGAATTAGAAAATCCATGAAGATGGAGCAAGGAGCCGTTGTCCATGAAGATGGAGCTGGAGGCGATCAAACCAAAAGGAGGTTCTATGGATATAGAGCCATGGGAGATAGAGGCATTGTTTGGATGTCTTTAATTTCAATTTTAGCTTTTTGTTTTATGTGCTTGGTTTGTGATTGGCATTTAATTATATTGTTACTACTTGCATGCATGTAAAACAAGTTTTCTAAAATAAAATTCAAAAACCATTTCAACGCATTAGTAAACATTGGATGTTTATGGATAATGTGTGGAAACATTTTTAAAAGCAAAATCCTTAATTTCTAAATCTAGTGGGAGAGGGTCTTATTAATAAACACCCACGATCTTCCATTAACGGTTCACTGTAAGATGAGTGGTGCATTCTGTGTCACCTCGTCAGGGGTGATCATTCCATACGGAGGGTGCATTACACATTGGTTACTAGATGTGAACTTTCTTTGATAGGATTAATCAGACGTGTTAGAGGGTGACCACCACACGGAGGCGCTACTTGAGACGGTTGTGATTGGATCCTAGTTAATGGTACACACTAGCTAAGCTATGGATAAGGGATCCCACACGGGGCATTATTCAGAAACTTAGAGATCAAAAGGGGTCGGGAGTCATAACTTGTTTTGCAAGAGTTGCATAGCGGACAAATCATGATTAATCAAAAGATTGAACATTGACCACCACACGGAGGCTTTATTCTTTCATTTCGATATTCCGGCGACTTTGTTTTAAAATAAGAGTTTTAAGGATTCTTTTATTTTAAACTGTCAAATTCTGATATCCATATTTATTTTGTTTGTTTGATTTTCAGTAATCATAATGTCTGGATCTACATTTAGTCCACTTGCCACCATACTCACTCAAAACAAGTTAACTGGAAATAACTACACTGAATGGAAACGAAACCTTGACATTGTATTAACTGCGGAGGATCACATATATGTCCTCACCACCCCATGCCCCGAAGAACCCGCGGCAAATGCTTCAGCAACTGCCAGATGCGAGTTTGACAAATGGAAGAAGTCGAATGGAATGGCTCGTTGCTATATTTTGGCCTCAATGGTTGGTGTGTTGCAACACCAATTCCAAATCAAATGATTCTGCCAGTGACATTATCACATCCCTGAAAAAGATGTTCGAGGAGCATGGCAGGCCTGCTAGACAGGTAGCCATGCAAAAGATAATGAGTGCAAAGATGTCGAAAGGGACTCCAGTCAAGGAACATGTCTTAAAAATGATTGGTTATTTAAACGAGCTGGAGACCCTAGGTGCCAACATCGATGCACAGACCCAAGTTGATATGATCCTCAATTCGATGTCGCCTTCATTCGCTCAATTTAAACTTAACTATAATATGAATCAAATGAATTTTTCAATGAGCGAATTGATGAGTTCTCTTTTGGCAGCGAAAGGGGTGATCAAACCTGGGGTCAACGTCTTGAACGTTGAGAAAAGCGCTTCCTCTTCCTGATCTACACCGAAAGGAAAGAAAGGGAAGAAGAAGGCTGGCACTGGGGTCCAAGTGTTGGACCGGTCCCTAAGATTGCAAAATCTAAGGGAAAAGGTACAGGCAATGGGAAGGTGGGTGGCCAAGGCAAAGGAAAGTGTTTCCAATGCGGTGAGAAGGGCCACTGGAAGAGGAACTGTCCAGAATTCTTAGCTACAAGAGTTCAAGGTATGATTGAATCACATGTGATTGAAGTAAGTTTTATTACGGATACTTCAAACACTTGGTGCATTGATTCTGGTGCGACTAACCATATCTGTAATTCATTGCAGGGGTTCAGATAAACCAGGAGGTGCAGTGATAGGAAAATCATACTTACTCTAGGTTCTAGTGCAACCGTTTCTGCGGTTGCTATAGGAGTCGTAGTTTTAGAATTTCTAGACAATAAAGTTTTGATTTTATCAGATGTACTTTACGTCCCTTCAATGAGACGTAATTTAATTTCAGTTTCTAATTTATCGAATAATGGTTATTCTTTTCATTTTGGAACTGAAGTTGTTATTAAAAGAAATAGTTCTTTTATATGTTCTGGTGTTAAATCAAATGGTTTGTATGTGATCACTCCCAATATTTCTAAAGATTCTTGCTTGGAACTTAATAACTCAATGGTAACTATACCATCTAAAAGAAAAGAACCTTCCACTAATCCAACAAGGCTTTGGCATATGAGGCTTGGCCATATCAATCTAAATAGGATTGGCAGACTAGTCAAAGAAGGGATCTTAGGTGATTTAGTTCTCGAACCAATGGAAGTCTGTGAGTCTTGTTTAGAGGGTAAGATGACCAAAAGGCCCTTTCCCGCAAAGGGCAATAGAACCAATGCATTGTTGGAATTAGTTCATACTGATGTGTGTGGACCAATAAATATTAGAGCAAGGGGTGGTTATGAGTATTTCATAACATTTACCGATGACCACTCTAGGTATGGATATGTGTACCTAATGTAGCACAAGTCTGAAGCCTTTGAAAAGTTCAAAGAGTTTAGGGCTGAAGTGGAGAAGCAATTGGGCTCACATATCAAGGCCATTCGATCTGATCGAGGTGGCGAGTACCTCTCTAATGAGTTTATTGATCACCTCGTACAGAATGGGATTCTGTCACAGTTCACTGCACCTGGCATGCCTCAGCAGAATGGTGTAGCGGAGAGAAGGAACCGGACTCTTTTAGACATGACTAGGTCAATGATGAGTTATTCAGAGTTGCCATTATTCCTTTGGGGTTATGCTTTGGAAACCGCTGCATACATACTAAATCTAGTACCAAGCAAATCTATTCCCAAGACACCACGGGAGATGTGGATTGGGCGCAAGCCTTCTTTGCAACATCTTCGGATATGGGGGTGTCCGACACATGTGCTGAAAGGAAAGATCAGAAGTATGTTATTTTGTAGGGTATCCAAAGGGTACTTATGGATGGTATTTTTATGATCCAAGAGAACATAAAGTGTTTGTTAGTACAAATGCTATTTTCTTAGAGGATGATTATATCATGAACCATAAACCTAAGGGAATGATAGATCTGAGAGAAATAGAAGGAGAGCCCTCAGTCCAACCCGCAGTTAATAACGATGTAAATCAAGAAAATACCACTTCTTCACCCATTTCCGCACCGGTACCTCGTCGTAGTGGGAGGATTATCAGCCAGGCTGATAGATACATGTTCTTAGGAAAATTTTTTGAAGCTGTCTCCAGAGAATCTGAATCTGATCCTGCCACATATGAAGAGGCAATGGCTGATGTTGATTCAGATCATTGGGTTAAAGCTATGAAGGCTGAATTAGAATCTATGGATTCTAATCAGGTCTGGGATCTTGTAGAACTTCTAGCCAATATTAAACCCATTGGTTGTAAGTGGGTCTACAAGAGGAAAATAGCATATGATGGAAAGGTTGAGACCTATAAGGCTAGGCTTGTAGCGAAAGGTTATACTCAAAGAGAGGGCATTGACTATGAGGAAACCTTCTCGCCGGTGGCCATGCTCAAGTTCATCAGGATACTCCTATCCATTGCTGTATGCCTAGATTATGAGATCTGGCAGATGGACGTCAAGACTGCATTCTTGAATGGCAATCTTGAGGAGGACATCTATATGCAACAACCAGAAGGGTTCATAGCTGGTCGGAAAGGTAACTTGGTATACAAGTTGCAAAAGTCCATTTATGGGCTTAAGCAGGCATCTAGAAGTTGGAACATCCGATTTGACCAAGCGGTCAAGACGTTTGGTTTTATACAAAATCTGGATGAACCTTGTGTATACAAGAAGTGTGAAGGAAAAGTGGTGGCTTTTCTTGTGCTTTACGTTGACGACATTCTACTCATTGGAAATGATATAACAGCATTGTCAACGGTCAAGGTTTGGCTAGCTAGTACTTTCAATATGAAGGATCTAGGAGAGGCGAGCTATATTCTAGGGATAAAACTCTTTCGAGATCGCAAGAGAAAGATAATGGGATTATCTCAAGCTGGTTATATTGATAAAGTGTTAACTAAGTTTTCAATGGATAATTCGAAGAAAGGTTTGTTACCTTTCAGGCATGGTTTAGCGTTCTCCAAGGACCAGTGTCTTAAGACACAGGAAGAGAGGAATCGCATGGCAGGAATTCCATATGCTTCGGCAGTTGGAAGTCTCATGTATGCGATGTTATGCACTAGACCAGATATCTATTTTGCCGTTGGCATGGTTAGCAGATATCAATCGAATCCAGGTCCAGAGCACTGGACAGCCGTTAAGCACATTCTTAAGTACTTGAGAAGGACTAAAGATTGCATGCTTATGTACGACGGTAGTGAGTTAATTCCAGTAGGATATACTGACTCGGACTTTATGTCAGATAAAGATTCGAGGAAGTCAACATCCGGACATCTCTTTACCCTGGGAGGTGGTGCTATTAGTTGGAGGAGCATTAAGCAGAAATGCATTGCAGACTCAACTACAGAAGCTGAGTATGTGGCTGCTTGTGAAGCCGCAAAGGAAGCTGTTTAGCTCAAGAAGTTCCTTATGGAACTCGAGGTGGTACCAGCGTCATTGTCACCTATTACGCTTTACTGTGATAATAGTATGGCAGTGGCTCAGTCCAAGGAGCCAAGGAACCACGGGAAGGGAAGGCACGTAGAGCGGAAATATCATCTTATCCGAGATATTATTCAACGTGGAGATATGACTGTCACCAAGATTGCCACCGCTGACAATCTTGCTGATCCGTTTACAAAGGCCTTGCCACAGAAGGTCTTTGATCGTCATCTAGATAGTCTAGGTCTTAGATGTAGTTCTGAATGGTTATGAGTGCAAGTGGGAGTTTGTTGGGTTTGTGCCCTCAAACCATTACTTTATATATGAGACATTGATATTTTAATATATGGATATCAGCTTTACATTTAGTTATGTATGTTTCTATCATGAGATGATTGTTATCCTTAAGTATCATAGTAAGTAATTCGTGTATGTATGAGATACATATAAGTGAGATACGAATTACTATTCTTTGTTACTTAGAATGTGTCACAGTGGATGATGAGACTGGATATCTCATCAGGTTTATACTGTAGCATGATTAACTACCATTGGATGGAGTGATTAATCTCAATCACTAGAGTTTAACTCTTAGTTAACATGCTAGTGCTTATAGTGCATTGACGGACCAGAGCTTTCCTATTGACACTCAAGACTGTCAATCAGTCGATAGGAACTCATAACTTGTATAAGGTACGTGTTCTTAATCTTGAGACGATTATGAACACAGACTGTGGATATGACTGCTTTGACTTACCAATCAGTGAGGTCTATAGAAGATCAACACCTGGGTATCCTGGGTATGTCATATTCATAGGGTTGTGAACATATATTGTCAAGACAGAATCTACCCTCTGTTTCAGAGTAAGCATTCCCTTGAGAATGTCACCAAGTCGATTAGTAAGTACTGCAGTCTTGTTGATAAGAGTTATCAACATGTTTGGTAATCATGAGAGGTGAATGAGACTCAAGGAATACAAGAAGTAATCATGATTCAGGTTGACAGTAACAGTTATCTGACTACCTAAATATGATTACGAATGCTGAAGGTAGAGGGACATTAGTACAACATACAAGTCTAGTTATCGCTTCGGATATGTTCTTTTGCGTTGGAGTTCAGTTATCGTTTTATAGTGGAGTAAACGTTAACTGACCAGTTAGTTAGTTTGCTGATCAAAGAGTTTGGTCACGATAATTAACAAACTGGTCTGAGCCAACAATAAAGAGCCTAGGAGGTCCCACTCTTAGCTCCGCCAGGATACTTGGAAAGACACATGAGGAAGTTGTCAAGACAAGTTCGATCGATTGAAGTATGTTCGATCGATTAAAGTCTTGGTAGTCTCGATCGATCGAGAATGGCTCGATCGATCGAAGATCTTCGATTGCTCGAAGTCTAGGTCGGTTCTGGAAATCTATAAATAGGGCAGCTGTGTTCTGGAAAAGGAGTTCGTCATTTTAGAACGTCAGAAGCTGCAGAAACTATTTTTAGAGCCCCAAACCTTCTTTTTTCTCTTTATTAGATATCCCACCATCTCTAGTCTCTCCGGCAAGCATCCGTAGGTGACATAAGGGTGAAGACAACCTAGTGGAGGCTGCTGCATCACCAAGGAAGAAGAAGAAAATCATAATTGGGTTCAAGACACTAAGGTATAACTCTTGTCCTCTCTTGTGCGCATCTATGGAATTAACGAGTAGTAGATCCTGGGCTACCATTAAGTTTTTATAACTTGACTTTTTCGCTGCGCGTTTAAACTTTTAACTTAAACCGGTTTTTCCATCACCCTCGCCAGTCAATGGTGGTGTAGATTAATCATGCACGCAAGCATGAAGTAGGGTTTAGGTCACTTACCTAGCGGAATATCCCAACGGATCGTTATTTGGCATTGTTACGAGCCCGACGATGAAACAAACATACGATTGCAATCTTCAAGCCTCTATGTACCCTCTTGTGCTTCGCATAAGTCATAGAAGATGCTATTGGAGCAATCCCAATGACAATCATGCGCTAAATCCCATGGGGCGATGGTGATGGCCAAGAGAGAGAATATATTAGAGAGAGGAGGGGAGAAAAAGATGGCTGCTATCACATCTCATAGAAAAAACCCTAATTGTGTGTAATACGTGTATATATAGGCATACAACTTAGGTTTCCAAAGCCACGCCCATTGGACCCGGTCCAATGTATGTGGGTGTAACTAATAGACCCACAATTTCTTACATCTCTAACTCACCCACATAGGGCTTGTTACTAAAATAATATCTCGAAATATAACTTCTCATCTCTTCATACAGGGAAATAGAATGTGCGTCCTTACGAAAAGAAAGTACAGCGACAGGAGTGTAATACCAAGTTGTCACCATAACCAGCAAGACACATCACTCGAAAGCTTCTCGTGTATGCCTTAGATGATTCAACCACACCAGACACAACATTCTCAATTCCTTGGTGAAAAGAGTGTTGCACCACCTCAATGTAATGTACTCATGACGCATCAATAACAAAATATGATTATCGTAAGCCTGCTAATGAGTCACAAAACATGGTGTGTTATTGAATGGTCTTACTTGAGCATATATGTCAATCCAACTAACTTAACCGCTTACCCAGACACACCCCATAGAACGAAATCTTCTCTTCATCCTAGGATAGCATGCTAAAGTAGCTATCATCAAGCGTCCTCTTCATGAAATAGTCTCAAGTCGTGAAGGCAACCAGTTTGTAGGATAACCAATGTCTTGGATATGCTACATGACTCACACAGCAATGAAAATGAATCCATTCACTGCTCCACAGTTGATCGCAAAAGCACATACAGTATGAAATGTGTGTTATGGAGTTCTTCCATAAAAATGGGCATGTCACTATGTGTTTGGAAAAACAAGTAACGCCATACGTATCTTAGTCTAGACATTACATAAAACATCTAACCTGAGTCTTCCAGCAAAGGCGCCCCTCCTGGCGCCCGTTTGAAAACTCACATTCGGCTATAAACAGGCTACATAGTGTTATGGGACCTCTCTATGTTCGACCAAATATAAAGATCTCATCTTAGCTCCATCTAAGGCGACATATAGAGATAATAAGGGTTTATATCTAGCTCGTTGTTCTTATACTGTGTAGATATAAGTGTTCTAGCTCGCTTTCTAGGTGCTATGGACACACATGTCCTAGCTAGCTATCTAAGCGCCATGAATACAAATGTCTTATCTTGCTCGCCCTCTAAGTGCCATGGACACACATGTCCTAGTTCGTTATCTTGGCGCCAAGGTGAATCACCTGTGTGAGCAGGTCGATTCAAGCCCGGTGACATATTAAAAATGTGCATTCATTCCATTAATATAACAAAAATATATATATATAGAAACCAACTAGTTCGTTATTAACTAATAATAAAAACTTGAATAGTAATGTCAATACCACAATAAAATGTCTAAGCACATCAAATCCCCAAGTGGAGATGTGCCTCAAGACAACTTTCCTTCGTGCAAACTACGTCTCAAATGTGACAAAAATGAATGTCTACATGCTAGAATGGCTTTTGAGATCTTTTGTGTATGCTCAAGCTTATGTGCTATCACTGTAGATGAGCACAACCTCATCGCTATGAGGTGAAGAGCCTAGCCGCTGCAAAAACTCTTTAGCCAAAACAGCTTCTTGAACAGCATGTAAGCACACCACATATTATGCTTCAATCGTGGACAACATATGGCAAGGTCTACAATCCTGTAAACATATCGCAAGATACTCTTCACTACTCTCTAGTGACAGGACCAGGGATGGCAACGACTAATTAAACCAACTGAATAGAGGACATCTGTCTGAGTACACAACCTACCGTACTTCAGATTCCCTATTACGGATGCATATGGCAAATTGGACATTTGTTTCCTCTTCTCATTAGTCTTAAGACATTGATCTAAGGTCAAGATGAGTCCCTTTAAAAATTGGGATGTCAATGGGTTTTTAGCTTTTCATATAAAAATGTTCAAGAACCCTCGAGATAAACAGAGAAGCTTTTGAGAACGATCTCTCACAATCTAAACTCCCAACACATAGTTAACATCACCCATGTCGTCAATCTCAAATTGAGAGGACAACCACTCTCAAGTGGCTACAATAAAACTCATCTCATTCCCAGCTAGAAGGATGTTGACACGGCGAAAATCTTGTGCGCTCTTGTGCAACACCCAAGTGCAGGTGATCGTGCAAGTAATATAGTACTGGAAGTCCAGGTCGATCCCACAGGGAAGGAAAAATATGAATATACAGGTGGAGGTTCTAATGAATCCTAATCAATTAAATTAAACTAAATAATAAACTAAACATAAAGAAACATAATAATTAAACAGATAAATTAAAGGTGTTGGAAACACGTGAATCCACATTAATCCTAACCATCTACCATGCATATTCATTAACGCTCTATGGAGTACATCCCTTTTCAGTATTCCGTATTTTTCTAAAGATAAAGAATCAATAGCCCTTTCATGACCGGGACTACATCATCACAAGTGATTTAAAATACTTAGAAGACAGTTTAAAACAATGGTAATTACTTGCACTCTAAATAGTGTTAGCATTCAAAGTGGTTTTCAAAAGTCATTGAAGAAAAGGCCTTAAGGCTTTAAGTTCTAAAAACTATTGTGACAAACTGAGCTTATAGGGACAATTTGATGACGGATTTCTAAAACAGAAAGTCATGGAATACTTAAAAGAATCATCTCAGGAATTAGCAAGTTCGATCAATCAAAGCGCTCTCGATCGATCGGATAGTATCATCCTTCAATCGATCGAAATGTCTTCGATCGCTTGACTATGGTTCGGGTTCGATCGATCGAAATACCTTCGATCGATCGAGCCCAAGGTTTCTAAAGATTGCATGGCAGAGGTTGGGAATCAATGTTTCATCACATATTCCCAACGTCTAAACTACGGAAACATAATAAAACTAGTGCAGAAATAACAAAACATAGCAATCATAACTACTAGATTAACAAACAATCAAATAAGATAAAGGAACAGAAAAACCTGGAGTAAATCTGAGTATAACTTGTAATAAACTTGAAACAAACTTGAATCTTGAATCTACAATGGAAAAGGAGGAAGAAAACATCAAACTAAACTAATCTACTCCTAAACTAACCCTAAAACTACCCTAAACTGCTGTTCTGTGCGTTCTGGAGCGTCCTCTATTCGTCTGGCGTCAAAACGGCTTATATATAGGGTTCCCACAGAGTTTACGCAACTTTTGGGTGAATATAAAGCTCGATCGATCGAACTAAGCTCGATCGATCTAAGGTTCGATCGATTGAACTCTTCTTCAATCGCTTGAACTCTATGATTTTGACAGCTCTGCGCACTGATGGGAGAATGGCCATAACTTTTCACTCGGACCTCGGATTGACCTCCCGTTTGCGGTCACGCGACCGTAACTCAAAGATATACATTTTATATCTCTGGGAAAATCTTCCAAATCTGAAGTCTTCATTGTCAAAATTGGCGTTTTCTCAGCTGCTTCCGTTGTTCTATCCACCAGAATCACTTTTCTTTAGCTCCACTTCATTGATTTGCATTCTAACACCTATAAAACAATGCAAAAACATATATTTAAGCATTAACACAGTAAAAAGAGCATTGTTATTAGAATGAACCTAAATGTAGGGACTTTGGGGATAAAGTATGCATAAAATACTACGTAATACACTAGAAATATGCACTTTTCACCACGAATCACACCCCCCAACTAGCTCGTTGCTAGTCCCTAGCAATGAAGCGAACTACATCAATGTTTAATTAACTCTAAAAATTGAAAACAAAAGAAAATAAAAATCCTAACTCACTTTCGCAGGAATCACGATTGCATTTAGCGTATGCAACAAGCCTTTAAACCCCTAGGTTCCCCCTAGTGGACGAGTATTGTCTCGTGAGGGTTTGCAGTGAATCTACCCACAAAATTCATGTTTAAGGCAATGGTTCTCATTTAAATATTTTCAAGGAATTTTCCTCTCATTAACAATATAGTTAAGCTCAACATTCTCATGAAACTCTCTAGTATGCCATAGCCATGCAACACACACATTACAGTTAATCTACTATCAAAGTCATTAGAATGTTCCATACCTATTAATCTTCAAGTGTGTGTGTGAATGGACAACCAAAATACAAAACTTTACTTTCAAAGCTTGCATAACCTAAGACACTATTAAGACGTTCATTTTGACTCAACTCTCACTAGGATTACACTCTCAAGATGAAATCACTCCGAATTAGGTGTAATAATTATCACTCATGATATGGAAGCTATAAAGAGTAAATGTAAATGAAATCTAATGCTTCTCATATCTAAATTGAAAAACGGAAATTTTATAGTGCATAAAGTCTCATGAAATGATACTTTTCACTAGAAGAGTGAGATACCGTGGAGAACCCTCTCATTACCTTAACTTTAAATCCAATTTACTTAAAATCATCAGAACTTTGAAAAAGAGGTGTTAGGTGAAAGAAGAAAGAGGCTTGTGATTTTCAATTGGGTCCAAGGATGTGATTGGAATGTCTATTACAACTTTTCAAGCTTTCCCACATCTCCAATCTCTCTCTTCTTTTCTTTTAATATATATTTATATTTTTTCACTCTTTTTTTCTATTCTTATTATTTTTTTCTTTTTCTTTGGTAACAACCATTGACATATTTTTTTTTAATGCCTTTCTTTTCATTTTTTTTTTCTTTTTCTCTTTCTTTTTTTTTTTCTTTGCCAACTTTCCCTTATTCACACTAGCACTTTCTTGTCAAGACACACTTCCCAATCACACACCTAAATAAAGAACTGAGGCTTGAACTCCTAATTTGGAGTTATGTATAGACTTAAGGATTGTGAAGATAAGGCGATTATGATAAGCTCAAGAGGTGAAGTAAAGGAATAGCATAGAGGTAGGCCAAGGCTGTATTATCCATGTATGGTCAAAAGATGGCCTAAATCATCTTCTAAGTTAATAGGATAATTCATTTCAGTAAATTCAAGAGCTCTAAAGTTTGGTAAATCCTGAACGTTCTCTTCTAGTGATCAGTCAAAATGAAGAAGAAAAATGAGACTTTCAACGAATTAATACGCTTTTCAAAAAGTAAGAGTAATTTTATAACACCCTCAAAAACAAAGAGTGGCACAAAAGCTCACTTGGGTTATTAGTCTCCACTATAGTCCTTCAAGACACCTAAGCTATGCTTACTAATCCATTTTAGCTAAGTACAAGGTTGTCACAACGTGCTCAAAGTTGTTTGAAGATTAAAAGGCATAAAATATACTATAACTAAGATAGTAAAGAAACTATCATAGTATATCACATACTAATAACATACAGAAAATAACACTAATGCATCATAACTAACTACATTAACTATGAGAGAAATACAAGAACCATTTTATTATCTTTAAAAATAAAATTAAAAATTTTAAAATTTTTGACAATTTTAATTTACTGAGTTTGAGTTGCATGTTGCTAAGCAGGTGTATTGACATGAAAGTATAAAAAGAAATAAACGAGGCATGCAATGACTCACTCCCCCCAACTAAAACTAAACATTGTCCTCAATGTTCTAAACTAAGCACATGGACATATGTAAACTAAAGCGAGGGAAGGAAGGATTTTACCTCGAAGCGTTAATATCCATTTTTTTTCAAGCTACCTGCAAGATCATTAGTAGCAACAAGGAAACATAGATACAACTACTCAGTAAATAAATTCGGTTAATCAAGATTTTTATCATAGATTAACAACCGAAATTTTTGAGGATCGTCCCAATAAAATAATTTAACAGTGAGAAGAATGTTGGGATCCTCATAAAAATGCAACTCTCCCCAACTAATGTCAGGCTCAAGGTCAGAGGAGATGATGCAAAACCTACGGCTTCCAAATTTTTTTGGGACAGTTATAAAAGGAATACCACACTTTTTAGGAATTATATGCAAGAAACGATCTTTGGTGTTGGTATTTCCTATAACAGCCTCTATTTTAATACTAAAAACAGGGGGAGGCCATGGTTCAATAAAAGGGGCAGGGTCGAAGTGATGTTCTAATGAAGCTTCACCACCCTCCGCTTGTCCTAGAACAGAATCTATGGAGATATAATCATAGGAATTAAATTTCTGTTCCATGCACATGGTTTTGGACTGGACTTGGATAAAGCTATCTATTTGGGCCTCAATGTCATAATCACTCAAGAAGGTCAAGCAGTCTAGAAGATTGCTAGCTTCTTGTTGAATTTTAAGATCATCTAAAGTGGGCCCAATATTTTCCAAGTCTTCTCTCAAAGAATTTTGAAAGTTAAAATTTTGTGAAGAACATGTGCTAGTATCCTTACCATCCTCTTCCACAACACATTCTGTTTGTTCACGAATGGGGTACATATACCATTCAAGCTCAGGACGAGAGCTTTGATTGATAGCAAGGATAGGTGATGGGCAACTTGGTGACACCACCTCTTCGGTCGAAAGAGGTGAGGGTTCATGAATATCACAAGAATCTAAATCAGATTTAGATTTTTCAATTATGTCCTCTCTAGGGTCACCTTCAAAGGTAGGGGTAGAGTCAACAGGGGACTCTTCCTTTCCTAATTGCGTGCAATCACCTAAACTCTCGTCATCTTTTAAAACCTCATTCTCATCCTTGTAACTCTCCTAACTATATATGTCATCTATTGAGGTGCTCTGGACAAAGAGATTGTGCAGTTTTATCCAGGTAGTGAAGGAGTTGATGTCTGGGGTTGTATGTTGAGGAGAAAATGGTTCTACAACTTCATGCTCAATGGTTTGGTTTTGGAGTTCTTGTTGGGTTATCACTTTCTCAAATGAGTTGTTAACCTCACTCGGTATGAACCCATCATTGTCCTCTAATTCCATCCCATTGTTAGTGTCTTGAAATTCAGGTTGTAGCGTTGAAGGACTGGCATAGTCTTCTAAAGGTTGGCTATCAAATGCTTGTTGATATCTAGCTCCTAATTTATCAATTGCACTCTCTAGCCTTTTCATTTCACTAAGCAGCAATTCTAACATACCATTATCATCAACTTGGTTATTCTCCTCATTATAACTATATGAAGTTTCACCCCATTGTTGTTGGTAATAGTCCCCTTCCCATTGTGTTTGTGTGCAAGACTCCCCAGAAGGAAAGTCTTGGTGCATTTGGTAATCGTGGGAACTACTACTATATCCTACACTATCATTTTGGTTATATCCCCATTGCGATTGATAGAACTCTCCAGGTGGAGGTTCTTGATACGTTTGATAACATGGGGGACTAACACGATGGTTTTCCCATTGTGGTGATTGGTAGCACTCAGGTTGATAATGTGCATTATATGTGGGTGCTTGCCAACTCGGGGTATAGTTCTCATTACCTAATGTGTACCCATTCGTGGTATTTGTGTTGTATGGAGGGTAATATGGATAAGACATGTTTACCCAAAATACTTAAACAAAAGAATTTTTTTTTTCTTGTGAGAGAAAAAGTCCAATGATTTTTTTTTTTTAAATAAAAGAAGAAAAATGGAAAAACTTAGTAAAATCCTAACCTAGTTGCCTTCCCCGGCAACGGCGCCAAAAACTTGACACGGCGAAAATCTTGTGCGCTCTTGTGCAACACCCAAGTGCAGGTGATCGTGCAAGTAATATAGTACTGGAAGTCCAGGTCGATCCCACAGGGAAGGAATAGGGAGAATGTCTACTAAGTTAAAACCTAAAGAAAAGGAAAAATATGAATATACAGGTGGAGGTTCTAATGAATCCTAATCAATTAAATTAAACTAAATAATAAACTAAACATAAAGAAACATAATAATTAAACAGATAAATTAAAGGTGTTGGAAACACGTGAATCCACATTAATCCTAACCATCTACCATGCATATTCATTAACGCTCTATGGAGTACATCCCTTTTCAGTATTCCGTATTTTTCTAAAGATAAAGAATCAATAGCCCTTTCATGACCGGGACTACATCATCACAAGTGATTTAAAATACTTAGAAGACAGTTTAAAACAATGGTAATTACTTGCACTCTAAATGGTGTTAGCATTCAAAGTGGTTTTCAAAAGTCATTGAAGAAAAGGCCTTAAGGCTTTAAGTTCTAAAAACTGTTGTGACAAACTGAGCTTATAGGGACAATTTGATGACGGATTTCTAAAACAGAAAGTCATGGAAAACTTAAAAGAATCATCTCAGGAATTAGCAAGTTCGATCGATCGAAGCGCTCTCGATCGATCGGACTGTATCATCCTTCAATCGATCGAAATGTCTTCGATCGCTTGACTATGGTTCGGGTTCGATCGATCGAAATACCTTCGATCGATCGAGCCCAAGGTTTCTAAAGATTACATGGCAGAGGTTGGGAATCAATGTTTCATCACATATTCCTAACGTCTAAACTACGGAAACATAATAAAACTAGTGCAGAAATAACAAAACATAGCAATCATAACTACTAGATTAACAAACAATCAAATAAGATAAAGGAATAGAAAAACCTGGAGTAAATCTGAGTATAACTTGTAATAAACTTGAAACAAACTTGAATCTTGAATCTACAATGGAAAAGGAGGAAGAAAACATCAAACTAAACTAATCTACTCCTAAACTAACCCTAAAACTACCCTAAACTGCTGTTCTGTGCGTTCTGGAGCGTCCTCTATTCGTCTGGCGTCAAAACGGCTTATATATAGGGTTTCCATAGAGTTTACGCAACTTTTGGGTGAATATAAAGCTCGATCGATCGAGCTTAGTTCGATCGATCGAAGGTTCGATTGATTGAACTCTTCTTTAATCGCTTGAACTCTATGATTTTGATAGCTCTGCGCACTGATGGGAGAATGGCCATAACTTTTCACTCGGACCTCGGATTGATCTCCCGTTTGCGGCCACGCGACCGTAACTCAAAGATCTACATTTTATATCTCTGGGAAAATCTTCCAAATCTGAAGTCTTCATTGTCAAAATTGGCGTTTTCTCAGCTGCTTCCGTTGTTCTATCCACCAGAATCACTTTTCTTTAGCTCCACTTCATTGATTTGCATTCTAACACCTATAAAACAATGCAAAAACATATATTTAAGCATTAACACAATAAAAAGAGCATTGTTATTAGAATGAACCTAAATGTAGGGACTTTGGGGATAAAGTATGCATAAAATACTACGTAATACACTAGAAATATGCACTTTTCACCACGAATCAGATGTCATCAACATACAATCAATTGGAACACATTTCTTGCACTGTTTAATGTACACACATTGTACCACTACCTAGATGATTGCTACCTTGAGATAATAAATGGAATAGTTGAGATAGCATACTTTTGCACTCATTCCATTTGGTTATAAAACCAATGGGCTAGTCCATATTAATCTCTTTGTCTAGTTCTCCGTTGAGAAAAATAGTTTAAACATCCAGCTAAAAAAGTTCTAAAACTAAACGTGCGACAATCGCTAGGATAAGGCGAATGGAGTCAGATCTCACTCTTTGGGAGAACATGTTTCCATAGTCTATAGACTCTCCGGGTACAAACTATCGCCACAAGACGCTTGTCAATTAAACCATCTAAAGGGAAAAATAGGTTTAAAATGTTTATTAAACGGGCAGCAGAAAACAAAGTTCAAAACTTTTATTGTTATGCCTGGATCTACTACTTATTAACTTTATAGATGTGTACTAGAGAGGGAACAAGAATTATACCTTTAAGTCTTAAACCCAATTCTAAAATCTTTGACTTCCAGCAACCTCCACTAGATGGTCTTTACTCTTATGACTCCTATGGATGCCCCCAGAGAGGCTTGAGTTGGTGGAAACTCTAATAGGGAGGATAAGAACGCTAAGGAAACCCTAAAACAGTTTCTGCAGCTCTGGTATAGAAAAACAACAATTATCAAAATTCTGTATGTAGCTGCCCTTTTTATAGATTTCCAAAATGACTTTAAGCCTTCGATCGATTGAAGGTTCTTCAATCGATCGAATATGTCTAGACTTCAATCAATCGAACATGTCTAGACTTCAATCAATCGAAACACTTTCGATCGATCAAACTTGTCTTAACAAGATCCTCAAGTGCCTTTCCAAGCATCCTAGCGAAGCTAAGAGTGGGACCTCGTAGGCTCTTTATTGTTGGCTTAGACCAGTTGTTAATTTCCATGACCAAACTCTTTGATCAGCAAATCAACCAACTGATCAGTTAACGTTTACTCGACTATAAAATAGTAACTGAACTCCAACGCAAAAGAACAAATCCGAAGTGATAACTAGACTTGTATGGTATACTAATGTCCCTCTACCATCAGCATTCATAATCATATTCAAGTAGTCGGATAAACTATTACTGTCAACCTGAATCATGATTACTTCTTGTATTCCTTGAGTCCTATTCATCCCTCATGATTACCAAACATGTTGATAACTACTTATCAACAAGACTACAGTTCTCAGTAATCAACTTGGTGATATTTTCAAAGGAATGCTTACTCTTTATTAGAGGGTAGATTCTATCTTGACAATATAGCATGACATACCCAAGATACCTAGGTATTGATCTTTAAAACCTCACTGATTGGTAAATCAAAGCAGCCATATCCACAGTCTGTGTTCATAATCATCTCAAGATTGAGAACACGTACCTTATACAAGTTATAAGTTCCTATCGACTGTTGATAGTCTTAAGTGTCAATAGGAAAACTCAGGTCCATCAATGCACTATAAGCACTAGCATATTAACTAAGAGTTATACTCTAGTGATTGAGATTCATCACTCCATCCAATGGTAGTTAATTATGCTACAGTGTGAACCTGATGAGATATCCAGTCACATCATCCATTGTGACAAATTCTAAGTATCAAAGAATAGTAATTCGCATCTCAATTGCATGTATCTCATATACACACGAATTACTTACTATGATACTTTAGGATTAACAATTATCTTATGAAAGAAACATACATAATAAAATGTAAAGCTGATATCCATATATTAAAATGTCAATGTCTTATACATAAAGTAATGGTTTAAGGGCACAATCCCAACAAACTCCCACTTGTACTCACAACCATTCAGGATTACATCTAAGACCTAGACTATCAACATGACGATCAAAGACCTTCTGAGGCAAGGCCTTTGTAAACGGATCTACAAGATTGTCAGCAGTGGCAATCTGGTGACGGTCACATCTCTACATTGAACAATATCTCAAATTAGATGAAATTTCCGCTCTACGTGCTTTCCCTTTCCATGGTTCCTTAGCTCCTTAGACTGAACCATTGCCCCACTATTATCATAGTATAGCGTAATAGGTGACAGTGACTCTGGTACCATCTCGAGCTCTATAAGGAACTTCTTGATCCAAACAGCTTCCTTTGCGGCTTCACAAGTAGCCACATACTCAGCTTCTGTAGTTGAGTCTACAATGCATTTTTGCTTAATGCTCCTCCAACTAACAACACCACCTCCCAAGGTAAAGAGATATTCGAATGTCGACTTCCTTGAATCTTGATCTGATATAAAGTCTGACTCAGTGTATCCTACTGGAATTAACTCACTACCGTCATACATAAGCATGTAATCTTTAGTCCTTCTCAAGTACTTAAGAATGTGTTTAACTGCTGTCCAGTGCATTGGACCTGGATTCGACTAATACCTACTAACCATGCCAATGGCAAAGCAAATATCTGGTCTAGTGCATAACATTGCATACATAAGACTTTCCACTACCGAAGCATAGGAAACTCCTGCCATGGGATTTCTGTCCTCCTATGTCTTTGGACACTGGTCCTTGGAGAATGCTAAACCTTGCCTGAAAGGTAATAAACCTTTCTTTGAATTGTCCATGGAAAACCTAGTTAGTAACTTATGGATATAACCAGCTTGAGATAGTCCCATTATCTTTCGCTTGCGATCTCGAAAGAGCTTTATCCCAAGGATATAGCTCGCCTCTCCTAGATCCTTCATATTGAAAGTACTAGCCAGCCAAATCTTAACTATTGACAACACTACTACATTATTCCCAATTAATAGAGTGTCGACAACACTGCCACCACTTTTCCTTTATACTTCTTGTATACACAAGGCTCATCTAGATTTTGTATGAAACCAAACGACTTGACCTCTTGGTCAAAACGAATGTTCTAACTTCTGGATACTTGTTTAAGCCCATAAATGGACTTTTGAAACTTGCATACCAAGTTGCATTCCCCACTAGCTATGAATCCTTCTGGTTGCTGCATATAGATGTCCTCCTCAAGATTGCCATTTAAGAATGCAGTCTTGACACCCATCTACCAGATCTCATAATCTAGGCATGCAACAATGGATAATAGTATTCTGATGGACTTGAGAATGGCTACCAGCGAGAAGGTTTCCTCATAGTCAATGCATTCTCTTTGAGTATAACCTTTCGTTACAAGCCTTGCCTTAAAGGTCTCAACTTTTCCATCAGATCCTCTTTTCTTCTTATATACCCACTTACAACCAATGGGTTTAATATTGGCAAGAAGTTCAACAAGATCCCAGACCTGATTAGAATCCTAGATTCCAAATCAGCCTTTATAGCATTAACCCGATGAGTTGAGTCTACATCAACCATTATGTTACACCCGTACCCCGGAAAAGGGTTAATTATCATTTTTATATACATTAATTGATATAATTAGTGTACAAAATAGATTAAGGGGAGGCTTGGTCTCGCCCATGGAAAAGTGTTCAAAGAAGGACACCAGTTGGAAAAGTCTCCAGTGAGGTGAGGCAGGTATTGGAGTGGGACCCAGTGAAGGGCCAAATAATATTTGCATTTTACATGATTAAATGCATTTATATGATTAAATGACAAATTATTTAAATGCTTTGATATTATATGATAATATATGTGTTAGCAATCGGTATTAGTTGGATACCCTAATAAGGGTATAGTTGAAAAGGATTCATAATTAGTAGGTACAATAGCAACTTCACAAAATATTTGGGACCACGTTTGGGACCATGCGGAACTTAGACAAATACTCATTTGGATAATTGGGTAATTAATGAAATATTTAGGGGATTTCATAATAGGAACTTAGGAAATTCTGGGGTTGTAAATGAAAAGTGAGAAAAATGAGACTTTGACAACTCATGTAAATTGCATGGGTGTGTGTATGTGTTAAGGAAGAGTGAGGGAACTCTTAATTTACAGAAAATTAAACAAAAACAAGAGAGAGCTCATCGAGAGAGAAAGACGGACTCGTCACTGACGCCGTAGAATTGCCGTTCCATCGCTGTTCATCGTCCAATTCGCGAACCGAAGCCGTATTCGAACTCGTGGAGGTGAGATGATCATTTCTATACCAATAATTTACATTTTAATTGTCGTATTTTTTGATAGCTCACGCTAATCGGTGACACAGGGTTGCCGAATTCTTGTAGGAATTTCTCCAGAGTGAACTTTGGGGCTAGGATTTGGTTAAATTCTATATTTTCTAGCTCAATTTGGGTATAATCTAAGAATGGTGAGTTTTGTAACTAAAAAGTGATTGTGGTTTAAGGTGTTCAATGTTTTTATATATTTTGGGTTGTTGAAATCATGCTTATGAATTTCATGTCAATTATGTAAAAAGTAGCCATGCTTATGTGCTCACATGCATATATGCTTATGTGGTAATCAATGAGCACCGGGAAAATAATTCATTATTGGGAGTAATAAGGGTGGTGAAGAAGAAGAATCCGATAAATACGGAAGTCCAAGGAATAGAAGTGACCACGAGACCAAGGGAGGTCTTCGGGTGTGAATGAATCATTGAACCGATGACTCAACGATTACGAGTATGAGATATGTGGTTATTTGTAGCATTGCACATGTTAAACATTCAATCATGTTTAGATTTCTCACTAAGCATAATGCTTAAGAAAACTATTTTCCTTTTCTGTTGTGGTAAATAATAACCACCGCAGATATGGAGTAATATCCAGAGAGGAATTAACGTGCTTGGTAATGGGGGAGAGATTTGGGACTTGTAGTTATGTCTATAACTTGTAATATGGTATAACTGGTGGCTTGAAGTCCTTGACTTGTGGTTGTAGTGTTGGAGAGACTTGGAGTTAGTTTTGAGATTCTATGACTCATGTGGTTAATATATTTTTGAAGAAACTTATGTAATTCTCTATGTTGATGGTTAGTTTTGGGTAAGTAGTTGGAGGATTGGAAGGTTGTCTTTGTAAATTTTATGTATGTCCTTAAGTTACAACTATGGATATGTGTAAGTTGGGTGGGAATGGACCTTTCTGGCAAGTTTGGGATAGTGTCACAATCATTTTGGGTAAATTTTGTTTGTAAACAAGTTGGTTACAAGGTTGTTGAATCTAATTTCCGATAATTTTCAATACCTAGGTTAGTTTTATCAAGAGCAGAGTTTCAAGATTTTTTTTGATGCAAATGAGGTAGAATTCATGGTTTAAAAAGTTTGGGATTGCTTATGTATGTTTGTAGGCTTGTTTATGAGAGTTTTGAACACTTAGGAGTGCTTTTGAAATGATTTTGGAAGTGCCCAAGAAGTTTAACTTGATTTGGATATGTTTGGACTTGTTAAACAGGGGATTTCTGCTAAAAATTGAGTTCTGCAGAAACAAGATCGATTGGGGCCTTGGGCGGATTGATTCGGAGTAACTGGGTTAGGCAGAAATTCCATTCTAGTAAAACCGGATCGATCCGATTTTGGGGTGGATCGAACCACAGGTCTGCTTCCAGCCAGACGGCTTTTACGGAAATGGACATAACTCTTTCTAGAAAATTCGAATTTGTGTGCCATTTTTTGTGTTGGATCTGGGACTCAAAGACATATCTTTTGGTGTAAAATTTTTATATACTTTATTAATGACCATTTTACCCTTAGGGGCTGTATACAGTAAAGTTCTTTAATATTGGGTAACACATGTATTTCTTAGTAATTCGTATGTTTCTTTGCAAATTAATGTATTTGGGCGCTTGTGGTGTTACACGTGTCCCAATTTACCTAAGGGTTGGGGTGTGACAATTTTTGGTATCAGAGCAATAGGCTAGAGCCTTTGGAGACTGTGGATACCGGGATTCCACCGCTTCGTTATGTTTTCGAAACTTGTTTGATTTTTGAATCAAGGAAAGAGAAAAGGTCTGTTGAAAATAGATACAGAGTCGCCACTTGGTCTTTAAGGAACCAAGAAACCTAATTTTGACTCACCCAAATGGTTAAAGGGCACCGGCCCTTCATAACCAAAGAACTTGGCTCGGGGTTTTGGTACGAGAGAGGAAGGAGCCTTTGTCACGACTAAAACACCCTCAACTCGCCCCGTCTCTCGGCGGGCCTCAATTAGCATCCAAATAATCATCTTATACTATGTATGGTTCGGCAATTAATACTATGATAGTATATTACATCACATAAGAATCTTGAAATTGAAAATCAAAAGATAAGATATCATTCATAAGATTTAAGTCAAATATCATACAATGTAAAGTGAAAATCACACAAATAAACCTAGGAAAAATCGTCTAATCATGTATCAAATAATCAAGACTCCCTAATCTAAAGGGGGCATGAATTGTTCTTGAAACAAATAAACAAAGAAATCAAAATATGCTTAGCAAGCTGGTATGATGCATGTTAATCTTTGAGAAAAAGAAGACCTCTCAATCCCCGGGATGGATGAGAAAGGATGATTAGATCGGGGGAAGCATGAACGTGTGATCAAGTTCATTCCTTATAATCTTCTTAGATTAGGAGCCATGAAGGCCCCAAATCTTGCATGGATGCAATGTATGTATCTAGAATGTGCCAAGTTTGTAGTGTGCTTTGTGTTCATGGATTCCTAGAATGACTTAGAAGTCTAAAATGTGTATGAATAGATGAATTAAATCAACATGGGATGTGTACAAATGTAGTATGAAGTACTTCCTAAGATATGAACTAATTTGGAATACATATAAGCATCAAATCAAGGAATAAAAGTTAAAATGTGTTTGCTGTGAATAGTGGACAGAACAGTAGCATGATCTTGGGAAAATTGAAAAGAGGGGTTAGGAACGTTTTCAATGCATGGTTTTTTATGGAGATATTCCTTATTGTGTCCAGAACACTACACAAAAAGCCAATCTTTAATAACTATCACAGATTGAGAGAAATCATATGAACAACAGAGGTCACTCAGAAACAGAGTCCGTACTATATACTGAAATGTTGAAAAATCTTAGAAGATGAAAACGAATGATCTAGGGGCCCATTTTATACAAAAAGTTCCCTAAGACATTGAAGTTTAAGGGAAAAATAAGTTGGGACCACCCCTTTTGGAAAATATTTCTGAAAAAGAAGTTGTAAGTTAGTCAAGCTGCTGTGACAGCAGAGGTAGAATGTTTGGAAGGAATGTTTGGGTCCAAATGGACCATTTTCAAGTACTTCTGCAAAGCGGAGGTATTTGTAAAATACAACCGCGTTAAAAGGAAGAATTGTATTAGTTTTTATCACAACTTCCCGTTTTATCTGCAATTTGCATTGCAAGGCTAATTTTCATACAATATGATTAATCTATGATAAAGTGTATTGTTTTAGCTGTTGTTTGTGCAGATCACTGCTGTGTGGACCAAACAGATGGACATCAGGATAAATGGAATGCTGGAATGGAAACAAGAGAAGTCAAAGCTGAAATTTGGAGCTCGATCGATCTAACCCAGCTCGATCGATCGAGCGTTCGATCGCTTAAAGAAAGTTGAAGCGCTTGAGGCTCAAGGGTTCGATCGATCGAGAGTAGTTCGATCGATCGAACGGGGTATTTTCAGTAACATTCGTGTGCGCAGCAGATGCGGGTTTTTAACCCTAGTTCTTTGGTTTTCTTATATATAGGTGTATTGTATACGTCCAGAGGGACGCCCACATTACATTTTTACAGTTTTAGAGAGAGAGATAGAGAGTTTGCTTGTGTTTTGTAGGTTTTCATTGAGTTTCTACATTGTGAACCGGATTTCTTTAAGTTAATACTAGTACTCTTCGTTCCAGGTGATTTATATATTGCTCATTTACATTCTGCACTTTGTAGTCGTAGTTTAATCGTTCATCTCGTAGTGTTACATGCTAGATATTTTCAAATTCATAGATTTTATAGTTTTCATGAAAAACTCGCAACCAAACGAGGCTTTTATGTTTTTGTACGTTAAATATCAATCTGTGACACTCCAGACGATGTCTGAGTAGTCCCAGGTTGGGAGAACACGATGAAACAGTGATCTCCAGCTTCTGCCATACAGCAGAATAATTGCTGTGTTCGATCGATCGAAGTTAGTTCGATCGATTGAACCAGTGACAGTCAAGCGATCGAAGTCAGTTCGATCGATTGAGGGATGAAGGTCTTCGATCGATCGAAAGCGCGTCGATCGATTGAACTCCCTGATTCTTGAGGATGTTCCCTGCAGTATTCCAGGACCTTTTTGTTTTAAGATTTGTTATCATTCTGTCCCAAAAAATGCTCAGTCTGTCAAAACAGTTTTTAAAACTAAGGCCCTAAGGCATTTTCTTTCAATACATTTTGCAAACCATCTTCAATGCTAACACCATTGAGGATGCGAGTCTTAACTATTGGATTAAACCGCTTTTACGTATTTTAATTTAATTATGATGATATGGTCCCGGTCATGAAAGGGCCATAGATTCTCCATCTTTAGAGGAATACAGAAAACTGTGGGTAATGTACTCCGTTGTGCTTCAAGGCAAATGCATGGTAGATAGCTAGATTATTGTGGATTCGTGTAATCCCAACACTTTCTTCTTAAAGTTAAACATCCTAATTTAGAGTATTGTTTTAATTAGCTAGTTAGATCGTTAATTTAATCTTAATTATTTTCATTAGTAATCTTAGTTTGTGGAACTTTGTGTTCTGCACCATCGTTCAATCTTATTCATTTTATTTTGTTTTCTTTGAGGATAGTCTAATTCAATAGGTCAACACCTTCCCTGTGGGATCGACCTGGTCTTACTAGTTACTACTTGCACGTCCACCTACACTTGGGTGTTGCACAAGAGCGCACAAGATTTTTCACGTGTCAAGTTTTCGGCGCCGTTGCCGGGGAAGGCGACGATTAATTCCTTAGATTACCTCAGTCACTCTTCATCTCTTTCTATTTTTATTTTCTCTTCTTTTCAGTTCTTTTGGTAAACACTCACCCTAGGGACTCTCCCAGTTCATGTCCAATAATTCTATTGAAGGAATTTTTGGAAATCCTTTCTACCGCTCTGACTCTGATAGTTCCATCAACCCGATAGCCACTCCAACTGCATCAATGGATGATCATCAGAGTGAAAATGGTGACAATGTTGTGGTACCAATTGATGAGGCACTCCGTCCTCTTTGCGATCTCATGCAACCAGAACATGCACCTACACCCTCTTGCATTCAAATCCCACCGCATAATGGCGAATTTCAGTTTCGCAATGGGATGATTCAACTGCTTCCCACTTTTCATGGGATGGAAAGTGAGAAGGCGTATTTACATGTCACTGACTTCGAGGATGTTTGCAAAACATTCTCGCAAGATTGTCCTAGGGAGGTGACGCATCTAATGCTATTTCCCTTCACTTTGAAAGATAAAGCGAAGGCGTGGCTCCACTCCCTAAAACCTAATTCAATTTTCACCTGGCATGCGATGAGCACCGCGTTTCTAAAGAAATTCTATCCTACTCGCATGACCACATACCTTCAGCGTCAAATCAATTCCTATAAACAAAAGAGCAATGAAACCTTCACACAAGCGTGGGAGCGTTTCAAAGATTTGCTTCTCTCATGCCCACACCATGGGTTTGAGAAATGGCGAACTATCAGCTTCTTTTATCAAGGATTGAATGGTGAAATAAAGAAGTTGGTGGAAACGATGAGCTCTGGACCATTTCTGCGTAAAAACACCGAAGAGGCCGAAGCTCATTTCGAATGGTTAGCTGAATACGCTCATGAATGGTGAAATTCTGACAATGTCTCACGCTCACAGATATCCTGTGTAGAAGAGAAAAGCCTATACCAGCTAACCAGTGAAGATCACCTTATGACTAAGTATGCAGAGCTAGCAAAGAAGGTAGAGGCATTAAGCATGAAAGGAGAGAGCTCTAGGCAAGTCATGCCTGAAGAACCATGTGGCACATGCAACATGTTGGGACATACAACTCAATATTGTCCTAATGTGCCATATTTTCAAGAGCAAGCCCCTATAGAGATGAATGCCATGCAAGGTTTTCGAGGGGCGGGGAATTCCAACAATAACTTTCAAAGTAACAATAGATGGAATCACCCCGGTTTTGATTGGAGAAATAATGCTGGGGCCCAAAATCAATATCAACAGCAGCCTTACAACAATAATCAATATCAAGGGCAAAATAATAGGCCGTCCCAGCAATACAATCAAAACAGAACCAATAATTATAACCAAGCTCAACCCTCCAATGCACCACAGACCAATACCTATGTGCCACCGCACAAGAAGGTACAAGAAGAAGAGCCACTTGCTAATGCCAATCTAACGCAGCAACTCATACAGATGATGAGTAGAATGTCTGCCACATTAGAGAGAATAGATGCACGGCAAGAGGGCTCAAGAGGAACATTCCCTGCCCAACCACTTCCGAACCCCAAGGGACATAACAATGGTCCTAACAATCAAGAACATGCTAAAGCTGTGACTACATTGAGAAGTGGAAAAATCATAGAGAAAAGCATGCCTCTGTCCACTCCCGAAGTGTACAAAGAGGAGGAAGTGGTGGATGAAGAAGTTGAGCTACCATCTACTCAAGAGGAGGAGCCGTCTACTAATGACGAGGCAATGAAGGCAAACATTGAAGCTCCTAGAGTAGAGGAAGAAGTTGAGCGAAGGCCTGGAAAGGAGTCTGTTAAGGAGGAACCACCAAAATGCCCCTTTCCTGCACCTTATCCTCAACGGTTGAAGAAACCCAAGAATGAGACAAAGAATCAGGAGTTTCTGGAATTGTTTAAGCAAGTTAAAATTAACCTTCCACTCCTAGATGCTATCAAGCAAGTGCCGGCCTATGCTAAGTATCTCAAAGATCTATGCACAGTCAAGAGGAGGCAAAGCGTGAAAAAACATGCTTATGTCGCGTGCCAAGCCAGTGCGATCATTCAAAATGAGTTGCCTCCAAAACTCAAAGATCCCGGTACACCTACTGTCTCATGCAGAATTGGGAATCAAAGGATAGATAACGCACTCCTCGATCTAGGAGCAAGCGTGAACCTGCTGCCTTATTCAGTCTATAAACAGCTAGGGTTAGGTGAACTCAAACCCACTCGAGTTGCTTTGCAATTGGCAGACAGATCTGTGAAGTACCCTAGAGGGGTGTTGGAGGACGTCCTTGTCCAAATAGACTCTTTTGTCTTTCCGGTTGATTTTGTGATATTGGACACAGAACCTGTGTCTAATCCTGGTGCACATATCCCGGTTATCTTTGGACGTCCATTCCTCAACACTATTGATGCCACAATCAAGATTAGAACTGGTATCATGACTATCGTATTCGGGAACATGACGTTGAATATCAAGATTTTTTCTAATCCCCAACCTGAAGAATACGATGATGAGGAAGAAATTCATTATATAGACACGGTCATTGAAGATGAAGTTGACTTGGTCGACTACAAAGATCCTTTGGAAGTCGTGATGACTCAATTTGGTGATATCTATCAGCCTGCAGAGTCCACCCCATTGGATGCTGACCTGAACCAGACGTGTCTTATGATGGATACGGTAGAAGAGGATAGAGCCAATTGCATGTGGGTAATGCCATATGAACAACTGCCTCCTAAAACCAAGTTGGTAATGCCTTCAAGTTTCTAGTTTCCGGAGTTAGAATTAAAGGAGCTTCCCAAAGAGCTAAAATATGCATTCCTAGGGACTGGAAAAACTTATCCTGTGATCATTTCATCTGCTTTAACTCATGAACAGGAAGGTAAGTTAGTGCAAATGCTGACCAAGCATAAGGATGCTATGGGATGGACGATTGCTGACCTCAAAGGCATAAGCCCATCCATATGCACGCATAAGATATATCTGGAGGAAGACGCTAAACCCTCAAGGCAAATGCAAAGGCGTCTGAATCCCAACATGCAAGAAGTAGTTAAAAAGGAAGTGCTCAAGCTACTTGATGTTGGGATGATATATCCGATATCTGATAGTCCTTGGGTTAGTCCTACTCAAGTAGTACCAAAAAAAGCAGGCATAACGGTCATCCCGAACAAAGATGGTGAATTGGTACCAACACGTATCCCCACTGGATGGAGGAAGTGTATTAACTACAGGAAGTTAAATACTGTGACCCGAAAGGACCATTTTCCTTTGCCATTCATGGATCAAATGCTAGAACGTGTGGCGGGTCACAAGTATTACTGCTTTTTGGATGGATACAGTGGATATAATCAAATTGAAATTGCTCCAGAAGATCAGGAGAAAACCACGTTCACTTGTCCATTTGGTACATTTGCCTACCGACGAATGCTGTTTGGCTTATGTAATGCACCGGCTACATTTCAGCGGTGCATGCTAAGCATATTCAGTGACATGGTCGAAAACATCCTTGAAGTCTTCATGGATGATTTTTCAGTGTTTGGCCATAGCTTTGAAGATTGCCTCAGCAATCTCGAGCAGGTTTTAATGAGGTATGAGGACAAACACCTAGTTTTGAATTGGGAGAAGTGTCACTTTATGGTGACCAAGGGAATAGTCCTCGGCCACATAATATCCGATGAAGGAATCCAAGTGGATAAGGCTAAAATCGACATAATCTCAAATCTACCTGTCCCCCGTACAGTGAGAGACATCCGTTCATTCTTGGGACATGCAGGTTTTTATCGTCGGTTTATCCAGAATTTCAGTGCAATCTCTCGACCCCTTTGTCAACTTCTTGTTAAGGATGCACCATTTGAGTGGTCAGAGAGTTGCCAAAAGTCCTTTGAGGATCTAAAAAAGCTTCTCACCTCCGCACCTATAATACAGGCACCCGACTGGAGTTTGCCTTTTGAATTAATGTGCGATGCTAGTGATTACGCCATTGGCGCAGTCCTAGGCCAGAGAAAGGACAATAAGCCATATGTGATATACTACGCCAGCCGAACTTTGAATGAAGCTCAAATGAATTACACTACCACTGAAAAGGAGCTGCTGGCTGTAGTATTCGCCCTGGACAAGTTTAGGTCTTATCTGATAGGGTCACCAATCGTCTGTTTTACAGATCATTCGGCCCTCAAGTATCTGCTGTCAAAGAAAGACGCTAAACAACGGCTTATTCGCTGGATACTCTTACTCCAAGAGTTTGATTTAACAATCAAAGATAAGAAAGGAGTAGAGAATGTGGTTGCGGATCATTTGTCCCAGTTGACTTTTGTCGACAATACTGAATCCCAATTCATTAAGGATGAGTTCCCAGACGAACAGCTACTGGCAGTAAGTAGTCTGCCTTGGTATGCTGATATTGTAAACTACCTTGTCACGGGTGAAACACCGACTCATTGGTCGAACCAAGACAGAAAACGGTTCCTCTCGTTCGCGCGTCATTTCTTCTTTGATGACCCATACCTTTTCAAGTACTGTGCTGATCAGGTCATCAGGCGCTGCGTCCCCAATGAGGATATAACCGTAATATTAGCGTCATGCCATTCTGAGGCATGCGGTGGCCACTTCGCGTCACAGAAGACCGCACAAAAAGTCCTACAAAGCGGTTTTTACTGGCCCACAGTCTTCAAAGATGCTTATTCCTTTTGCAAGACATGCCAACGCTGTCAAAAGCTTGGAACGATTTCTAAAAGGAATTCTATGCCTTTAACCCCTATCATCACAATTGATATATTTGATTGTTGGGGCATAGATTTTATGGGTCCATTTCCCAAGTCTAATAACTGTGAATACATACTCCTTGCTGTAGAGTATGTATCGAAATGGGTAGAAGCGATACCAACGAGACGCAATGACCACAAAACGGTCATGTCCTTTCTAAGAGAGCATATCTTGTCTCGTTTTGGTACTCCGAAAGCTGTACTAAGTGACCAAGGTAAGCATTTCTGCAATAGACCCTTGGAGTCACTTCTCAAGAAATACGGAGTCCATCATAAAATCGCTCTTGCCTATCATCCACAGTCTAATGGGCAAGCAGAATTGGCTAACCGAGAAATCAAGCACATTCTCGAAAAGACGGTTAGCTCCAATCGAAAGGACTGGGCATACAAATTGACTGACGCGTTATGGGCATACCGTACTGCTTATAAGACGAATCTTGGTATGTCCCCGTATAGACTGGTTTACGGGAAAGCTTGCCACCTTCCTGTTGAAATTGAACATAAAGCTTACTGGGAAACACGCTCATTGAACTTTGATATTCAAGAGGGAGGTCAGCTACGCAAGCTCCAACTTGCAGAGCTAGAGGAAATACGACGAGATGCGTATGACTCTGCAAAGTTGCATAAGGAAAAGTTGAAGGCTCGCCATGATCGTACGATTTGTCGTAAATCATTTGAGCCGGGGCAGAAAGTTTTGCTGTATGACTCTCGCCTCCACCTTTTCCCAGGAAAGCTCCGTTCCCGTTGGACAGGCCCGTTCATCGTCAAAACTGTTTTTCCATATGGGGCGATTGAGATTGTCAATCCAAAGAACGATGATTGTTTCAAGGTCAATGGCCAAAGATTGAAACCGTTCTTGGAGAACTTCCACACTGAAGTTGAGCACATCCAGCTGGATGAGCCCAACTATTCTCATACTTAAAAATCTAAAGTGGAGTTCCAAATTGTTGTTGTAATTCTTTTCTTTCCTTGCATTTTAGTTTCTCTCTTTTGTTTCTTTTTGGTTTTCGTTCTTTATTTTGTGTTTGTGATCTAGTTCTAATCCATTATACTTTAAACCACTCTGTTGCAGGTGCATAGATGCGAGGGGATGATGTTCATTCTATCGGTTCTTGGGCTGATTCAGAATGTCGTTGTGGCACCTAGACTGAGGGTGAACTCACACCATGCCCCTTGCTTCATCAAGATCCTGAAGCTCATTCTCTCATTGATGCTGCTCAAGGGTACATTCCATATCCACCAGCCCTCCTGGACATCAATCCATACGAAAATATGGGATTTTCAGGATTACGATGATGTGGAGGAGGAAGAAGACCTGTACATGGGACGAATGGTGGATGATGCACTCATGGCACAATGGGAAAATGATGATATGTGGGAGCCATGGGAAGATCATGACCTCCAGGATGTCGTCCCAGACCGCCACAATGCCGTCTTTGTTTTCGTGGATGATTTTCTTGTTCTTGAGTTGGTCCCATACCGCTATGTGCACCTGAGCTTCCTGCTATTCAGGCTCTAATGCCCTTTACCAGCCAGTGCATTTTGGGAACCTATGCCAATAGTGAGGTTGGAACTTGTCACATTTCTTTGTATTTTTGTTTCTGTTCATTGTTTTTCTTTTCGTGTTAATCCGTGTTTCTTGTGTTCTGTTATTTTAATTTCGGTTTGTTGTCTTTTGTCCAGGATTGTCACTATGTTCCTAAATGGTATTCCGGTATTCCTCCCACATCAACTGATTCATGGTCTTGGGCCCTACATAAGGCCCCCACACACTCCGCCGCGAGAGGACAGTCCGTTGCGAAATTATACCCCTTTATCCATGTCTCCATCCGGATCACCTCTTGCATGGACTTTCAATTCTTTGGAGACGCCAGACTTGTGTGATGATATCCTTGCTGCTTTTGGATTGTTCTGGGAAAGGGAATCATCGAGTTTGGACTTCACTTCTGAAGATTCGGCGGGTTATGAAGAGATTGTGGAAGAGGAAATCTTTTTACTCGAAGATTAGTGCTGCATTTCAGTTGTTTCCATTCATTTCATCTTTTGTTTATCGACTGAAGTGTAATCCTTGACAGAATTTTATTGGTTTTAGTTTTATTTTTTGGTCTTCTTTAGTTAAATAAGGTCTTAAACACAGTTGGAGAAAATAATGTTGCAATTTGGATGCAATCATAACGTGTTATTTCTATATAAATTGCAATTTTCTATTCTGAGAATGAATTTTTGTTCTACATGCCTGTAATTCAACTACTTTTCAGTCTCTCTGCATGTCCAGAATTGTTTTTGATAGTTGGGTGCGATGTGGTTCATGTTTCCCATTGAATTCAGAAATTTTTGTGTTCGATCGATCGAACCCATTCGATCGATCAAAACCTGGATGTTCAAGCGCTTGCATTTTCTTTTCAATCGATTGCGGGATTTGTTTTCGATCGCTCGACCATAGTTCGATCGATCGAACGCAGCATTTAAACGAGGCATCTTCAGAACACCTCTTCAGTTCCCTCACTCTAACTCTCAAGCGCTCGAGCACAGAGGGGTGGGCGACTCGGCAATTTTCGTGTCCTTGCACTCAATAAGACGCCCAGATCACCCCTCTAATCATATCCTCATCCCCTCCACCTCCACTGTGTATTTCTACACCAAGGTAGGTTCCATTGGTTTTTGTCTTACATTTCCTTAATAATTGTGTTAGAGAATCCCAAGGGGGTGTCCCCTTGGTCCTAGGATTTCCTTTTGTTTGTTCATTGTTTGTGTACTTTTCATTTCCTTTGCGTTTCTGCGATCGATGCACATCGCTGTGTTCGATCGCTTGAACTGGTTTCGAGTGATCGAAGGGGAACTGTTCGAGCGATCGAACAATGTTCAAGCGATCGAAGCCTACTCTAGTTCAATCGATCGAACTCACTTAGATCAATCGAACTCCAGCAGTGGCAGCTTCTTTCTTCTTTTCTTCTGTTCTAATTGTGTCGTGTCATGTATATTTTTCAGGGCTGTCACATGAATCCAGTGACAGGCTATCATAAGTCCAAGCCCCTCAGCCTTATTATACCAGATCCGGTACCCGCACATGGGTTCCGGAATGACGAGGACAGGCTATGGTATGAGCGGCATTTTCAGGCACGGATGGTGATGATCGAGCGCCCTATTGAGCACATCTGGTCGGAGAGCCCATGGTTCCTGACACGGATCCGTTCTATGCCTCACTGGTTCCATCTCCTTTCATTGTCCAAGAGTGTCAATCTGTCCTGGATTCGAGGTGCATGTGCGACTATGATCCGCGACCCGGTTGCACCATTCACCTACCATGCCTTCTTCCGGAGTCGCCCATTCATTATCAGTCCAGCTACCGTTTCAGCTGCGTTGGGGGTACCAGAGGTACCTGATTATGTTTGCCCCCACCGGCCTGATGCACCAGTGACCCCACCATCCACTATTATCTGTGAGCTCACTGGAGGCGCCGTTCCGTCTTGGGATGGCGAAGCTTTGATTGAGGACCACTTTCTCACTGATGGCTACCACATGATCCACCTGGTCCTCAACAACTGCCTCCTAGTGACTTCCTATCGAGAGAAGATCGCGGCTTGGTATGCGCGAGTCTTATATGCAGTGGGGACGGGACAACCAGTTTGCATCCCACGCCTCTATATTGACTTTATGGTCCACCCCACCCGTTTTATCTCGTCCAAGAAGCACCTGAAGGGTGCTTGGGCTATTAAGAGGGTTATGGCTGATGCCGGTTTCCCCGTGCTTGCTGGAGATGATGTTCGCCCTTCTCCTCACCGTTTCAGCGAGGCGGCGGCTCGCCGTTCCGACGCTCAGAAGAGGAAGCGAAAGGGAAAAGGGAAAGCGAAGGTGCGGGGGAGGAAGAAGAGGCGTGGTGGGACGGATACGGAGGCAGGAGCTTCAGGGACACCCACCGAGGTGGAGGAGCTTGATTCCGATGATGATGAGGACGATCCGATTGCTGCGGTTTGGCAGTTTGAGCTGCGACAGCGGTCGCAGACTCAGGCCCAGGGAGAGTCTTCTTCTTCTGTGCCTCTCCCGACAGTTCACGAGCTACTATTGGAGGAGAGAGAGGCCAGGATTAGACTTGAGGGCCGGATGGACCATCTGCAGACCTTGCTGGAGTCCATATTGATTTAGATTGGGGTTGATCAGGCTATTCACTCTACTCAGCATCCATCGATGGTCCCGTCTGCTCCGCCTGCTGCCGATCCATCATATGTTGCTACTCCTATTCCTACAGGTCCATCCACTTCTTCTGCTGCAGCCGATCCACCACTTGCCGATCCATCTACTGCTGCCCCTGCTACTACCTCATTGCCACCTGCTCCCATTGATATCCCTTCTGATGTAGCTGATGATGCACCGTCCGGTGTCGATTAGTTTTCGATGGGGAGGTGGTGTTTTTGTGTTTTTTTTGGGTTAGTTATTGTACTGACTTTTGGATATGTTGTTTGGATGTTTTGGTTGGATTTATTTGGTAGGTTGGTTTTGGATGGACAGTATTTCTACTGCTTGTATTTTATTATGTTCATTTTACACTGGTTTAGATTGCTTGGATCATGATTTTTATCGTGTTACTTTTATCTATTGATCCTGTTTGTTTTGGAGATTGTGTTCTGTTTCTCTATGCTAGGTTGCTATGCTTGCTATCATCAATTTGCTCCATACAGGTGATACCCATCTATTTTATTTGTTGAAAATCAACTTCTGGGGACTTTGTTGTTTTCAGTTGGGGGTAGGAGATAATAGATAGGTATACACCCGTAATAGATAGGTTTTGCACTTGGATATGTTTTAAATTTAACAAGAACACAGTCTGTTAAATTTTTGAAAATTTGAAAATTTTTATTATTGAATCGTATTGTTAGAATAACTCTGAATAATCTCTCCTGCTTGTTGATTAGACAATGACACATTTGTAGTATTCTCATTTTTTTTATGGATTAAATCCACGTGTTTCTGTATCACTAAAATGAATTGCATTTGTAAAGCTATTATGTACCCAACACTTTTGCACACTAATTGGCAGCTATGTAGAAAACCTGAAAGTTGAGTTAATATGAATATTGTGCGAAAGGAACAAGTAGTGGAAGCTAATAACCCTTTGTGAGCTATTGAGCCAATCGTCATTTCTGAGGGGATTCTCATATATTGTCGAATGGTCTTTCTTGCATATACTTGGTGAATTCGTTGTTAAGTCTCAGTTTTCGTTAAAAGTTTTGACTGTTTGTTAGAGGAGAACGTTCAGGATTTACCAATTACACTCAATGAACACTTAAGTGCTAAAAATTGAAAGTTGAGAAAATGATTCAAGCCATCGTTTACCCATTCTATTACCTGATATAACTTTCACTTACATTCATTGAATTATTTCATCCCTGATCCCACACCAATTAAATATTTCCAATGTAATCACAAGAATCCATACCCTTGATCTATACCTTGACCTCATTGAGCCGTTTGATATATTTGTTGAGAATGAGTCATCAAAGTATGTGAAATGGAAGGAAGTAGTTGTGGCAGGTGAAAAAAAAAAAAAAAATGAAATGAATGATGAATGAAGGGGAAGCGAAAAAGAGTTTATGAAATGAATGGGAGATTGGGTGGAGAAAAGAATAAAGAATAAAAAGAGAAGTTGAAATTCCATCACATACTAAAAAGCATACTCTTCTCTACAACACTCCCACCTACTAAATAAAAGCCGCAATTCAAAGTCTTGAAGATTCTCAACAATTGATTTGAACATGGAAGTGTGAGTTGAGTTATCCACGGTATTTCGCTCCTCTAGTAAATAGTGTTCCATTCATGAGACTATACACTCTTAAATGTCCATTTTTCATAGAGTCAAGTATGAAAGCATTAGCACTTGGAATATCATCCTTATCAAAGCTTTCATACGATGTGCGATCATTGTAAAGCAAGTTTATGAGAGACGTTCTTTTTGAGTGTGACCAATGTGAGAATTGAGCTAAAACTGCGAGTTTTCCAAAGTACAATAGTCTAGATAACTCTGAATAGGGTTGGACGCATGGTTGTTAATTTCACACACACACGGGTGCATGATAGTAATACATTTGTTACAATTTACTTGGTGATATAGGGGAGCATGTGGGTCTCTTTCATGGGCCGATAGAGGATAGTATATTATTGTGGAGCTTAATTAACAATTGAATGGAAGGGGGAATTCTACAAGTTATTCTAAATCTTTTTGAGATTAAAATTGGAGAATTTTGTGGGTATATTCACTGCAAACCCTCACGAGACAACACTCGTCCACTAGGGGGAACCTAGGGGTTTAACGGCTTGTTGCATTTGCTAAATGCAACCGCGATTCCTGCGAAAGTGAGTTAGGATCTTTCTTTCTATCTAAGTTAGGATTTTTTTTTAGTTTTCCTTTGTTTTCTTAGCTGTGGTAGTATTGGTTTAGGAGTTTTTAATTTATTTTATTTTCGCTTTATCGCTAGGGACTAGCAATAAGCTAGTTGGGGGTTGTGCAAAGCGGAGGTATTTGTAAAATACAACCGCGTTAAAAGGAAGAATTGTATTAGTTTTTATCACAACTTCCCGTTTTATCTGCAATTTGTATTGCAAGGCTAATTTTCATACAATATGATTAATCTATGATAAAGTGTATTATTTTAGCTGTTGTTTGTGCAGATCACTGCTGTGTGGACCAAACAGATGGACATCAGGATAAATGGAATGCTGGAATGGAAACAAGAGAAGTCAAAGCTGAAATTTGGAGCTCGATCGATCTAACCCAGCTCGATCGATCGAGCGTTCGATCACTTAAAGAAAGTTGAAGCGCTTGAGGCTCAAGGGTTCGATCGATCGAGAGTAGTTCGATCGATCGAACGGGGTATTTTCAGTAACATTCGTGTGCGCAGCAGATGCGGGTTTTTAACCCTAGTTCTTTGGTTTTCTTATATATAGGTGTATTGTATACGTCCAGAGGGACGCCCACATTACATTTTTACAGTTTTAGAGAGAGATAGAGAGTTTGCTTGTGTTTTGTAGGTTTTCATTGAGTTTCTACATTGTGAACCGGATTTCTTTAAGTTAATACTAGTACTCTTCGTTCCAGGTGATTTATATATTGCTCATTTACATTCTGCACTTTGTAGTTGTAGTTTAATCGTTCATCTCGTAGTGTTACATGCTAGATATTTTCAAATCCATAGATTTTATAGTTTTCATGAAAAACTCGCAACCAAACGAGGCTTTAATGTTTTTGTACGTTAAATATCAATCTGTGACACTCAAGACGATGTCTGAGTAGTCCCAGGTTGGGAGAACACGATGAAACAGTGATCTCCAGCTTCTGCCATGCAGCAGAATAATCGCTGTGTTCGATCGATCGAAGTTAGTTCAATCGATCGAACCAGTGACAGTCAAGCGATCGAAGTCAGTTCGATCGATTGAGGGATGAAGGTCTTCGATCGATCGAAAGCGCGTCAATCAATCGAACTCCCTGATTCTTGAGGATGTTCCCTGCAGTATTCCAGGACCTTTTTGTTTTAAGATTTGTTATCATTCTGTCCCAAAAAATGCTCAGTCTGTCAAAACAGTTTTTAAAACTAAGGCCCTAAGGCATTTTCTTTCAATACATTTTGCAAACCATCTTCAATGCTAACACCATTGAGGATGCGAGTCTTAACTATTGGATTAAACCGCTTTTACGTATTTTAATTTAATTGTGATGATATGGTCCCGGTCATGAAAGGGCCATAGATTCTCCATCTTTAGAGGAATATAGAAAACTGTGGGTAATGTACTCCGTTGTGCTTCAAGGCAAATGCATGGTAGATAGCTAGATTATTGTGGATTCGTGTAATCCCAACACTTTCTTCTTAAATTTAAACATCCTAATTTAGAGTATTGTTTTAATTAGCTAGTTAGATCGTTAATTTAATCTTAATTATTTTCATTAGTAATCTTAGTTTGTGGAACTTTGTGTTCTGCACCATCGTTCAATCTTATTCATTTTATTTTGTTTTCTTTGAGGATAGTCTAATTCAATAGGTCAACACCTTCCCTGTGGGATCGACCTGGTCTTACCAGTTACTACTTGCACGTCCACCTACACTTGGGTGTTGCACAAGAGCGCACAAGATTTTTCACGTGTCAACTTCCAAGTCAAATCAAAAATCATGGGTGTTCTCCAATTAGTTAGGAAGACTTTCCAAGTGGCCTTGCATCTATATGTTGAGTATTGAGTTCTAGAGAAATCTTTGAACTCAGCTCACTCACTGTTTTAACTCACTGTTTTGAAGATTTTGGGGAAAATGAGATTTTCTTTCTTGAAATCAAAATAAGAGGGATTGAGAGGGGTTTTGAAATAGAGGTTTTGAAAGTGCATTTTTAATACTCACTAAAGATTATAACCACTTAAAATGCCAACATTCAACTCATCATTAAGAACCTCCAAGATTGTTGGAGAAACTTATTTTTTTATTTGAGCATAACTTCAATGCACTTCAAGGATGCCTTGGAGGTATTGAAGTTATGATCATCATCTATCAAACATGTTTTTGAGGTCAAGAGCTACTATCCATAAGGATTCACTCACCCCAAACTTCATGTCATCACTTAGATGATGATGAACTAGTAAGTAAATAAAGAAAAATAAAAAAGAAATGAGATAAGAAGAGATAAACAATAAATAAACAAGCAAGTAGATGATGATCAATAGATGATATTCATGAAGCATGAGACTTGTAGATTGGTGTTTCACTCATATGTAATGACACTAGACATGGAAGAAGCTTCCACTCTCTTGAATGATCACTAAAATGGTGGTTGGGAGTATTGAATGTTGAAATAAATGGGAGTAATGAAGTAAAAACAAAGTTTAGAACTCACTTTTGTTTTGAAAATCAAAGAAGAAAACTTCTTTTCTCTCTACTCTAACCTTATCTCTACAACTTTCTCTCCCAAACTTTTCTTAAACTTGTATTTGACTCCCCCAAAATGAAGAGTAATGGGGTGTTTATATAGGCCAACTTGGGGTGGTTTTGGGATTTAGAAAGTATTCCCATTGGCTCCAAATATCTGAAATCATAAAACTATGTCGTTTTGGCTTTTAATTAATCAAAATGGGACCACAAAATTATTTACAAAAATACACTACTCTGGAGGGGAGTGTCGCGGCGGCACTGGGCTAGTGCCGCGGCGGCACTGCTCCTCCCCCATCCAGATAATGCTGTTTAGGCCCCCTGAAGTTCCGGCATTCGCGAAAAGGCCCTATTTCGTCCGAAATTCACAGAAAATGCGTACGAACTCCAAATTGAGGTTGTGATATACCGTTGGAAAGGTAATGGAGTCTACTTTACATAAACAATAGTTTAGTGATAGGTCACTTTGAAAAGTTTTGCGGTATTTGCGATAAAAGCCGATTTGTTCTTCTTTTTTTGCCTTTAGAAATTCATAATAAATTCGTTTTAAATCCAGAAATTATGTGCGATATGCCGTTGGAAAGCTGTTGACCTCTAGTATCCATGGAAAATATTTGAAAATTGTTTCAGTGCCCCGGTTCCAAAGTCAAATTTTGGTCAAACTGGTCAAACCTGGGATTCCCGGGAAGTTCTGGAAACCTCCGGGAGTTCCCGGGAGCTGATGTTTTCGCTCGATTTTCTTTTGGAACTTGTTTTAACACATTTTCATGATTTAAAATGATTCTGGTGAATTTGGACAATTTTGGTCAAACTTGGTCAAACTTAGTCAAACCTGGTCAAACCTTGGTTAAACCTAGTCAAACCTTGGTCAAACCGGTCAACGAGGACTTTCCGGGAGCTTTCGGGACTTCCGGGGGTCTCTGGGAGCTGACGATTTCACCGAATTTCTCTTCAAAAACTCACTTTATTGCTTTTCTTATGACATAGCATGTTTTCAGAACTTTGGGACCAAATCTGGGAGTTTTTGGGCATTTTGGTCATTCTGAGCATTCTGAGAGATAGAACTGACTTCCGAGAATCCTTTTGAGTCTTTTTTACGATCATTGTGAACCACCAAGCTATGGGTCTCCTAAATCTGATAGCTGACAAAATGGGGTGTCTACAGAGACGAGAAACGTACGACGTGTAGTGTGCACACAATTACGCGTAGCTACATTATCATGCATACACGTTTACTTAGCATGTTTTTAATGTTGATTAGCATACTATGTGTTTCTTAAAAGTAACATATATGTGTATGTGGACACGTGGCCTCCGAAAGCCCACCCCCGTTCGTTCTTTCCCGGGGCTTCGGAATTGATTTTCCTTATTTTGAAATTGATTTCAAAAGGTCTGTTGAAAACAGATATAGAGTCGCTAGTTGGTCTTTAGGGAACCAAGAGACCTAATTTGACTCACCCAAATGGATAAAGGGCACCGACCCTTCATAACCAAAGAACTTGGCTCGAGATTTTGGTATGAGAAGGAAGGAGCCTTTGTCATGATTAAAACACCCTCAACTCGCCCCGTCTCTCGACGGGCCTCAATTAGCATCCAAATAAGCATCTTATGCTATGTTTGGTTCGACAATTAATACTATGATATTATGATAGTATATTACATCTCATAAGAATCTTGAAATGGAAAGATAAGATATCATTCATAAGATCTAAGCCAAGTATTACACAATGCTAAAGTGAAAGATCACACAAACAAACCTAGGAAAAGTCATCTAATCACATATCAAGTAATCAAGTTTTCCTAGTCTAGAAGTGGGACAAGAATTGTTCTTAAAACAAATAATCAAATAAACCAAAAATATGCTTAGCAATCTAGTATGATGCATGTTGATTCTTGAGAAAAAAAGACCTCTTGTCACACCCAACCCGCCCCCACACGGATTAGGACGTGTAACAAGGAAGAATAACAATGATTTAAGTGTCTAAACAAGTTAAAACTCATTATGAAACCCTTTTTAAATACAAAATGCTTGAAATAAACCCCAAGGGTAGAAAGGTCATTTAACATTTTATAGCCAAATTTTATATTAAAGGATAGCCCTCTGAGTCTCGGTTCCAACGCAAAAAACGGCGCTCGAATCCGAATTTTCTAGAAAGAGTTATGTCTGTTTCCGTAAAACTCGACAGGCTAAAAATAAACCTGCGGATTTTGCACAACAAATTTCCACACCAATTTCCCTTTTTAAGAGTTAAAACATAACCAAAACCAAATTACTCATGCAAACCCATTATCATTCATTCCCAACTGATCCACTAAAATGTCCATGACACTTAGAAACTAAGAAGAAATTAAACTAGATTATTACAAAATCTTTACACTAATTGGTCTCAATTCTAAAGCATACAATATGAGTTTCTAATTACAAATTTTACAACCAACTCCCAACCCAACTGAGTATGCCCACAAACAATGTATTAACATATACAACAAAAGAAACATACTCCCAAGTTGTCCAGAACCCCGTGGTTCAACGCTTCTCACTGTGATGTTCATCTGAACCTGCGTGGTCATTAGCCACAAAATCTAATAAGCTTTCGCTTAGTGAGTACGTGGTGCTAATCATGCAATTGGAGTATTCAATGATTCATAACACCAATTAAACATTCACAACAATAAATGGTCGCAGGCGTGTCAAGTAATCAACCACCATCGTTCTAGACCCCTGATTCCGGGCCAATCTCACTTTTTCCGTCGCATATAGCGAAATCACTCTCATTCACTCCTGACCGTAGTCAATTCGTTGTGGTCATCACCACTATCCCCTTTTTTCTGAGGATTTCATCATCATCCCCCTTTTCTCTGAGGAATGGGCGTCCCTTATATACGGGCTAAATAATGGTGATTATTAATTGACACCCTTTGACCCAAATAAGCACATAAGCAACTCAACATGTCAACATGGAAATTTCAGCATTTTTGGAAATATTAAATAAAAATTAATCACATGCTTTTCTACTTAATTACAATTAAGCAATTTAAGCATTTAATAACAATTAAATAAACATTAATCATCCAATTTTGGGATCAGGACACTCACCTCACGAATACGTCCAGATAATCCTAGATTTCCCAAATTCCTTCGCAAGACTAGCTCTAGGTATTCCCAATAATATTCCTACATATATAGATCACATATATGTATCACCCCTTAAAATGGGTCCTGGAAAAACATTATCAAAACTAAAAAAGAAAGACATAAAAATGATCCTCTCACCTTCACGATACCAAATATGGCTTCGGTTCACAAAGTAGAGGTCGGACAGCGAAGCTACGGCGAGAAACGCGGCATCGAGAAACTTTTTATTTTCTTTCTCTATTCTCGCCAACTCTCTGTTCTGAATCCATATTATGTTTGTTTGTTTTTTTTTTTTTAACCAAGATGATGATGAGTCATGGGGGAGGGGTGAGGTGTCAACCTCTTAGACTTTTCACTATTCCATTTACACCACTACAACTTCTAACCCCTATTATGAAACCCCCTAACAATTGCTTTAACTATCAAATTATCTAAGTGGGTATGAGTCTATGTCACGTATGGGTCCTAAAAGTGGTCTCAAATATTTTATGAAGTTGCTAATTACCCTACTGATTATGAATCATATTCTAATTCTCCATCGCACGGGTACCCAAAATGACACCATAGAAGGTCACAACTAGCAATATAATATTAAAAGCACTTTAACAAATATTCATTTAATCATATAAATGCAACTAAATGCAATTTATTTAATCTGGACCTCCCATGGGTCCCACTTCATATCTATCAAATTGTGCCCTTTATCAAGCACTTATCACATCGGGGTGCCTGAAACTCACCCAAATCCTTACATGCAATTAATCACACTAATTAATGCATGAGAAAATAAATGCTACTACCTTTTTTCCGGGTATGGGTATTACACCTCTCAATCCCTATGACGGATGAGAAATGAAGATTCGATCGACGGGGAACATGAACGTGTGATCAAGTTCATTCCTTATAATCTTCTTAGATTAGGAGTCACAAAAACCTCAAATCTTGCATGGATGCAATATATGATCCTAGAATGTGCAAAGGTTGTAGTGTGTTTGTGTACATGGACTTTCTAAAATGACTTGGAAGTCTAAAATATGCAAGAATGCATGGAGAATATTATTATAGGATGTGTACAAATGTAGTATGAACTACTTCCTAAGAGGTGAGCTAATTTGGGATGCATGTAAACATCTAATCAAAGAGTAAAAGTTAAAACATGCTTGCTGTGAATAGTGGACAGAACAATGTGCTGATCTTGTAAAAATGGAAAAGTGAGGTTAGAAATGTTGTTAATTTATGATTTTTTTTTTAACAAAGATCATCATTATTGTGTCTAGAACACATTTCAAAAAGAAAAATCACTATTGAAGTTGCAGATTGAGAGAAATCATATAAACAAGAGACGTTACTCAGAAACAGAGTCCGTACTGTCGACTGAAATGTATAAAAATCTTTGAAAATGAAAACAAAACTTTTTGAGGTCTATATTATATAGAAAGTTCCCCAAGACACTAAAGTTCAAGATAAAAATGAGTTGAGACCACTCTTTTTGGAAAAGTTTTCTTGAAAACAAGTTGCAAGTCAATTGAGCTGCTGTGATAGAGAAAATAGAATGTCTGGATGGAATGTTTGGGTCAAAATGGAACTCTTCCAACTGTTTTTAAATCAAACCAAAAATCATGGATGTTCTGTAATGAGTTAGGAAGATTTTCCAAGTGGTCTTGTAATCATCCATTGAGTCTTGAACTCAGAATGATATTTTCAATTAGAAGAACTCATTTTTAGGGGGGTTTTTGAGAAGAAAAACACATTTTATTTCTTGAATCAAAATGGGGATTTGGAGAGGGGTTTGGAAATGGGGGTTTTGAGAATGCATTTCCAACACTAAATGGAGATTATAACCACTTGGAATATCCACTTCAAACTCATCATCAAGAACTTCCAAAATCATTTGCAAAACATGGTTTTATTTGGAAACCAAACTCAAGAATCCATGGAAGTATGATACATAAGATGATAGATGATACATGGTGATACAATATGCTAAGAGTGGTAAAGAATATGTTCATGGGATGTGGGTTCATCTAGATACAAGAGAGTGTTGCATCAAAGTGTGAAAGTCAAAAAGTAGCATATTGTGAATAGTGTCCAGACTATGTGGATCAATTTACAAAATCATAAAGGGAGGTTAAACATGCCTAAAAAATGTAGGAAAAAGTGTGTCTAGAATACACAGAAAAAGACCAAACTTCAATAGCTATCACAGATTACAAGAAACAAATCATAATGTACACATGACTCATAAACAAAAGATGCACTGTTGATTGACTTTGTATGATTTTTTATAAATAGAAGATCAAGTCTTATGATGGTCAAAAGATACAAAAAGTTTCATAATACATTGAAGTTCAAATAAAAAAAATATAAAAGGCCATGTTATGTGTGAAAATATCTAAAAACAAATGCAAAATGTCAGACTACAATCTGTGAGAGAAAAGGCAGATTGTTTACATGAAATTTAAAAATCCGAAAATGGTACTTTCACATCTCTTTAATTAATGGGAAAATTTGGGACAAACTATGATGTATTAAGGAGATTGTCCAAGTGGTTTCATCATCATAACTCAAGTATTTAAATCAAAACAACACTTTGAACCTGAATAGCTCACTATTTTGGATCATCCTTGAAGAAAATAGATTTGGGTTTTGGAATAAAGTTTGAGTTCTTGATTGGGGGTTTTGAAATAGATGTTCAAAGCATGAACTTAAACACTTAACATGACCATGTAACCACTTAGAATATCCTCTTAACACTTGAAACCTCAAGAACTTGGAAGAAGAAGAAATCAAAATAGAAATGAGGTTGAGGTAGAGATGATGCAAATGACAAATAAATCAAAATAGAAATGAGATGAGGGATAGATTATACTAGAATGTACAGAAATCAAAATATAAATGGGGATGAGAAGAGAAATGCAAGTATCATAGAAATGGGATTAAGAGAGAAGAACAAGTATATATTCAATGATCTTTCAATGGTGGAACCACAAGCATTTAACCTCTCATATATGCGTACGTGGGTGAGTACATCACTCTCTAACTCATTGGAAACTCAAAGAAGATGAAGAAGATGGATCAAAAGTTTGAAGGCAAAAGTTTAGTTTTTAGAAAACTAATTGAACCTCACATTTTGAATTGGATTTGAAAGAAGAAAATCTCTACTTCTCTCTTTATTTTCTCCCTAACTCTCTAATTTTCTCCCAACAATTTCAACTCTCTTCTTTTTCTCCCCTTAGAATGGAAGCCAAAGGGTCTCTTTTATAGGCCAATATGGGGGTGTAAATGGGATTTTAGAAAGTTCAAAATGCTCCCATTGGTCCAAAATAAGTTGGGAACCAAAACTACGTCGTTTTGATTTCTAATATTTATGAAAACTCCCCAAAACAAAATTACAAAAATGGACATTCTGGGGAAGAGTGCTGCAGCGGCACTGGACCTGTGCCACAGTAGTAGTGGGCAAGTGCCGCAGTGGCACTGCTCCTCAGAAGCCCAGATTATTGTTTTTAGGCCCCCAGAGGTTCCAGTATTCACGAAAAGGCCCTATTTCATTCAAAATTCACAGAAAATGTGTACGAACCCAAACTGAGCTTGTGATATACCGTTGAAAGGTAATGGAGTCTAATTTGCATAAAAAAAGTTTGGAGATAGGTCAATTTGAAAAGTTTTGCGGTAATCGGGATAAAAGTCGCATTTTTCACCTTCAGAAATTCATAATAAATTCATTTTAAATCTAGAAATTATATGTGATATACCGTTGGAAAGCTATTGACCTCCAGTATCTATGAAAAATGTTTGAAAAATAATACGGTACTCTGGTCTCTGAGTCAACTTTTAGGTATACCGGTCAAATTAGGGACCTCCAAGAAGTTCTGGGAACCTTTGGGAGCTCCCAGGAGCTGACATTTTCATTCGATTTTATTTTAAAACTCTTTTTAGTACTTTTCATATGATCTAGAATAATCTTGAAACTTTTGGGTGAATTCGGATGATTTTGGTCAAACCGGTCAACGGGGACTTTCTGGGAACTTCCGGGACTTTCGGAGGGCCTCTGGGAGCTGATTTTTTTTTTTTTTTTTAAATATTTCTCTTTTAAAATACTTTTCTTTTTATTTTGAACGACATCGAATGATTTCTAAGATTCTGGGCCAATTTTGGAGAGTTTTGGGCTTTCAAGGGCATTTTGGTCTTTTTGCCAAGTCTTTGACTTCTTGAGAGTTAGAGGCAATCTCTGAAAATCCGATCTTTCTAATCATCGAGGTTTGACATGCTTATGGCCTCCTAAATATGTTATCCGACAAAATGGGGTGTGTAATATAATGTGGGTGCCACGCATAATGTCTGGAGGCGACACCTCAAACCGAATGGAACAGGTCGAAAGAGCAATCGAAGGGTTGGTACGAGTAGCAGAAACACGTGTGGTTGAGGAGAGGCCGGTATAACTGAATCCATATCTGAGGGAAGAAATTGTTACCATCTCAAAATTTCATAAACAAAAGCCTACAATATTCTGTAGGGAAGCCGATCTGATGAGGGCTAATTTTTGAATTTCTGATATGGAAAAGATCTTCAGAGTGTTACCATGCATCAAAGAGCAGAAAGTGCTATTTGCAGCTGATACATTAAAAGATGAGGCGCAATATTGGTGGCGTACTAAGCTGAGCCCGGGTCAACTGACTACTTCGGATCAATTCCTTGAGATATTTATTGAGCAATATTTTTCAGAATCATTTGGAGACTAGAAAGCTTAGGAATTTATGGAGTTGGTACAAGGGGGAAAGACAGTTCGAGAATATTCGACGCAAGTTACAAGTTAGGCAAGGTTTTTCGGGGATATTGTAACGACCGAGAAAGTGAAAGCGAGAAAATTTGTGGCTAGGCTTCAAAGTGATATACGAGGATGAGTGACAGTATTTCGACCTCAAACATACGCCGGGGCACTAGACATCATCTCCATTGCCGAGAGAGATCTTGGGTATACCTCAAACATGCCACCACCACCAAATCATCCAAGCAAAAGGGCAGGATCAAGTCAGTTCAGTGGCCAAAGAAGTGCAGAAAGGCAGAGTTTGGGAGGTACGTCCGCCAGTAGGGCCAGTGGTTCTAGTGGGAATAAAGCGAGGTGTCAGACTTGTCAGAAATTTCATTGGGGCCGATGCAATCAACTTCCAAAACCAATTACTTGCAACATTTGCTGACAACCAGGAAACATCACTAGAAATTGTCCAAATCTTAATGTAGATATGAGGGGTCGGTGCTTCACTTGTAAGGAATTGGGACATCAAGCTAAGGATTATCCAACCTGCGTCAGGGAGCTTCCGATTCCGGTTCATATGCAGCTAGTACCGTTACACCAAGGACTACTCAACCTCCGAGGAGGGAGCAATGGGAGGCGAGGTCATATCAACTCAGGCCGGGAGAGACCACTTTTGCCGATTCCATTGTCTCAAGTATGGTTCCCATTTACTCACACCTAGCGAATGTACTTATAGATTCAGTATCCACACACTTATTCGTATCACACCACTTTGGTAATCATTTAGATAAACCATTAGAGTTTCTGGATTATGATCTATCTGTTGCAATACCATTGGGGGTTTCGATGATTAGTTCAAGGGTGTTTAGGAAATGTGACATAAATATAGGTGGTAAAAGCTTAATAGTTGATTTGGTACCATTAATTGTTCAGCATTTTGATGTTATATTAGGTATGGATTGGTTAGCGGCTAATCATGCAAACATCGATTGTAACAATAAAGGGGTAGTATTTCGTATTCCAAATCAAGATGTTTTTTATTTTCAAGGCAAGGGTGTTGTGTCATCGCCATATATAGTGTCAGCCATTGAAGCTTGTCGATTGTTGAAGAAAGGTTGTCATGGGTTTCTATGTAGTATTCTCGATACTAGGGGTATTAATCTTAAACTTGAAAAAATTCCGATAGTTAGCGGATTCCCAGATGTGTTTCCAGAGGAATTACCTAGTGTGTTAATTGATCGAGAAATTGAATTTGGTATTGATGTTATACGGGGAACTCAATCGATTTCGCGAGCACCGTATCAAATGACACCAGTTGAGTTGAAAGAGTTGAAGACTTAGTTACAAGAATTACTGGCCAAGGTTTTCATTCGACCTAGTGTGTCCTCTTGGGGTGCACTAGTGTTATTTGTGAAAATGAAGGATGGTACAATGCAGATGTGCATTGACTACCGGGACATCAACAAGGTAACAATCAAGAACAAATACTCGTTACTGCGTATTGACGACTTAGTTGATCAACTTCAAGGGGCCCAATTATTTTCGAAGATAGACTTGAAATTGGGATATCACTAATTAAAAGTCATAGCAGAGGATGTAGAGAAGATTGCCTTTAGGACTCGCTACGAGCACAATGAATTTCTAGTGATGCCGTTTGGGGTTACTAATGCACCAGCTACCTTTATGGATCTGATGAACAGAGTTTTTAAATCTTACTTAGATGAGTTTGTTATAGTATTCATTAATGACATTCTCATTTACTCTAAGAGTTCGGAGGAGCATGAACGACACTTGAGATTAGTTTTACAGCGACTTCGAGAAAATTGTTGTTTTGGAAATTGAAGAAAAGCGAGTTTTGGTTGACTAGTATCACATTCTTAGGGCATATGACCTATAAGGAGGGTATTACCGTGGATCCACATAAGATTGAAGCCATTATGAATTGGTCAAAGCCGACAAATGTATCAGAGATTCGAAGTTTCTTGGGGTTAGCTGGATATTATAGATGGTTTATCAAAGACTTTTCTAGAATTGCGACTTCGATGACAAGGTTAATGAGAAAAGACGTACTGTTTGGATGGAATAAGGAGTGTGAAGATTACTTCTAAGCATTGAAGGAGAAGTTAACAATAGCACCAATACTTACAATTCTAACAAGTACCGAAAATTTCTGAATTTATAGTGATACTTCTCATCAAGGCTTGGGATGTGTGTTAACTCAAGGTGACAATTTAATAACCTATGCTTCAAGACAGTTGAGACCACACGAGAAAAATTACGCAATACATGATCTGGAGTTATTGGTGGTAATCTTTGCCTTGAAGATTTGGAGACATTACCTATACGGAGAGACGTGTGAGATCTTCACCAACCATAAGAGTCTAAAATACCTATTCACTCAAAGGGATCTTAATATGCGACAAAGGAGGTGGTTGGAACTCATGAAAGATTATGATTTGAAAATTCAGTATCACCCGAGAAAGTCGAATGTGGTTGCCGATGCTTTAAGTCAGAAGTCGTCGGGAAACTTAGCTTATATCTTAACAGCATAGGAGAAACTAGTGAAAGAATTTGAACAATTAGACCTTGAAGTCATTCCCAGAATTGAAGGTGGTTTAATGGCTGCGATTGTGGCACAACCGAGTTTAATTGGTGAAATCAAGACTAATCAACTTCTGGACCCGAAACTCAAAAAGATTGTGGATGAATTACCTGAGCGTAGAAAGCCAGAGTTTAGTTTCCAAGATGGCGTGTACTAAGATATATTAACTGGTTATGTGTACCTAAAGTTGGAGATCTGAGAAATAGAGTTATGGATGAAGCTCATAATACCAGGTATTCAGTACACTCGGGTAGTACCAAAATGTACCAAGACTTGTGAGAAATTTATTGGTAGAGTAGTATGAAGTGAGAAGTAGCAGAATTAGTGTCTAAATGTATGACTTGCCAAAATGTGAAAATGGAACATTAGCGACTCGGGGGAGAACTACACCTTTTAGAGATACCAGAGTAGAAGTGGGAACATATTACAATGGATTTCGTATCGAGATTTCCAAGATCTACAAAGTCAAATGATTGTATTTGGGTTATTGTAGACCGGTTGACTAAGTCAGCCCATTTCCTACCTATCAAGACCAAAGATCCATCCAAACTTGCAGAGATCTATATCAGAGAAATTATACGGCTTCATGGAGCACCGATTTCGATAGTGTCGGATCGTGAGGCTTTGACACTCATGTAAGTTGCATGGGTGTGTGTATGTGTCAAGGAAGAGTGAGGGAACTCTTGATTTACAAAAAATTAAACAAAAATAAGAGAGAGCTCACTGAGAGAGAAAGACGGACTCGTCACCGACGCCGTAGAATTGCCATTCCGTCGTCGTTCGTCGTCTAATTCGCGAACCGAAGCCGTATTCGAACTCATAGAGGTGAGACGATTATTTTTATACCTCTAATTTACATTTTAATTGTCGTAATTTTGGTAGCTCACGCTAATCAGTGACACGCAGTTACCGAATTCTTGTAGGAATTTCTCTGTAGTGAACTTTGGGGCTAGGATTTGGTGAAATTCTACATTTTTTAGCTTAATTTGGGTATAATTTGAGTAAGGTGAGTTTTGTAACTAGAAGGTAATTGTGGTTTAAGGTGTTCAATGTTTCTATATATTTTGGGTTGTTGAAATCATGCTTAGAAGCTATAAAATTGTTAAATTATGAATTTCATGTCAATTATCTAAAAAGTAGCCATTCTTATGTACTCACATGCCTATATGCTTATGTGGTAATCAATGAGCACCAGCAAAATGATTCATTGTTGGGAGTAATAAGGGTGGTAAAGAGGAAGAATCTGATAAATACACAAGAAGTGACCACAGGACCAAGGGAGGTCTTCGAGTCTGAATGAATCATTTAGCCGGTGACTCGGCGATTTCGAGTATGAGATATGTGGTTATTTGTAGCATTGCATATATTAAACATTCAATTATGTTTAGATTGCTCACTAAGCGTAATGCTTAAGAAAACCATTTAACAACCACCGCAAGTACGGAGCAATGTACGGAGAAGAAGTAACGTGCCTGGGAATGGGGGAGAGATTTGGGACTTGTAGTTATGTCTATAACTTGTAATATGGTATAACTTGTGGCTTAAAGTCCTTGACTTGTGGCTTGAAGTCCCTGACTTATGGTTATTGTGTTGGAGAGACTTGGAGTTAGTTTTGGGATTCTATGACTCATGTGGTTAATGTATATTTGAAGAAACTTATGTAATTCTCTATGCTGATGGTTAGTTTTGGGTAAGTAGTTGGAGGATTGGAAGGTTGTCTTTGCAAATTTTAAGTATGTCCTTAAGTTACAACTATGGATATGTGTAAGTTAGTTGGGAATGGACCTTTCCGGCAAGTTTGGGATAGTGTCACAATTATTTGGGTAAATTTTGTTTGTAAACAAGTTGGTTGTAAGGTTGTTGAATCTATTTTCCGATAATTTTCAATACCTACATTAGTTTTATCAAGAGCTGAGTTTCAAGACTTGTTTTGATGCAAATGAGGTAGAATTCGTGGTTTAAAAAGTTTGGGAATGCTTATGTATGTTTGTAGGCTTGTTTATAAGAGTTTTGAACACTTGGCAGTACTTTTGAAATGATTTGGAAGTGCCCAAGAAGTTTTGACTTGATTTGGATATGTTTAGACTTGTTAAACAGGGAATTTCTGCTAAAAATTGAGTTCTACAGAAATCGGATTGATCTGGGCTTTAGGCGGATCGATCCGGAGCAGCTGGGTTAGGCAAAAATTCCATTATGCTAAAACCGGATTGATCCGATTTTGGGGCGGATCGATATGCAGGTCTGCTTCCGGCCAGCCGACTTATACGGAAACGGACATAACTCTTTCTAGAAAATTTGAATTCGCGCGCCATTTTTTGCGTTGGATCTGGGACTCAAATACCTATCTTTTGGTATAAAATTTTCTATACTTTATTAATGATCATTTTAGCCTTAGGGGCTGTTTTGTCACAGTAAAGTTCTTTTATGTTGGGTAACACATGTGTTTCTTAGTAATTCACATATTTCTTTGCAAGTTTATGTATTTGGGCGCCTGTGGTTTTGTTACATGTGTTCTAATTTGCCCGAGGGGGGTTAGGGTGTGACACATTTAGGATCAGATTCAGATTTTATGGAGACCGCTTCAAAAACTTCTCTTTAGAATATGTATCCGTCAGGCTGATTGACCATCCTCCCACTACGACTAGGTACCAGAGCAGTATTGGGTGAAGAAGTGCTATTTTCTTGTCTTACACCATTATCAACTGCGGTAGGACTGAGAGCTCTTCTTCTATCTCTTTCAAATCTATCATTTCCTTAGGTTTATGGCTCATGATATAATCATCTTCCAAGAAAACAACATTTGTACTTACAAACACGTTCTGTTCTCTTGGATCATAAAAATACCATCCATAAGTACCCTTTGGATACCCTAAAAAGTAACATACTTCCGATCTAGAATCCAACTTGCTCATCTTTCCTTTCAACACATGTGCCAGACACCCCCATATCCGGAGATGTTGCAAAGAAGGCTTGCGCCCAATCCACGTCTCCCACGGTGTCTTCGGAACAAATTTGCTTGGTACTAGATTTAGTATGTACGCAGCGGTTTCCAAGGCATAACTCCAAAGGAATAATGGCAACTCCGAATAACTCATCATCGACCTAGTCATGTCTAAAAGAGTTCGATTCCTTCTCTCCGCTACACCGTTCTGCTGAGGCATACTAGGTGCAGTCAACTATGACAGATTCCTATTCTATACGAGGTGATCAATAAACTCATTAGAGAAGTACTTGCCACCTCGATCAGATCAAATGGCCTTAATATGTGTGTCCAATTGCTTCTCCACTTCAGCCCTAAACTCTTTAAACTTTTCAAATGCTTCAGACTTGTGCTGCATTAGGTACATATATCCATACCTAGAGTGGTCATCAGTAAATGTTATAAAATACTCATAACCACCCCTTGCTCTAATATTTATTGGTCCACACACATCAGTATGAACTAATTCTAATAATGCATTGGTCCTATTGCCCTTTACAGGAAAGGGCCTATTGGTCATCTTACCCTCTCAACAAGACTCGCAGACTTCCATTGGTTCGAGAACCAAATTGCCTAAGACCCCTTCTTTGACTAGTCTGCCAATCCTATTTAGATTGATTTGACCAAGCCTCTTGTACCAAAGCCTTGTTGGATTAGTGGAAGGTTCATTTCTTTTAGATGGTACAGTTACCACTGAGTTATTAATTTCTATGTTAGAATCATTAAAATTTTTAGGAGTAATTACATACAAGCCATTAGTTTTAACACCAGAACATATAAAAGAACCATTTCTTTTAATGACAACTTCTGTTCCAAATTGAAAAGAATAATTTTTATTCGATAACTCTGAAATAGAAATTAAATTATGTCTCATTAAAGGGACGTAAAGTACAACTGATAAAACTATTGTCTTATTGTCTAAAAACTCTAAAACTACTACTCCTATTGCAACCGCGAAAACGGTTGCGCTAGATCCCAAAGTCAACAATATCTCTCTAACACTGCATTTCTTGGTTGATTAGAACCCCTACAACGAATTACAGATATGGTTAGTCGCACTAGAATCAATGCACCAAGTGTTTGAAGTATCCATTATAAAACTTACTTCAATCATATATGATTCAATCTTACCTTGAACTCTTGTAGCTAAGAATTCTGGACAGTTCCTTTTCCAGTGGCCCTTCTCACCGCATTGGAAACACTTTTCTTTACCTTGGCCACCCACCTTCCCTTTGCCCTTACCTTTTTCCTTAGATTTTGCGATCTTCGAGACTGGTCCAACACTTGGACCACTAGTGCCAGCCTTTTTCTTTCCTTTCTTGCCTTTCGGTGCAGATCGGGAAGAGAAAGAGTTTTTCTCAACATTCAAAACATTGCCCCCAGGCTTGATACCCCTTCCGCTGCTAGTAAAGAACTCATTAATTCGCTCATTAAAAAATTTATTTGATTTATATTATAGTTAAGTTTAAATTGAGCGAATAACAGCGACAGCGAATTGAGGATCATATCAACTTGAGTCTGTACATCGATGTTGGCACCTAGGGTCTCCAGTTTGTTCAAATAATCAATCATTTTTAAAACATGTTCTTTGACTGAAGTCCCTTCCGACATCTTGGCACTCATTATCTTCTGTATGGCAACCTGTCTAGCAGGTCTGCCATGCTCCCCAAACATTTCTTTTAGGGATTTGATAATGGCACTGGCAGAATCATTTGATTGGAATTGGTGTTGTAACATACCAGCCATAAAGGCCAGAAAGTAGCAACATACCATTCCATTCAATTTTTTCCACTTATCGAACTCGCTTGCAGCCGAAGCATTTGTAGTGGGTTCTTCAGGGCATGGGGTGGTTAGAACATATATGTGATCCTCTGCAGTTAAAACGATGTCTATGTTACATTTCCATTCTGTATAGTTGTTTCCAGTTAACTTGTTCTGAGTAAGTATAGTGGCAAGTAGACTAAAAGGAGATCTGAACATTATGATTACTAAAAATCAAATAGACAAAATAAATGTGGATATCAGAATATGACAGTTTGGAATAAAAGAATCCTTTAAACTCTTATTTTAAAACAAAGTCGCAGGAATATCAAAACAAAAGAGTAAATCCTCCGTGTGGCGGTCAATACTCGATCTTTCGATTAATCATGACTTGTCCGGTATGCTACTCTTGCAAAATAAGTTATGACTCCCGAACCTATTTGATCTCTAAGTTTTTGAATAATGCCCCGTATGGGATCCCTTATCCATAGCTTAGCTAGTGTGCACAATTAACTAGGATCCAATCACAACCACCTTAAGTAGTGCCTCCATGTGGTGGTCACCCTCTAACACGTCTGATTGATCCTATCCGTAGGAAGTTCACATTTAGTACCCAATGAGTAGTGTACCCTTCGTATGGAATAATCACCCCTGACAAGGTTGTAAAGGATATATACTAAAAGCCATGCTTTATGTAGTTGATTTATTATTTTGTTATTAAAATCAATCATTCCATTTTTATGAGAATTTGTGGGCAATGTTTGCATTATTGTTTATTTAATATTGTGCATGTGTGTCTCTCATTCTATATAGTAGGTGGTTTGGTGTGTAGAGTTCGGCTTACATACGGAAGATTGGACCGTTGGATCTTGTAGAATGTAAGATTTGGGTTTATAGTCTTAGATAGGATTGGACACACCATCGGTAGGACTGCAGCATGGTGATGTAGTAGGTTTGTCTTGACTGCGGGAAACAGTACAGTTTTAACTCACTATGCTGGTACACATTGTGTATTAAACGGGACTGACTTGGGGTAATTATCTTTGTACTAACTTATAATATAATTAATACCTCATGACTTTTATGAGTGCTTATGCTCTAAATCCTAAGTTAATTTATAGACACGTACATTTGATATTTACATTTTGATCCCTAAAAGGGTAAGATCCTTAAATGGGTCAATATCTTATTGGATTGGGTGACAATATTAATTGTGTGGTGGATATTAATTAATGATGGAATCCATGTCTCAATTTTGGGATTGATAATATCCACTTGAGGAGGCTTATAAGTTTTGATTATGTCAAACCTTGTAGGTGGATTTTGTATCCAACATATCAGATAAGTTAAGCAGAGGATCTCATGGAATTTTAAGAGATTAATTAAATATGATTGTCAGTAATTATATTTAATTAATGGATATCTGTAATCTTAACATGGGGAGATAATAAGCATTTAATCACATGGACCTCGAAATATATTTTTGAGATAAGGGTAGGAGTGCAATTATTATTCTTTAGTGATATGAATTATAATTTATGAAAATAGGAATCTGATTCAGTTCGAATTAGGGTTACCTAATTCCATCTGGTCCCTATCGTAGCCTATATATATGTTGCTTTGGCTCTCTTCTCAGTTGGCATTTTTCAAAAAGAGCACTATAACTCGGAATAGAAAAGAGAGCGTAAAAGAGGGAGAGCAGAACACAGAAAGGATTTCGAAAGAGCCCATACTCAGTTCGATATTCTGACAGCAGAGGAATACGGTAGAAGATCATGAGTTGTTATCAAGCCCGTGTTCTCGATTAGTCTACTACAGTAATCCGTTTTTGTAGTTCAAGGTAACCCTAGTTCCACCCTTGTAGGGTTATTATAGCTTTCATGAAATTTTTTGCAGTACCAACGTATACGCGCTGTCAACGGATTCTGGGAACGCAGTTTCCTAACAGAGGTGACACATAATGCACTACTCATCTTACAGTGAACCGTTAATGGAAGATCGTGGGAGTTATAATAATAAGTCCCTCTCCCACTAGATTTATTAATTAAGGATTTTGCTTTTGAAAGAAAACAATTATTTCTACACATTACCCATAAACATCCAATGTTTACCAATGCGTTGAAACGATTTTTGATTTTCATTTTAGAAAACTTGTTTTACGTGCATGCAAGTAGCAATAATATATAAAACGCCAATCACAAACCAAGCACATAAAATAAAAAACTTAAATGAAATAAAAACATCCAAATGATGTCTCTATTTCTCATGGATCTATCTCCATGTGAGGGCATATTCGATAAGTAAAGGGGACTAGTTTGGGTACCTATGTGAGGACATATTTGAAAACAATTCGTAATTTGTAGGTATAATAGCAACCTCATAATTTATGTGGGACAGCATTTAGGACCCATGCGGGACATAGATTAAAACCATATAGAAAATGTGGGTAGTTAGTGTAATTAACTTGAGGCTTTCATAATAAAGCTTAACGAAACTTAGGGAACGTAAATTAGAATAAGGAAAAGATGTATCAAAACATGTACATGTATAGCATATGTGTCTTAAGCATACAAACACAGTTGCATATAGAGAAATTAGAGAGAACCAAGAGCTCTCGAGTCAGCGACGGAAATCCACACGACATTTCTTGCTATTCCTTCGTTGTTCGACTTCGGATTCATGATCCGAGACCATATTTGGACTCGTGTAGGTAAGAGGATCGCATGCATGTCCTTTATTTTTCAGTAACGTTTTTTCGGCGACCATTCTTGATAGATGATGTTTGATGTATCATAACTATGTAGGATTATCACCGATTAGGATTTGAGGTGATTAGCAAAATGTTGGGATTTTTAAACTTAATACGCTAGAAAATCGAAGAGGTGAGTGTTTTAATCCCAAAATTGGGTGTTTAGTTATGTTAATGTGATAGTTGTTGTTAATAGTTGCTTAATTCACGCCTCTATGAATATATGTTGATGAATTTCGGGAAAGACATGCCAATTAAGTAAAAGTTGCCATGTTATACGCTTAGTTGTTTATATGCTTATGTGGATCAAAGGGAAGTCAAGTAGTGGTCACCATTTATACGTCCCATATGTAAGGGATAGGAAGTCCTTAATGAGAAGGGTGTGGTGATGACCACAATGATAAAACAGTGACGCCTTCGGGGTCATAAGAGAGTGTGTGTTGCGCTATATGCGCCCAAAAGTGAGAAAGATCTAGGATGAGGAGGACCCGGGGGTGCTGACTAGAGTTACTTGGCTTTCCGAAGATCATTTTATTGATGTTTATAATGATTATTGCATTTGCATACTGAACATTCCAATGGCATGATTAGTTCTCTCACTAAGCGACAACTTAAACGAAATATATTTTCTGTTTGGTTATTGAATAACCATTGCAGGTACCGAACGGGAGAATGAGAGGAAATGATTCACATGACCAGTTGGGCGTGGGAGTTGGGTATATGTGGATATGTTAATATGTTTCTATGTCTAGGAGCTTGGGTTTGATTGTACCTTTTGTTTTGGAAAACGTTTGAACTACTTATGTTAAGGAAGTCTTGTAAATTGTCAAGCCCAAGTTCGTATTAGTTGTGTCTTGTGGTGTGGGTTGCTCTTTGCAAACCACATGTTTTGGGATGTTGAGAAGACCTGGGAAATTGAGTGCTTTTGATGTAAGTGTAAACTTAGTTCCCTTGGTTTGTATGTTTATACTCATGTTGGGAGGAATGTAGATTTTTTATGTAAATCTCATGATCCATGAGAGGAATTTATGTGTTTAAATTGTTATATCTCACTTGGTTATGATGTGTTAATGTTTAGAAACACTTAGAAATATTTTTTGGAAATATTTTGATGTTCCCATGAAGTTTGGTTGAGTTTTGGTATGTTTTAAACTTGTAATTGTTGAAACTCAAGTTGGAAATATAGAACAATATTACCGAAAAGTAGAATCCGTAAAATTTCTTTGGGTTGAGTCACGAGTCTCGCTCTCTTTAAGACGTTTTAGGGCTCTGCCCAAATTGTGCAAACAGTTTGTTGATGTGCCACGCCGTCCCCAGGATAAAATAGCCCAGAAATCACCTCTGTCTCAATTTATTTTTGCACGAAAATAAATTGGAAAACTAAACACCTTTTCGGAATGATTGCTCGGAAACAATAAAAATGAAGATGATGTAGAACACTCAATGGAAAAATGGGACACTCAAAAAGAGATATGACTTGCTGAATAAAATTCAACCACAACTAGCTAGGAGATAGGAGTAGAGTAGTATACCAGAATACTGATTGGTTTTTGTTTTCTTCTATCCATACTTTTCACTAACCATGCATAGCCTTATATAGGCTTACAATCTAAATGTTGGGGGCTGGGCATTAAAACCATAAAACTTCCCGTTGGGAATTTAAAGGCCTAGACGTTGGCCAGTTTGTTGATTGAAGATATTAAACATGTGTCGCTTTTAAAAAAAAACGTGAGAAATAAGAGAAACCTGTCATAGTTTTATTGCAATCTTCAAATGACTTTTCAAAACAAATGAATAAATAGTTTCTCTTAATAATTTTTTCTAATACACCCTTATATGTATATTAATATACATAACAATCCCCCACTTGTATTTGAAAAAAGTTTTAACGTTCGTCGAGCAATCGATTATAAGATTGTGCATAAGTAAAGGCGTTTCTCAACTTGAACATTTACATAGTGATGGTGACCCATAATATACTAGAGTAACTCGTAGTTTTGAACTCTATCTCTAACAACACCCCACACATAACCTTACTAAGGTGTAGCCTAAAGCCATCACTTTATGACCATGTGCTTATATCCCACTATAGCAAATGCTCTAGAGAATTTGCCCAAATTCTATAGGAAGCGGCCTCACTTCCACATCCGCATAGGTGAGTCTAACAAGGATACTCCTGTAGCTAGGTATCCCACTAAATATAAAGTTTAGATCTCATTAAGAGTTACAAATAACTCATTCGTCTATCGCTTCAGGATATCATGCTTCTTAAGGGATGGACTCGGAGAGTAAACCCCGTGTATATATATATATATATACATAATAGCATGATTTAAATCATATCACTTTGTGACTTGTTATTACCCTTTGAACCTATTTCTTGGGATCTCCAGTATATTATCCTCAGACCGTATATGATCCACTCTTATAGGCCCGGTAGAGAGAAATTCTCTAACCGTGATGTGCTTACGATATATTTGTCGCCTTTTACCATTATAAAACCGATTCTCTACTTTTGCAATTGTCATGGTACTATCGCAGTGGATCAAACAGCTGGTATCGGTCTCTCCAATAAAGGGGTATCTGACAGAAGGCTTCTCAGCCAACCTGCCTCCTCACTAGTGGTAGCTAGCACCATCATCTCTGATTCCATAGTGGACTGAGCCAAAATAATCTATTTCTTAGACTTCCATGAAACTATGCCCCTAGCAATACTAAAAATGTATCCACTGGTGGCCTTGGAATCATCTGAAAGGGTATTCCAATCAGCATCGCTATATCCTTCAAGGACAGCGGGAAACCTCTTATAATGTAATCCATAATCAGCAGTTTTTTTTTTTTTGAAGATAACGCATGACTCTTTCAATGGCATGCCAATGCTCAATACCAGGTCTGCTAGTAAACCTACATAGTAATCCCACAGCATAAGCTATGTCAGGTCTAGTGCAATCAGTAGCATATCGAAGGCTACCAATGATGCTCATATACACAGTCTATCTAACACTGTCACCAGTGTTCTTGAACAACTTTACACTAGGATCATATAGAGTACAAGCCGGTTTACAATCAAAGTAATTATATTTCTTAAGGATCTTTTCAATATAGTGAGACTGATCCAAAGAAATTCCCTTTTTAGATCTAGTTATTTTTATTCCAAGGATTACACTAGCTTCACCCAAATCTTTCATGTCAAAGTTTGCACGTAAAAAAGTTTTAACATCATTTACAACATCAATATTACAGCCAAAAATAAGCAAGTCATCAACATACAAGCATATGATAGTGCAAAGATTATTATCAATTTTATAATAAACACACTTGTCACTTTCATTAATCTTAAACCCGTTAGAAATGACTAAGTTGTCAAATTTTTCGTGCCATTGTTTAGGAGCCTACTTAAGTCCATAAAGAGACTTATCTAACTTACAAACTTTATTCTCTTGACCCGGGACTATAAACCCTTCGGGTTGATCCATGTAAATTTCTTTGTCTAAATCACCATTCAAGAAAGCAGTTTTAACATCCATTTGGTGTACTACTAAGTTATGCATAGAAGCTAAAGCAACTAGTACTCTAATGGAAGTTATTCTCGTGATAGGCGAATAAGTATCAAAGAAATCTATATTCTCTCGTTGCCTATAACCCTTGGCCACAAGACGTGCTTTATATTTATTAATAGAATCGACGGGTTTCAATTTCTTTTTAAGAATCCACTTACACCCAATTGGTTTACAACCAGGTGGTAAGTCAACTAGGTGCCTAGTACCATTGGACTCAAGGGAGTCCATCTCATCATTTATGGCTTCTTGCCAAAGGTCGGCATCTATAGAAGATAAAACTTCTTGGAGAGTGTTAGGATCCTCCTCAACATTATAAGTATAAAAATTAGGCCTATAGTCTTTAGCGATTCGGGCCCTTTTACTCTTTCTAGGCTCTATTTCATACTCATTAGACTCTACAAGTTTAGGCACATTACTAGATGTTGAACCCCCACTATCTCTTGATTTAAAAGGAAAGTTATTTTCAAAAAAATCAACATCAATCGATTCTATAATAACATGATTTTTCAAATCATAAAATCTATAGGCTTTACTATTAATAGCATATCCGATAAAGACACAGTCATATGCTCTACTACCAAGTTTAGACCTTTTAGGGTTTGGAATATACACATAAGCTAAACACCCCCAAGTTCAAAAATAAGAAACATTTGGCTTCTTATTCTTCCAAAGTGCATAAGGGGAAATTTTAGTCTTAGAGTTAGGAACTCTATTTAAAACATAACAAACAGTTAAAAGAATTTCCCCCCACCAGTACGATAATGCACCCGAACTAAGTAGTATAGCTACTATAAGTTCGGTGTAAGTCCTATTTTTTCTTTCAGCTTTTTCATTCATTTCGTGAGAATAAGGTGCTGTTTTCTCATGAATAATGCCATGTGACGCATATAACGCTATTGTAGACACCCCATTTTGTCGGCTATCAGATTTAGGAGACCCATAGCTTGGTGGTTCACAATGATCGTAAAAGACTCAAAAGGAATCCTGGAAGTCAGCTCTATCTCTCAGAATGCTCAGATTGACCAAAATGCCCCTGAAAGCCCGAAGACTCCCAGATTTGGTCCCGAAGTTCTGAAAACATGCTATGTTGTAAGAAAAATAATAAAATGAGTTTTTAAGTAAAACCGGAAGAAATCGTCAGCTCCCAGAGACCCCCCGGAAGTCCCGGAAGTTCCCCGAAAGTCCCCGTTGACCGGTTTGACCAAGTTTGACCAAGTTTGACCGAAATCGTCTGAATTCACCGGAATCATTAGAAAAGTATTAGAATAGGTTTTAAAAGAGAATCGAGCGAAAACGTCGGCTCTTGGGAGCTCCCGGAGGTTCCCAGAACTTCCCGGAAATCCCAGATTTGACCAGTTTGACCAAGATTTGACTTTGGAATCGGGGCGCCGAAACAATTTTCAAATATTTTTCATGGATACTAGAGGTCAATAGCTTTCCAACGGTATATCACACATAATTCCTGGATTTAAAACGAATTTATTTTGAATTTCCAAAGGCGAAAAAGGCGATCAAATCGGCTTTTATCGTGATTACCGCAAAACTTTTCAAAGTGACCTATCCCCGAACTATTTTTTTTTATGTAAAGTAGACTCCATTACCTTTCCAACGGTATATCACAACCTCAGTTTGGAGTTCGTACGCATTTTTTGTGAATTTCGGACGAAATAGGGCCTTTTCGCGAATACCGGAACCTCAGGGGGCCTAAACAGCATTATCTGGACGAGGGAGGAGCAGTGCCGCCGCGGCACTGGCCCACTGCCGCCGCGGCACTCCCCTCCAGAATAGTGTGTTTTTGTAATTTGTTTTGTGGTCCCATTTTGATTAATTAAAAACCAAAATGACGTAGTTTCATGATTTCAGATGTTTGGGACCAATGGGAATACTTCTAAAACCCCAAAATCACCCCAAGTTGGCCTATATAAACCCCCCATTTCTCTTCATTTTGGGGGAGTCAAATGCAAGTTTAGAGAAAGTTTGGGAGAGAAAGTTGTAGAGATAAGGTTAGAGTAGAGAGAAAAGAAGCTTTCTTCTTTGATTTTCAAAACAAAAGTGAGTTCTAAACTTTGTTTTTACTACATTACTCCCATTTACTTCAACATTCAATACACCCAACCATCATTTTAGTGAGCATTTAAGAGAGTGGAAGCTTCTTCCATGTCCAATGTCATTACATATGAGTGAAACACCAATCTACAAGTTCAATACTTCATGAATATCATCTATTGATCATTATCTACTTGCTTGTTTATTCATTGTTTATCTCTTCTCACCTCATTTCTTTTTTATTTTCTTTATTTACTTACTAGTTCATCATCATCTAAATGATGACATGAAGTTTGGGGTGAGTGAATCCTTATGGATTGTAGCTCTTGACCTCAAAAACATGTTTGATAGATGATGATCATAACTTCAATACCTCCAAGGCATCCTTGAAGTGTATTGAAGTTATGCTCAAATAAAAATGAGTCTCTCCAACAATCTTGGAGGTTCTTGATGATGAGTTGAATGTTGGCATTTTAAGTGGTCATAATCTTTATTGAGTATTGAAAATACACTTTCAAAACCTCTATTTCAAAACCCCCCTCAATCCCTCTCATTTTGATTTCAAGAAAGATAACCTTATTTTCCCCAAAATGTTCAAAACAGTGAGTCAAAACAGTGAGTGAGCTGAGTTCAAAGATTTCTCTAGAACTCAATACTCAACATATAGATGCAAGGCCACTTGGAAAGTCTTCCTAACTCATTGGAGAACACCCATGATTTTTGGTTTGACTTGGAAGTACTTGAAAATGGTCTATTTGGACCCAAACATTCTCTCCAGATATTCCGCCTCTGTTGTCACAGCAGCCTGGTTGACTTCTAACTTCTTTTTCAGAAAACCTTTCCACAATGGGTGGTCCCAACTTATTTTTCCCTTAAACTTCAATGTCTTAGGGAACTTTCTGTATAAAATGGGCCTCTAGATCACTCGTTTTCATTTTCTAAGATGTTTCAACATTTCAGTCGACAGTATGGACTCTGTTTCTGAGTGACCTCTGTTGTTCATATGATTTCTCTCAATCTGTGATAGTTATTAAAGATTGGCTTTTTAGGTAGTGTTCTAGACACAATAAGGAAGATCTCCATAAAAAATCATGCATTGAAAACATTCCTAACCCCTCTTTTCCATTTTTACAAGATCATGTTACTGTTCTGTCCACTATTCACAGCAAGCACCTTTTAACTTTCATTCTTGGATTTGATGCTTATATGCATTCCAAATTAGTTCATATCTTAGGAAGTAGTTTATACTACATTTGTACATATCCCATGTTGATTTCATTCATTCATCCATACACATTCTAGACTTCTAAGTCATTTTAGGAATCCATGAACACAAAACACACTACAACCTTGGCACATTCTAGATACATACATTGCATCCATGCAAGATTTGGGGCCTTCATGGCTCCTAATCTAAGAAGATTATAAGGAATGAACTTGATCACACGTTCATGCTTCCCCCGATCTAATCATCCTTTCTCATCCATCCCGGGGATTGAGAGGTCTTCTTTTCTCAAAGATTAACATGCATCATACTAGTTTGCTAAGCATATTTTGATTTCTTTGTTTATTTGTTTCAATAACAATTCATGTCCCCCTTTAGATTAGGAAGTCTTGATTATTTGATACATGATGAGACGATTTTTTCCTAGGTTTATTTGTGTGATCTTTCACTTTGCATTGTGTGATATTTGGCTTAGATCTTATGAATGATATCTTATCTTTAGATCTTCCATTTTCAAATTTTCTTATGTGATGTAATATACTACCATAGTATTATTTGTCGAACCAAACATAGTATAAGATGATTATTTGGATGCTAATTGAGGCCCGTCGAAAGACGGGGCGAGTTGAGGGTGTTTTAGTCGCGACAAAGGCTCCTTCCTCTCTCGTACCAAAACCCCGAGCCAAGTTCTTTGGTTATGAAGGACCGGTGCCCTTTATCCATTTGGGTGAGTCAAATTAGGTTTTTGGTTCCTTAAGACCAAGTGGCGACTCTGTATCTGTTTTCAACAGACCATTTTTCTCTTTCCTTGATTCAAAATCAAACGAGTTTCAAAAGCAAACAAAGCGGTGGAAACCCGCGTGTCCACAATCTGGCGACTCCACTGAGGATTTTTATTTTAAAACAAAATAATACAAAAATCCTTAAAATCATCTTTTTACTGTGTTTGGTTCACCGCATTGCACTCTTGCATTTCCTCCCTCCGACTGTGTCTGAAACGCGGCGCTGACATTGTTCAGGTCTTGCTGTGCCAGGGCACAAGTCACCGTTGATACTGTACCTTCCAAGGTATATCAAAAAGAGTAAAAACCTCCGTACTGTCTCCCTGACGGTATATTGGAACTCTCGTCAACGGACCCTCTTTGACTAAACCCAGCCTTTGCATATAGATTCCCGTAGAACCTTTCATATGACTGTTCATTTATCTTTTCAGATAGGACAATGTGATATAACTGTTGTATGCCCTGATGGGATTACCTGAGCGGTGTAGACGCTTATGTGGCAGAGAACATAACCTCTTTCTTATGATTTCCAAGGCAATCACTCACATGTGATTACATTGAGTTGACCTGCCTAGGCACCATGACAAGGATGTCTGCTCCATGTTCACAAAGATATACACCGCAAACCTTGTTTATCGGTCCTGAGACATAGGAGTATGAAAACCTGCTAGACAGTATGATCACTATCACCACATATTAACCAGTTTTTCCCAGAAACTCTGTCCAGATATCCCAGATATAACCATATTAACCTATTTCTCCCAGAAACTCTGTCCAGATATCCCAGATATAACCATGTTAACCAATTTCTCCCAGAAACTCTGTCCAGATATCCCAGATATAACCATGTTAACCAATTTCTCCCAGAAACTCTGTCCAGATATCCCAGATATAACCATGTTAACCAATTTCTCCCAGAAACTCTGTCCAGATATCCCAGATATAACCATGTTAACCAATTTCTCCCAGAAACTCTGTCCAGATATCCCAGATATAACCATGTTAACCAGTTTCTCCCAGAAACTCTGCCAGATATCCCAGATATAACCATGTTAACCAGTTTCTCCCAGAAACTCTGCCCAGATATCCCAGATATAACCATGTTAACCAGTTTCTCCTAGAAACCCTGTCCAAAATTACCCGAAGTATCCCTGTTATCCCTGTTATCCCTTGGTGATCACACTGGAAAGTAAGGTTAGCACACTCTGTATGGCTAGGACCTTATTTGTTTAGCTGCTATCTGTTAGAAATAGAAGCATCATATAGATTAGGGCTTACATCCGCATGCTTGTCCCATTTGCATGCACCATTCCCCATCAATCTGCACGCACTGTCTCGAGTCGGTCCACATCACTGTCTTTGTCTGTCTAAAGTCACCACTGTCAAGATCTAATCTAGTCCTCTCAAAATCTGTCAGGTCAGTATAGATTCCCAAGGTCAGCAGTCAGGGTCCTCTTCGTGGGTCAGGAGTTCGGATAATCGATTGATCAGAATCAGTCCGACAGCCTACTTCAGCATGAATAGGGAAGAGTTGGAAAACAAGGTTACTGAATTGGGAGCGACGATAAGCCAGCAGTTCGACAGCCTAGCCCAAGTTCTGAAGTTCATGGAAGAACTGAAGCAGCGGCGGCCGCAACCTCCGCCCGGGTTTCCACCACCGGAGTTTGAACCACCCCCTGAGAATAATGGGGAAGAAGACTGGTTTCAAGGGGTCCCACCGTTCGCATACGAGAAAAAGCTCCAAGAGAAAATGGACAAGGTCGACAAGCTAGAAAGCGTACTGAGAAAAAGCAAAGGGGTCGATGATTACATGCTAGACCTGGAAGGCCTCTTTGAGCCTGTTAAGCTGAAACTGCCAGAGAATTTCAAGATGCCTGCCATCGACCGTTTTGACGGAACTGGGAATCCGAAAAGTCATGTGAAGCTATGTATGAGTATCTTCCAGTCCATGGGTTGTACCCATGAACACATTGCGATGTTGTTCCCGCAAACTCTTGTAAAGTCTGCACTATCGTGGTTCCTAACCTTGGAAGCCTCCAAAACCCGGGCCTGGGAAGACATCGTTCGAGTCTTCGTCGATCATTACTCCTACAATCAAGAGCTGGATGTCACCATCAGGGACTTGGAAACAACCCGACAAAACCACAATGAATCCTTCGCTGCATTTCTGAGCAGATGGAGGAACAAGGTAGCCCAAATGACCCACCGGCCGATTGAAAAAGAACATGTAAGGATGCTCATCCGGAATCTGCAGCCCCTCTACCATGAGAAATTATTCTACCAGTCCATCTCCACCTTTAAGGAGTTGTTTGAAGTCAGAACCCGAATTGAAGACGCTATCAGAGAAGGAAAGATAAAAAAGGAAGAGCCCCCGAGTCAGTCCAGAAGGCCTAACTACTCCCGGAATCCCCCGGATGTCAATGCCCTTAGCAGCCAACCCATGGCATACCCTCTTAGGCCATACTAACCCTCCAGCCAAGCAAACCCCTCCAATCGCCCCTTCCAGAAAAAGCCCCCTCGCAACTTCGCCAAGTTAGAAATCTCTCTCTCCTCAGCTTTAGACCGCCTCCTCAAAAAGGGCCATCTCTAACTACTCCAACCCCGAAACACCCCTCTCCCACCAAATTGCGATATGTCCAAACGGTGCACCTACCACCAAGCCCCGGGCCACAACACTGATAATTGCGTGCGCCTTCGCCATGACATTCAAGACCTTATTGACCGGAACATCATCGAGCCGCCACCAAAGCAGCCCCATATCACCCAAAATCCTCTACCAAACCACCAAAATGTCAACCTCATTGAGTCCAACCCCGTACCCTTCAACCCTGCTACTTATATCACCCCTAGGACGACCCTTGCCTTTCATTGACATCCCAGATTCTGTGGGAATTCATCTGATCGAAGGGGAGAATGACGAGTGGCAGCAACAGCTAGACGATGAGCAAGACTTGTTCTTTCTGGAAGAGCACGATCTGGGGGTGATAGACCTCAAATGGTATGATCCCAATGATGAAAGTGATGCTTCTATCTGGGACGAGCCGGAGAAACCATATGTGGGAACGGATTATGATTGGCTCAAAAAGGATGGGACTGTAGAAGGGCCTACTCCTGCTGAAATTGATCACCTGACCAGGTCAGGCCGTCACTACCAGCCTCTGCAGCCTACTACTGAAGCCATCGAGAAGGGTCCAGTTAAAGACAAGGGGAAGGGTAAGATGGATGAGATCATCGAAGAGGATAATGAATTGATAAAACAGCTGAAGAAAACCCAAGCACATCTCTCAATGTGGGACATCATGGTAACATCCTATAAGCATAGGCAAGCCGTGTTGAATGCCTTGGCTGGAATTGAAGTCCCCATCGACGCCGCGCCGGAGGACATGGTAGCTTTCTTGGGTGCGCTTACCCCCGACCCAATCATTACATTTTCCGATGAGGACCTGCCACCAGAAGGATCCGCACATAACAAGGCATTGTATATCACCGGGGGATATAAGGGACAACAGGTGCCGTTTTGTCTAGTCGATACGGGCTCGGCCTTAAATGTCTGTGCCCTAAGGACTGCCACCGCCTTGGGGGTCAATGTCCTTAATATCACACCATCTGTGCAATCTGTGAGGGCCTATGACAACACCAGGAGAAATGTGATGGGAACCGTTTCTCTCCAAATCCGGGTAGGATCTTTGGTGAGCACCGAAGTCTTTCAGGTCATGGACATACCTGCCTCTTTCAACTTGCTGATCGGGAGGCCCTAGTTGCATGTCAACAAAGCCGTATCGTCCACTGTGCATCAAATGATTAAGTACATCCATGAGAAGGAAGTGAAAATCATCCTCGGTAATAGTTGGGGTAATGAAGCTTTCCCGAACTACGCTCCCGTCTTTGAAATCCAAATACCTGAGTTAGAAGAAGGAGAAATTGGGGGATTCTTCATGGAAGAAGTCCACATGATCAATGATGAAGACAGGTTCCCTGAGGTCCACTCTGCGGTTGTCAACATCGTTCACAAAATGAACTACTTCCCTGGAATGGGATTGGGCCGACGCCAGCAAGGGATTCGAGAGTTCCCTGGCAATTCATCAAAGATGGGGATGACTTCCCTTACTTCGGGTTCCCCGAACCCTGGATCCATCAAACCACTGGGAAAAGGCATCCCGGGCTTGAAATCTTCACTGACTGCGAGAGGCCTCCATATCAAGATCTGTTCTACCCCGAAGAAGTTGAGAAAACTCCGGAGGAAGACTGGTTGAAATACCTGGACACTGAAGCCATCGAGAAAATGTGGGAGGAATCCGCTGAGAAGAAGGAAGAAAAGAGGGCCAAGAGCCAAGATGATCAGATCAAGCCAACTGAGGAGGGTCTGAGCAACCAGGCTGTAGAGTCATCTGTCTGTGTCTCCCTATCCCCTATTCCCCCAGAGTCTGTACTGCCAATTATCGAGTCTGTACCAGAGTCGGCTGCTGTAAGCCCACCACTGTCCAATGTAGTCACTTCACCTATCATGAATGAAATGAAAGACAATTCTGCTTACTACTCTGTGTCTAATACTTGTGAATGCACAGATCCCTCCGAGGATCTCCCAATTGAACTTAAGCAACTAATTGAAAAACCACCTGCTTATGAAATAATCGAAGATACTTTATCAGTTAACTTAGGTGAAACAGATAATCCCCAAATTGTGCAAATTGGCTTAACTCTTAATAAAGAAGAAAAAGAAAAATTAACCCTCTTGCTAAAAGAATTCAAAGATGTTTTCGCTTGGTCTTACGAAGACATGCCTGGGGTCGATCCCGACATTGTCCAACATCATATTCCCCTCCTCCTTAATTCTAAACCTGTCAAACAGAAACTAAGGCGCATGAGGCCGGAGTGGGCACTCAAGGTTAAGGAAGAAGTGGAGAAGCAATTCAAGGCAGGATTCATCATTGTCACCGAATATCCGGAATGGGTTGCCAATATCGTACCAGTCCCGAAGAAGGATGGAAAAGTTCGTGTGTGCGTCGACTTCCGTGATCTAAACAAGGCCAGTCCTAAGGATGACTTCCCGCTTCCCCACATTGACGTCTTCGTAGATAACACCGCAGGACATGAGCTACTATCATTCATGGATGGTTTCGCAGGGTATAATTAGATTCTTATGGTGCCAGAAGATCAGGAAAAGACGACATTCACCACCCCTTGGGAGACCTACTGTTCTAGAGTAATGCCTTTCGGACTCAAGAATGCTGGGGCAACCTACCAAAGAGCTGTCACCACTCTGCTGCATGACATGATTCACAAGGAAGTAGAAGTATACGTAGATGACATGATCGTGAAGTCCAAGGATAGAGAAGGACACCTAGTGGCATTGGAAAAGTTTTTTGAAAGGTTGCGTAAGTACAAGATGAGGTTGAATCCAAAGAAATGCACTTTCGGTGTGACCTCCGGTAAACTCCTGGGTTTCCTCATCACACAAAGGGGGATAGAGGTGGATCCCTCCAAGATCAAGGCAATCCTAGAAATGGCACCACCACGGAATGAAAAAGAGGTAAGGGGGTTCCTCAGAAGAATCCAATTCATCAGCCGCTTCATTTCCAAGCTCACAACTACGTGCGATCCTCTGTTCCGATTGTTGAGAAAAGGGGAGAAGTTCCAATGGGATGACCAATGCCAAGCCGCTTTCGACAAAATAAAAGCTTACCTTCAAAATCCACCTGTCCTTTTACCACCAACGCCTCATAAGCCCTTATTCCTTTACCTATCCGTCTCCGAAAATGCCATGGGTTGCATGCTAGCCCAAGAAGGAGAAGAAAGCCACTCCAAAAAAGCCATATATTACCTCAGCAAGAGGATGATTGGGTATGAGCTCAACTACTCTACCCTCGAAAAAACATGTTGGGCCTTGGTTTGGTGCACCCGCCGACTGAGGCACTACATGCTAGCCTTCCCGGTTGTGCTCATATCCTGCATGGATCCTCTAACATACCTCCTCGAAAAACCCGCCCTGACCGGTCGTATATCCCATTGGTTACTTCTACTATCCGAATTCGATATCAAGTATGTTACAAGCAAATCGGTAAAAGGGAGAACCGTGGCTGAGCATCTTACGGAACACGCCGTTGACTCCGAAGAAAGTGGAGACTTTCCATTCCCGGACGAAAATATCATGAAAATCAAGGAGGAACAATGGAAGTTGTACTTTGATGGAGCAGCCAACATGAAAGGCTACGGAGTAGGAATAATCCTAGTATCACCAAGCGAGGACCACACCCCATTGGCAGTCAAGCTCAATTATAACTCCACCAACAACACTGCTGAATATGAAGCGTGCATTCTGGGGATGGAAGCGGCCATAGAATTGAGAATTCAAAAGCTAGATGTCTTCGGAGATTCGAATCTCATTGTGTCACAAGCCAGAGGGGAATGGAAGGTGAAGGAAGAGAGGTTGAAGCCCTACCATGACCATCTCGATGGACTCAAGAAGCACTTTACGAGCATAACGTTCTTCTACTTGCCTAGGGAAGAGAACCAGCTGGCTAATTCGCTGGCTACCTTAGCCTCCATGATCAAAATTCCTGTGGGAGTCAGGATGATGCCTTTGGTAATTGAGCAAAGGTACGAGCCCTCGTTCAACATGATCGCCGCAATCGAAGCAGAAGAGAATGAAACACCGTGGTATCAGGATGTCTGAAACTTCATAGAAAATGGAATGTACCCCCAAGAATCTACCGAAAAAGACAAAAGGGCCATTCAAAGATTCGCAGCGCAATTCATCATTTGCGATGGGAAATTGCTGAACAAAGGATACAACGGTCATAATCTGACTTGCTTGTTTGGGAAAAGCTCCAGAAGAATGATGGAGGAAATACACGAGGGGGTATGCAGCCCGCACATGAACGGTCACATGCTGGCCAAGAAAATCGTAAGACAAGGATACTACTGGACAACATTGGAGAAAGATTGTTGCGAATACGTGAGAAAGTGTCACAAATGTCAGATCCATGCGAACATGATGCATGTACCACCATCCCTTCTATACAGCATGACCTCACCATGGCCATTCTCCACCTGGGGAATCGATATTATCGGTGAAATCATTCCGAAAGCTTCAAATGGAAATCGGTACATTCTGGTGGCCATAGACTACTTCACAAAATGGGTAGAAGCTGCATCCTACACCAAGTTAGGAGCCAAGGAAGTGGTCAAATTCATCAAGAGAAATCTCATCTGCCGTTATGGAGTTCCCCATGAGATTATTTCGGATAACAGAAGTCATTTCAAGGCAGAAGTCAGGGATCTGTTCGAGGAATACAAAATCACTTATCATAAGTCATCACCGTACAGACCACAAACTAATGGGGCAGTCGAAGCTGCAAATAAGAATGTTAAGGCCATACTGCAGAAATCACCCGATGCTTACAAAGACTGGCATGAAAAGCTACCGTTCGCACTTTGGGGATACAGAACCTCGATAAGGACGTCTACAGGAGCAACGCCTTACTCACTAGTGTATGGGATGGAAGTGGTACTTCCGGTCGAGATAGAATTGCCGTCCCTACGCGTGATGGAAGAATGTGAAATTTCGGAGTCCGATTGGTTGAGGAAAAGATACGAAGAATTGGCCCTCATAAATGAAAAGCGCCTAGCGGCAGTCGACCATGTTCGAATCTATCAAAAAAGGATAGCCCGTGCTTTCAACCAAAAGGTTCGTCCGAGGAAGATTGTCAAGGGTGACCTTGTCCTTAAGGAGTTGCGAGCTCCGATCTTTGATCCCCGTGGGAAGTTTAAACTTAAATGGGTCGGCCCTTACATCGTCAAGACTGTTCTTTCCGGAGGAGCAACTTATCTCATGGACCTCGATGGTGTCGAATTCAAAGAACCAATCAACATGGATCGTCTCAAAAAGTACTATGCTTGACTATTCAATAACCTTTTCTTTCAAGCCTTGCCCTGAACTACGCTCGACCTGATTCCCGCTCGGGGATACGTAGGCAACCACATCGGTTCGGTCGCTCCACCAATAAAAATAACCCTTTTCTTTCAAGCTTTGGCCTTGAACTACGCTAGACCTGATTCCCACTCGGGGATACGTAGGCAACCACATCGGTTCGGTCATTCCACCCACAAAAGTAGCCCAATTTCTTTCCAACCTTGGCCCGAACTACGTTGGACTTGATCCCCGCTCGGGGGTACGTAGGCAGACTTTCAAAAAAAAAAAAAAAAAGGGGATGGTTCGCTAGGTTGAAAATCCGAAAGGACGCCTAGGCAAAAGTTAGAGCTAAATCTAAGGTGAACAATAACAAAAGAGAGAAAAGAGCTCGCTAGGTCACCTCACTGGTGCCTAGGCAAAAATTATGGGCATTTGAGAGAATAAAATCGCGGTCCTTACCATAACCCCGAAATAACCCTCCACACTAGGGGCAAACTCGGCAACCCGCCTCGTTCACCTGAACCTCTTCTAAACTAGGGGCAAATGTCGGTCATCTACCTCGTTTGCCTCACAACCATATATGTCCCAAACTAGGGGCAAACTTCGGCCACCCGCCTCGTTTGCCTCTAATCGTCCTAGCATGCCCAAGCAAGTACCAAAAGCAACATCTAATTGAAATCTCGATTACAAAATGTTTTTAAAAAAGCTAAAATGCATAAAATGAGATTCCCAAAGTAACCAAGGTTCACCGATAAACAAACTCTGAATATTACATAAGCAGGAAAGATCAAAAAAATAAAAAGTTTTTCGAAAAGCAATCACACATGTTCAAAGACACTGGGAGGAATGAGCAAAATCAGTCAGGTCTAGTTTTATCTTTGCGTCTTTTATTTCTTCAAAGGTCTTTAGAAATAGGCCCTTGCTCGGCTGGCCCAGCCCCTAATGAAAGCAGCAATGGTAGTGGCTCTGACTCTGGAAGCAAAAACCCTCTCAGTAAACCCCCGGGGGACCTCTTGAACCTGCCCATACTGTCTGGCCAATCGACGAGGATGATAGAAGGAAGTCTCTCTCAGTCCCATCAGCCACACCCTCTGAAAATCCCCAAGACTAGTGGTCACAGCATAAAGGCCCCAACGCCTCACGATCCAGCAAATGTCAGCCTCAGATAAGGCACCCATCATACCCACCCAATCAGCAGAAGTAAAATGAGTATGAAGCACAGCTCTACGAAAATAAACTAGCGGCACATTACCGGTCCATAACTGAAGACGCTCGTAGAGCCAAGCCTGTAACACCAAAGGCGCCCCAGAAAGTAGAAGCATTCCCTGACTTGAAGCGCGATCCAAACCATTCAGGGTCTCGGCCAAAACCATGGCCATGGGGTTTTTACCTGCTTTCAGTCCGAGACATACATGCACTAAGTCGCTAGAAGTACTCGAGAATAAGAAGTGTGAAGTCATACACAGAATCAGAGCAGCCCCGCAGGTAGCATCATACACGCTGGGATTTCCAGGACTGGCATATCGAGCAATTATGGAAGCAATGTCAAGAACCTCACCTTGAAGTAGCCGGAAGGAAATAGTGATGGAACAATTCAGATACTCAGCCAGGCCTTGCGTAGGACTGAGGGTATCAACAGAAGGGAGAATCAGGTCCAAATCAGAATCATAGCCAAGGATGGCACAGAACTCCTCAAACAAGGGGCATATCTCTAAGCCATTGAAATTGAAGACATGGTTCACCGGGTCCCGGTGAGCAATAGCAGCACGCAAGAACTCAGTGTTCAGGGCCATCTGGCAAAGAGAGAATAGCTCGGTTAAGCCATAGCTAAAGAGGTTGATCCGTTCCACACCATCCGTGATGTTTAGCCAAGCTGTGAGTTGAGCGGGATCATACAAAGCCATGTTTTCGGTCGCAGCTCTAGGAAAATTCGAAATTTTGGCAGCACCTCCCCGTTTCACGGACTATCCCACCTGCAAGGCAAAAACACTCACTATTACAAAACTGCCCATCGCAGTAACACCCAACAATCACAGTGCACATGTATCATCATCAACTAAAACAAGCACACAACCGCGCCTCCAAACCGGAAGCTATCCGGCATAAAAGGCAAAACATCATAATAATTTGTCAAAGGTTACAAACTGTTCTACACATCGTCCTACACCGTCCAAATAAGTCATGTCACCGGTACAACCCAATCGAAAACATAAAAAGAAAATAAAGCAAAGTCCCCGCTTGAGGGGCGGCCTCAGTCCTCCTTTTTTTCGTCCTCTGTCGGACCGCCCGGTGTGTATGTCGGCGACGGCCTCCTCCTACCACCCCTGCACCTTGGACCAGTCCTCGATGAGCCAGCTCTGTCTCCCTGGTACTGCACACACAAATAAAATGAAGGCGATCAGTAGGGGAACAACAAAAAATACAAAAAACAGAGTCGAGTCAGGGACTTACCAAAGACGCCATCTGATTAGCGGCAAATTACCGCATGCCATCCATCTGTCAAGGGTAAAATCCAGGGTTAGAACCTCATAACCTTAAAGAGTGCAAAAATTAAAGATATACCCGGTGGTCTCGTCTGAGGACCAAGGACCGTAGGCTAGCCGCCAAGGCGTGACCCTCCTCAGCGTAACTCCAAGGAACATTGAGGACGCCCGCTGGCTGAGTAGGGTACCCACATGTGACTCGCGGCACCTCCATCACTTGGGGAGTGCCATCAGTACCTAGAACGTTGACGGTCCAATCCCAGGGAGGGATAGGATCGGAAGCCGGAGGAACCTGTCTCCTATACATCTCGCAGAGCTGTAGGCACAAAACAAGTTAAGAAAAGATAAATAAAAAACATAGGCAATGGATAAAAAAACAAAAACATAAAACTCACCTCCAGGAGTGGGAAGTTGGGCATCAGCAAACGACCACGGTAAGCCTCGTAACCGGTCTCAGAGAGAAAATGGTCCCAAACATCGGTGCCAATCAAGGCCGCCAGTAGAGCATCACCAGAAAGGTCACTAGCATCCATCGCAGGAGGATTATGAGGGACCCGATACCTGGAACCACCAACCACCTGCCGAGACACTCGCTCACCAAGGAACCACTGCCTGCACTCGGTACTCTCCATCAAAAGTCGGCAAGAGGAAAGAGGTTTGACCGCTTGTATCTCCTCAGGGGCGGCGTAGGCAATGCGCTCCCAAGGCCTCCAATCAACATTAGTAGCCGTCAGTCCGGTTAGGAAGTTTCTGAGCAAAATAATCCAGTGGGCCCCACTCTTCACCCCGACAACATCCCTCCGCCATCTCAAGCCTCGTAGGAACAAAGGCACAGGAGCCATGCCATCCTCGTCTTCGCCTGATTCATCCGCAGGGGAGGGAGCCAACATCTTCAAGTACTCGAAGCTCCAAAGCTGCACAGACAAAGGAGAAAATCAGAAAAAGTACAGAAACTGAAAAGTCAAAATATAAAGCAAGATGCAGCACATACCTCCCAAGCTCGCCAAAATCCCCCCGTCGATTTAACATCACCTCGGGAAACCTCACCCATGTGCTTGTAAAGATGGGCCAAGGCAGCACCGCCCCAGTTGTAAGAAGGGTTCTCATCGATGGTCGCTAGGCAAGAAAGAAGTCTCAAGTTCACCCGATCGTTCTGCGTCGCAAAAATCGAGCAGCCAAGGACATACAAAAGATACACCCTCAAAAGCTGGGAATTGTTCAGGTTATGATCCCCTCTGCCATAAGCCCGGTAAAGCAAGCCACAAGGAAACCAGTGCCTCTCCAAATTGGGGGGAACAGTCCCAATCAATATCTCTACAGCCTCAAGGTCGATCTCATAGAAATAATCCAGAATCAGGCGTTTCCCGCCTACCCTCAAACCAGTGATCATAGAGAAGTCGAAGGGCGTCATGGTCATCTCGCCGAACAGCAGGTGGAAAGTATTGGTGGTGTCCCACCACCTCTCAGCCAAAGCATAAAAGTGTGCCAAATCATTACTGCTCTTCGAAACCAGACGGACAAAGCCTCCGAACCCAGCATCATCAACCATCCTCTTGACGGTGGGCGAGAGTTGAGTATACCACAGGAAAGCATGAGCGAGGCTATCGTGGCCCTTCAGTGCTACTTCCGGCACCTGCATATACCAGAGACGACAAAAGCAATGCACAAAATCACTATTCACGACCCGAGGTCCAAATTCGCAAAATCAACATTTGAGCACAAATCGCACTTCTAACAATCTCTAGGTGCACACTACGGCTCACAAAACTAGCACAATACATGGAAATAGTCCTAAAATGTCGAAGGTTTCACATACCAAGCTCGCTAGAGCCGCGACCGAAAGATGATGTTGGGGGTCCCGTAAAATCAAGTCCGGGGTTTGCATCTCGGCTTTCATCCGTTCCTTGGCCTTCTTAGACGGTCTCCTCGAGCTCGAAGCCATGGATCTACAAAGAAAATAGAAGTCAAACTCAAACTTTTTTCTTGCAAAATTGAGCAAACCAAAACACCAATCAAAATTCCAACTACGGGGTAGGATTACTCACCTGAGCGCGCACAAGCTGCTTTTTGGCAATTTTTGGATCCAAAAACATCCCAAAATGGCCAAGAATGAGCTTCAAAAGCTCAAAAATCCGAGATATACAAAAATGGAGTCCGGCCACCCAGTGCCGCCGCGGCACTGGCCAACTGCCGCTGCGGCAGTGGCCCAGTGCTGCCGCGACACTGGCCCAATGCCGTCGCGGCACTGCTCCCCGCGGGCCCCGCTTTGCTCTGTTTTGCTCCATTTTGACCTATTTTGGCCTTTTTCTGCCTATTTTTGGCCCCGATCAGCCCTGGTGGCCTATTCCGGTCAAGATTTGTAAGGTTTTACCCCAAGCAGGCTAAAAGTTGTCAGAACTACCTCCAGCAGGCAAAAACTGGGGAAAATTGACTCCCGAGGACCCGAATCGGCTATTTCAGATCAACCGTTGTAAATTTTGATCAAACACGAGAGTTCCAAGAACGAATCCTGGATTTTGGCCAAGGCACCAAAAAATAAGAAAAGAGATTCTCCGAGAACCCCGCATCATCCCCCGAGGACAGAAGCGGAAAGATACCAGCTCCCGGAGGCCCCGACCGACCCTCTTGGATTGAGCACCCCAAGATTTGATCAACCGTGAGAGATTCAGAGATGGATCCTGGTTCCCGATCAAGAAAAGAGATTCCCCAAGAACCCCGCATCATCCTCCGAGGACAGAAGCGGAAAGATACCAGCTCCCAGAGGCCCCGACCGGCCCTCTTAGATTGAGCACCGCAAGATTTGATCAACCGTGAGAGATTCAGAGATGGGTCCTGGTTCCCAATCAAGAAAAGAGATTCCCCGAGAACCCCGCATCATCCCCCGAGGACAGAAGCGGAAAGATACCAGCTCCCAGAGGCCCTGACCGGCCCTCTTGGAATGAGCACCGCAAGATTTGATCAACCGTGAGAGATTCAGAGTTGGGTCCTGAATTCCGATCAAGAAAAGAGATTCCCCGAGAACCCCGCATCATCCCCCGAGGACAGAAGCAGAAAGATACCAGCTCCCGGAGGCCCTGACCGGCCCTCTTGGATTGAGCACCGCAAGATTTGATCAACCGTAAGAGATTCAGAGATGGGTCCTGGTTCCCGATCAAGAAAAGAGATTCCCTGAGAACCCAGCATCATCCCCCGAGGACAGAAGCGGAAAGATACCAGCTCCCGGAGGCTCTGACCGGCCCTCTTGGATTGAGCACCGCAAGATTTGATCAACCGTGAGAGATTCAGAGTTGGGTCCTGGTTTCTGATCAAGAAAAGAGATTCCCTGAGAACCTCGCATCATCCCCCGAGGACAGAAGCGGAAAGATACCAGCTCCCGGAGGCCCCGACCGGCCCTCTTGGATTGAGCACCGCAAGATTTGATCAACCGTGAGAGATTCAGAGATGGGTCCTGGTTCCCGATCAAGAAAAGAGATTCCCCGAGAACCCCGCATCATCCCCCGAGGATAGAAGAAGAAAGATACCAGCTCCCGGAGGCCCCGACTGGTCCTCTTGGATTGAGCACCGCAAGATTTGACCAACCGTGAGAGATTCAGAGTTGGGTCCTGGTTTCCGATCAAGAAAAGAGATTCCCCGAGAACCCCGCATCATCCCCCGAGGGCAGAAGCAGAAAGATATCGGCTCTCGGAGGCCCCGACTGGCCTGCAAGATTTGATCAAGAGAAACGGTTGAGATCCCAGAAAGAGTCGCTTCATCCCCATCAGATTCAGATTAACCCTCAGCGGATTCGTACACCGTCAGTTCAATCACAGTAGTCCATTGTCGACTCATCATCTCGATTCAAACATCGTCGGTTCATTAATCATCATCGCTCTCATTCAAAATATGCCACGGCTTTTATCAATGGGGCTTCCATGTTCATCACGTGACATCTCAGGATTTCATGATCATCCCTTGACTTCTGTGTCCATCTCTTAATTTCCAAGGCTCCCGTGTCCGTCGGTTATTTTCCAAAAGGCGTCTTCAATTATAGTCCTCTGAAACCCCACACCCAATTACGGGTCAACAACTGCATTATAGTCAGAAGCACCAGCACGACACCAGCACACTCGGAGTGGCACACCCTACAACATACTAGGATCATACAATAGGCATAACACAACTCGTATCACACCCACGCATTGCATACCATCCTCATAGCATAGCATCCGCTTGGTTGTTGCGTGTGTGGTTCATTCCTTTGCGCCCCGAACTACGTCCTGGTCTAATTTCCCTTTGGGATACGTAGGCAGCTCACGCAGAGCGCGACCAGCACTAGCCTCAACATCATTGCATCATTTGCAACGCTTTTTATCCTAAATCTGTAGCCTCTAAAAAGTCCTGTCTCTTCAAAACTTTGGCACTTGTTGCGACATGCGTTGCCTCGCAAGTTCCTGCCAAAGAGGGGCAAACTGTAGACACCCCATTTTGTCGGCTATCAGATTTAGGAAACCCATAGCTTGGTGGTTCACAATGATCGTAAAAGACTCAAAAGGACTCCTGGAAGTCAGCTCTATCTCTCAGAATACTCAGATTGACCAAAATGCCCCTGAAAGCCCGAAGACTCCCAGATTTGGTCCCGAAGTTCTGAAAACATGCTATGTCGTAAGAAAAATGATAAAATGAATTTTTAAGTAAAACCGAAAGAAATCGTCAGCTCCCAGAGACCCCCGGAAGTTCCCCGAAAGTCCCCGATGACCAGTTTGACCAAGGTTTGACCAGGTTTGACCAAGTTTGACCGAAATCGTCTGAATTCACCGGAATCATTAGAAAAGTATTAAAATAAGTTTTAAAAGAGAATCGAGCGAAAACGTCGGCTCCTGGGAGCTCCCGGAGGTTCCCAGAACTTCCCAGAAATCCCAAATTTGACCAGTTTGACCAAGATTTGACTTTGGAATCGGGGTACCGAAACAATTTTCAAATATTTTTTATGGATACTAGAGGTCAATAGATTTCCAACGGTATATCACACATAATTCCTGGATTTAAAACGAATTTATTTTGAATTTCCGAAGGCGAAAAAGGCGATCAAATCGGCTTTTATCGTGAATACCGCAAAACTTTTCAAAGTGACCTATCCCCGAACTATTTTTTTAATGTAAAGTAGACTCCATTACCTTTCCAACGGTATATCACAACCTCAGTTTGGAGTTCGTACGCATTTTTTGTGAATTTCGGACGAAATAGGGCCTTTTCGCGAATACAGGAACCTCAGGGGGCCTAAACAGCATTATCTGGACGAGGGAGGAGCAGTGCAGCCGCGGCACTGGCCCAGTGCCGCCGCGGCACTACCCTCCAGAACAGTGTGTTTTTGTAATTTGTTTTGTGGTCCCATTTTGATTAATTAAAAACCAAAACGACGTAGTTTCATGATTTCAGATGTTTGGGACCAATGGGAATACTTCTAAAACCCCAAAATCACCCCAAGTTGGCCTATACAAACCCCCCATTGCTCTTCATTTTGGGGGAGTCAAATGCAAGTTTAGAGAAAGTTTGGGAGAGAAAGTTGTAGAGATAAGGTTAGAGTAGAGAGAAAAGAAGCTTTCTTCTTTGATTTTCAAAACAAAAGTGAGTTCTAAACTTTGTTTTTACTACATTACTCCCATTTACTTCAACATTCAATACACCCAACCATCATTTTAGTGAGCATTTAAGAGAGTGGAAGCTTCTTCCATGTCCAATGTCATTACATATGAGTGAAACACCAATCTACAAGTTCAATACTTCATGAATATCATCTATTGATCATTATCTACTTGCTTGTTTATTCATTGTTTATCTCTTCTCACCTCATTTCTTTTTGATTTTCTTTATTTACTTACTAGTTCATCATCATCTAAATGATGACATGAAGTTTGGGGTGAGTGAATCCTTATGGATAGTAGCTCTTGACCTCAAAAACATGTTTGATAGATGATGATCATAACTTCAATACCTCCAAGGTATTCTTGAAGTGTATTGAAGTTATGCTCAAATAAAAATGAGTCTCTCCAACAATCTTGGAGGTTCTTGATAATGAGTTGAATGTTGGCATTTTAAGTGGTCATAATATTTATTGTGTATTGAAAATACACTTTCAAAACCTCTATTTCAAAACCCCCCTCAATCCCTCTCATTTTGATTTCAAGAAAGAAAACCTTATTTTCCCCAAAATCTTCAAAACAGTGAGTGAGCTGAGTTCAAAGATTTCTCTAGAACTCAATACTCAACATATAGATGCAAGGCCACTTGGAAAGTCTTCCTAACTCATTGGAGAACACCCATGATTTTTGGTTTGACTTGGAAGTACTTGAAAATGGTCCATTTGGACCCAAACATTCTCTCCAGATATTCTGCCTCTGTTGTCACAGCAGCTTGGTTGACTTCTAACTTCTTTTTCAGAAACCTTTTCCAAAAGGGGTGGTCCCAACTTATTTTTCCCTTAACCTTCAATGTCTTAGGGAACGTTATGTATAAAATGGGCCTCTAGATCACTCTTTTGCATTTTCTAAGATTTTTCAACATTTCAGTAGACAGTACGGACTCTGTTTCTGAGTGACCTCTGTTGTTAATATGATTTCTCTCAATCTGTGATAGTTATTAAAGATTGGCTTTTTGGGTAGTGTTCTAGACACAATAAGGAAGATCTCCATAAAAAATCATGCATTGAAAACATACCTAACCCCTCTTTTCCATTTTTACAAGATCATGTTACTGTTCTGTCCACTATTCACAGCAAGCACCTTTTAACTTTCATTCTTGGATTTGATGCTTATATGCATTCCAAATTAGTTCATATCTTAGGAAGTAGTTCATACTACATTTGTACATATCCCATGTTGATTTCATTCATTCATCCATACACATTCTAGACTTCTAAGTCATTTTAGGAATCCATGAACACAAAACACACTACAACCTTGGCACATTCTAGATACATACATTGCATCCATGCAAGATTTGGGGCCTTCATGGCTCCTAATCTAAGAAGATTATAAGGAATGAACTTGATCACACGTTCATGCTTCCCCCCGATCTAATCATCCTTTCTCATCCATCCCGGGGATTGAGAGGTCTTCTTTTCTCAAAGATTAACATGCATCATACTAGTTTGCTAAGCATATTTTGATTTCTTTGTTTATTTGTTTCAATAACAATTCATGTCCCCCTTTAGATTAGGAAGTCTTGATTATTTGATACATGATTAGACGATTTTTTCCTAGGTTTATTTGTGTGATCTTTCACTTTGCATTGTGTGATATTTGGCTTAGATCTTATGAATGATATCTTATCTTTAGATCTTCTATTTTCAAATTTTCTTATGTGATGTAATATACTACCATAGTATTATTTGTCGAACCAAACATAGTATAAGATGATTATTTGGATGCTAATTGAGGCCCGTCGAAAGACGGGGCGAGTTGAGGGTGTTTTAGTCGCGACAAAGGCTCCTTCCTCTCTCGTACCAAAACCCCGAGCCAAGTTCTTTGGTTATGAAGGACCGGTGCCCTTTATCCATTTGGGTGAGTCAAATTAGGTTTCTTGGTTCCTTAAAGACCAAGTGGCGACTCTGTATCTGTTTTCAACAGACCATTTTTCTCTTTCCTTGATTCAAAATCAAACGAGTTTCAAAAGCAAACAAAGCGGTGGAAACCCGCGTGTCCACAACTATAAACTCATTAGTGTCATATTCACTACCCCTGTCACTACGGAACCTCTTAATCTTTCGATTAAATTGATTTTCAACTTTAGTAAAGAAAATTTTGAAAAAATCAATTACTTCACTTTTATTTTTCATAAGATAAACAAAAGAATAATTTGAACAATCATCAATAAAAGTGATAAACTATCTGTTACCATTTCTAGTTAAAGTATCATCAACTTCACATATATTGGAATGGATTAAATCTAGAGGTTCTGATTCCCTAATGACAGACTTATGAGGAGTTTTAGTAATTTTTGCTTGACTACAATATCCACATTTATCAAAATCACTCATATTTTTAATCAAGCGTTTGTTAATATGATAGAAACGACCATGCCAAACATTAAAAGAAGAAAGCATATAAGAAGAAGTAGAAACTTTATTCATCTCAACATTAAGCTTAAACATTCCATCAGTGGCATAACCTTTGCCTACAAAATACCATTTTTAGTAAGGGTAAACAAATCTGCCCCTATAGTTTGGGTAAACCCAGCCATATTAAGGAGATAGCCAGAAACCAAATTCTTTCCCATCTCTATAGTGTGCAGTATATCCCTAAGGACAACTGTGTTTCCAGAGGTAAACTTCAGCTCTACCTCACCAGTACCAGTAACAACTGTGGAGTGGGAGTCACCCAACAACACTCTTTTATCTTCATCCTCAGAATAAGTCTTGAACATAGAACGATCATAGCAGACATGGCGAGAGGTTCCAGTGTCTACCCACCACTCCTCGGATCCTCCAATCATGTTGATCTCAGAGATCATAGCAATTAATTGCTCTTCAGCTAGGTTCGCCTGAGGAGCAGGACGACCCCTATTCCGACAGTTCCGGGACATACGACCAGGTTTCCCACAGTCAAAGCAAATCATCCGTTCGGAACTGTCATATCTTGAGGGGGTAAATTCTTATTCTGATATTGCTAAGGAATCTGATTATGAACATTGTTGTTGTGATTCTAAGCAACATTGTTATTGCGATTCTGAGCTCGGTTGTGGTTCCGGTTTTAAACTATCATATTTTTGCGATTTGGTTTCAAAACAACAAATGCTTTGTTTTTTTTTTAAAAAAATTTGGAGTGTTCTTGTTGTTGTTAACAACTAGAACTTCCTCTTTCAAATTATTTTTCCTTGCTTCTTCCTCAATTCGAAGATGAGTAATTAAACTTTCTAAAGAAAATTCTTTAGTCATGTGACGAAGCGTATTTTTAAAATCCTTCCAACTAGGGGGCATCTTGTCAATAATAATGGCCACTTGAAATTGATCATCTAATTTCATACCTTTGGAGACAATATCATGAGCAATTTGTTTAAGCTCATGGGATTGTGCTTCAACGGATTTGTCATCCGTCATTTGGAATTTTAAGTAGTGACTAATAGCAAAGTTCTTGGCCCCGGCTTTCTCCATGTCATATTTCTTTTGTAGGGCATTCCAAAGATCTTTGGCGATTTTACTACAAGAGTAGTAATCATAGAGAGCATCGGACAACCCATTTAAAATATGATTTTTACAAAGGAAATCATTTTCAACCCAAGTTTCAACGGCTCGAATTTGAACCAAAGTGGGGTTCTCGGGTTCAACAGGTTTTTCAGATGTAGTAAAAGAAGCGAATTTTTTAGTAGTTAAAAAGAAAAGCATTTTTTGTCTCCATCTTTTAAAATGCAGTCTTTCAAACTTAAAAGGTTTGTTAAGGTTGGGGGACTTGGAGGAAGATGAGCCGGAATCCATGGCAGATAAAAAATGTCTTAAAATTGTTGAAACTCAAGCTGGGAATATAGAACAATATTACCGGGAAGTAGAATCCGTAAAATTTCTTTGGGTTGAGTCATGGGTCTCGCTCTCTTTAAGACGTTTCGTGACTCTGCCCAAATTGTGCAAGTAGTTCGTTGATGTGCCACGCCGTCCCCAGGATAAAACATCCCAGAAATCACCTTTGTCTCAATTTATTTTTGCACGAAAATAAATTGGAAAACTAAACACCTTTTTCGGAATGATTGCTCGGAAATAATAAAAATGAAGATGATGTAGAACACTCAATGGAAAAATGGGACACTCAAAAAGAGATATGACTTGCTAAATAAAATTCAACCATAACTAGCTAGGAGATAGGTGTAGAGTAGTATACTAGAATACTGATTGGTTTTTGTTTTCTTCTATCTATACTTTTAACTAACCATGCATAGCCTTATATAGGCTTATAATCTAAATGTTGGGGGCTGGGCATTAAAACCATAAAACTTTCCATTGGGAATTTAAAGGCCTAGACGTTGGCCAGTTTATTCATTGAAGAAATTAAACATGTGTTGTTCTTAAAAAAAAGTGAGAAATAAGAGAAAGCTGTTATAGTTTTATTGCAAATTTCAAATGACTTTTTAAAACAAATGAATAAATAGTTTCTCTTAATAATTTTTTCTAATACACCCTTATATGAATATTAATACACATTATAGTAAAAACCGAGTTTTTAGTAGCAGAAAACTGTTCTACAGAACCTAGATCGATTCGGGCAAAAGGGCGGATCGATCCGGACTTCTGGGAGAACATTCTGTGAAAGATATATTGAGATGGATCGATCCGGGCTAAAGGGTGGATCGATCTAGACTTTTGGGAGAACATTCTGTGAAAGAAATACTGAGATGGATCGATCCAAGCTAAAGGGTGGATCGATCAGGGTATGAAATTTTAGACCGTTGACTTTACGAAAACGTGCATCTCTTTATAGAAAACTTGGATTCACACACCTTTTTGCGTTGGAACTGGGAATCGAAGATCTATCTTTTGGTGTAAAATTTAACTATACTTTATTAATGACAATTTTTTACCCTTGAGGCTGTTTTGTGTCAATGAAGTTCTTTTATGTTGTCTAAAGAATGCTTATCTATTAAAAGGGGAGGTTAATTTGGTGTTTGGTCTTTGTTACACGTGTCCTAATCCACCTGAGGTGGGTTAGGATGTGACAGTTGTCCATGAAGATGGAACCGAAGGCGATCAAACTAAGGAGGAGGTTCTATGATGATAGAGCCATAGGAGATAGAGGCATCGTTTGGATGTTTTTAATTTCTATTTTAGTTTTTTTATTTTATGTGCTTAGTTGTGATTGGCATATTACATATTGTTACTACTTGCATACACGTAAAACAAGTTTTCTAAAATAAAAATCAAAAATAGTTTCAACGCATTAGTAAACATTGGATGTTTATGGGTAATGTGTAGAAACAATTTTTCCAGAAGAAAATCCTAATTTTTAAAACTAGTGGGAGAGGGTCTTATTAATAACACCCACGATCTTCCATTAAAGGTTCACTATAAGATGAGTGGAGTATTCTGTGTCACCCAGTCATGGGTGATCATTCCAGACGGAGGATACAATACTCATTGGTTACTAGATGTGAACTTTCTACGGATAGAATCAATCAAACGTGTTAGAGGGTGACCACTACACGGAGGCACTATTTGAGGCAGTTGTGATTGGATCCTAGTTAGAGGATACAATACTCATTGATTACTAGATGTGAACTTCCTACAGATAGGATCAAACAAACATATTAGAGGGTGACCACTTCACGGAGGCACTATTTGAGGCGGTTATGATTGGATCCAAGTTAATGGTGCACACTAGCTAAGCTATGGATAAGGGATCCTACACAGGGCATTATTCAGAAACTTAGAGATCAAATAGGTTCAGGAGTCATAACATGTTGTGCAAGAGTTGCATAGCGGACAAGTCATGATTAATCGAAAGATCGAGTATTGACCGTCATATGGAGGCTTTGCTCTTTCGTTTTGATATTCCGACGACTTTGTTTTAAAATAAGAGTTTTAAGGATTCTTTGATTCCGAACTGTCAAATTCTAATATCCATATTTATTTTGTCTGTTTGATTTTTAAGTTATCATAATGTCTAGATCTGCATTTAGTCCACTTGCCACTATACTCACTCAGAACAAGTTAATTGGAAATAACTAAAAGGAAAATAGGTTTCGAAAACTTATTTATATACACAGTAGAAAACAAAGTTTTAAAATTTTTTTTGTATGCCTAGATCTACTACTTATTGTGGATACCGGGATTCCACCGCTTTGTCTTAGTTTGAGATTGTTTTGAAAGGGAAAAGAAAAGGCCTGTTGAAAACAGATACAGAGTCGCCACTTGGTCTTTAAGGAACCAAGAAACCTAATTCGACTCACCCAAATGGATAAAGGGCACCGGCCCTTCATAACCAAAGAACTTGGTTCGGGGTTTTGGTACGAGAGAGGAAGGAGCCTTTGTCGCGACTAAAACACCCTCAACTCGCCCCGTCTTTCGACGGGCCTCAATTAGCATCCAAATAATCATCTTATACTATGTATGGTTCGACAATTAATACTATGATAGTATATTACATCACATAAGAAACTTGGAATGGAAGATCTAAAGATAAAATATCATTCATAAGATCTAAGTCAAATATCATGCAATGTAAAGTGAAAGATCACACACATAAACCAAGGAAAAATCGTCTAATCATGTATCAAGTAATTAAGTTTCCCTAATCTAAAGGGGACATGAATTATTCTTGAAGCAAATGATCAAAGAAATCAAAATATGCTTAGCAAGCTATTATGATGCATGTTATTCTTTGAGAAAAAGAAGATCTCTCAATCCCCGGGACGGATGAGAAAGGATGATTAGGTCGAGGGGAAGAATGAACGTGTGACCATAATTATTCCTTATAATCTTCTTAGATTAGGAGTTACAAAAACCCCAAATCTTTGCATGGATGCAATGTATGTATCTAGAATGTGCCAAGGTTGTAGTGTGTTTTGTGTTCATGGATTCCTAAAATGACTTAGAAGTCTAGAATGTGTATGAATGAATGAATGAAATCAACATGAGATATGTACCAATGTAGTATGAACTACTTTCTAAGATATGAACTAATTTGGAATGTATATAAGCATCAAATTAAAGAATGAAAGTTAAAATGAGCTTGCTGTGAATAGTGGACAGAACAGTAACATGATCTTGTGAAAATGGAAAAGAGGGGTTAGAAATGTTTTCAATGCATTATTTTTTATGGAGATCCTCCTTATTATGTCTAGAACACAACCCAAAAAGCCAAACTTTAATAACTATCACAGATTGAGAGAAATCACATAAACAATGAAGGTCACTCAGAAACAGAGTCCGTACTGTCGACTGAAATGTTGAAAAATCTTAGAAAATGAAAACAAATGATCTAGGGGCCCATTTTATACAGAAGGTTCCATAAGACATGGAAGTGTAAGGGAAAAATAAGTTGGAACCACCCCTTTTGGAAATGTTTTCTGAAAAAGAAGTAGGAAGTTAACCAAGCTGCTGTGACAGCAGAGGCAGAATGTCTGGAAGGAATGTTTGGGTCCAAATGGACCATTTTCAAGTACTTCCAAGTCAAACCAAAAATCATGGGTGTTCTCTAATGAGTTAGGAAGACTTTCCAAGTGGTCTTGCATTCATACATTGAGTATTGAGTTCTAGAGAAATCTTTGAACTCAGATCACTCACTGTTTTGACTCACTGTTTTGAAGATTTTGGGAAAAACTTGAGTTTTCTTTCTTGAAATCAAAATGAGAGGGATTGAGAGGGGTTTTGAAATAGGGGTTTTGAAAGTATATTTTCAACATCAAATAGAGATTATAACCTCTTGAAATATCAACATCAAACTCATCATCAAGAACCCCCAATATTATTGGATAGATTCATTTTTATTTGAACATAACTTCAAGGATACCTTGGAGGTATTGAAGTTATAATCATCATCTATCAAACATGTTTTTGAGGTCAAGAGCTACTATCCATAAGGATTCACTCACCTCAAACTTCATGTTATCATCTAGATGATGATGAACTAGTAAGTAAATAAATAAAATAAAAAAAGAAATGAGGTAAGAAGAGATGAACATTGTATATAAGCAAGCAAATGAACAAGTCAATAGATGATATTCAATGGTGGAACCACAAGCATTCAACCTCTCATATGTGTGTATATGGATGAGTACATCACTCTCTAACTCATAGGAAACTCAAAGAAGATGAAGAAGATGAATGGAAAGCTTGAAAATAAAAGTTTAGTTTTTAGAAAACTCAATAAAAAAACTCACATTTGGCTTGGATTTGAAGAAGAAGATCTTGATTTTTCTCTCTATTTCTTCCTAACTTTCTATATCTCTCTCTAATGGCTTCCAAGCTCTCCCCTAAATGGAAGTAAATGGGTCTCCTTTATAGGCCAACTTGGGGAGGTATTTTGGGTTTTAAAAAGTCTCTAATTGGTCCAAAATCCCGGAATAATCAAAACTATGTCGTTTTATTTGTTGAAAATTTGAATTAAAATCCAAAAATTAACCAAAAATTACAAAAAAAAATGAAAAATCACTCAGCGTGCCGCCGCAGCACTTGGCCACTGCCGCCGCGGAAGTGGGCCAGTGCCGCCGCGGCAGTCAACTCCCCCGTTGACCAAAAATTGCATTTTGGTCCCCAGAACTCCCGGAATTCGCGAAACGGCCCTATTTCGTCCAAAATTCACAGAAAATTCATATGAAATCCAAATTGAGATTGTGATATACCGTTGGAAAGGTATTGAGGTCTACTTTCCATAAAAAATAGTTTGGAGTTAGGTCACTTTGGAAAGTTTTGCGGTATTTGCGATAAAAGCCGAATTGATCGCATTTTTTGCCTTCAGAAATTCATAACAAATTCATTTTAGATCCAGAAATTATGTGCGATATACAGTTGGAAAGCTATTGAACTCTAGTATTTGATAAAAATATTTCAATGTCGAAAAGAAGACTTTGATTTTTGGTCAAACTTGCAGTCAAATCAGTCAAACAGTGCACTTCCAGGAAATTCCGAGAAGTTCTGGGAGCCTCCAAAGACTGACGTTTCCGTCCGATTTTCTTTTAAAATATATTTTAAGACTTTTCACATGATCTAGAATGATTTCGGAACTTTTGGGTGAATTTGGATGATTTTGGTCAAACCTTGGTCAAACTTGGTCAAACCTTGGTCAAACCGGTCAACGAAGACTTTTCGGGAACTTTCGGGACTTCAGGGGGTCTCTGGGAGCTTACGATTTCAAATATTCATCTTTTAAAATACCTTTTTTTTGTTTGGAACAACATCGAATGATTTCTGAGATTCTAGGCCAATCCTGGAGAATTTTGGGCTTTTAGGAGCATTTTGGTCATTTTTGCAAATTCTTTGACTTCTTAAGAGTTAGAGGCAATCTCTGAAAATCCGATCTTTCTAATCATCGAGGTTTGACATGCTTGTGGCCTCCTAAATCTTTTAGCCGACAAAATGGGGTGTCTACAGTTTGCCCCTCTTTGGCATGAACTTGCGAAGCAACGCATGTCGCAAGCGAGTGCCAAAGCTTTAAAGAGACAGGTCTTTTTGGAGGCTATAGATTTAGGATAAAAGCGTTGCAAAAGATACAATGATGCTGAGGCTAGTGCTGGTCGCGCTCTGCGTGAGCTGCCTACGTATCCCAAGGGGAATCAGACCAGGACGTAGTTCAGGGCACAAAGGAATAAATCACACATGCACATACACAACAATCAGGCGGATGCTATGCTATAAGAGTGATATGCTATGCATGGATGTGATATGAATTTTGTCCTAAGTCCTATCATGTCTAGTGTTCTGATCCTAGCATGAATTGGTGCTGTGAGGTGTACCACTCCGAGTGGACTTGTGTCGTGCCTGTATTGTGTTCTAAAATGCTTGTGGTCCTAGTACATGTGTTCAGTGTATTTGCCACTCTCAGTGGGCTTGGTGATCTACGCTTTGCTACGACTAATAGACTTGTGAGGGAGCTCGACCTGGAGGTCTTACTCAAGGAAGAGTGTGGTGCTCAAAGGAATGCTATGGTGCTCAAAAGAACGCTTATGGTATGTTTGCTACTCCTAGTGGGCTTTGTGATTTGTATGTGCCGCGACCGATGGGCTATGTGTCATGTTATGGCCAATTTGTTGTGTTGGGTGAAGTGACTCTCTAGACTCGTGCTCCCCTTAATCATGATACTATGGACCTGGTGACTCTCAAAGTCTCAACGGTGCTTCTCAAATTTCAATGAAGATCCTCGATTCTTGACGGCGCTTATGTTGTTCCTTAAATCTTTGACGGTGCTTCTCAATGCTTCTTGATTCTTAACGGTGTTCTTCAAATCTTAGCGATGCTCCTCGACTTTTCAATGATACTTTTCAACTTTTCTGATGCTACTCAAAAAATCCGATGCTCCTCAACACATCAGATGTTCCTCAACTCTTCAACGATGCTTCTCAACAAATCTGATGCTCCTCAACACATCCGATGTTCCTCAACTCTTCAACGATGCTTCTCAACAAATCTGATGCTCCTCAACACATTCGATGTTCCTCAACTCTTCAACGATGCTTCTTAACAAATCTGATGCTCCTCAACACATCCGATGTTCCTCAACTCTTTAACACGCCCGATGCTCCTCTTCAACAATACTCTCTTCTGATGTTCCTCGACACATCTGATGCTCCTCCTCAACAACACACTTGGACTTTGAACCTTAAGCAACACATCTTATCGAAACATCTAGACTTTGGGCCCTAAAACACATCTTATCAAAACATCTGAACTTTAGGCCCTAAAACACATCTTATCAACACTCCTCATCAACACATCTAGACTTTGGGCCCTAAAACACCTCAACAACACGTCTCATCGACACACCTTATCAGCAATAGTTTCTTGGTGTTGGCGATATTTCCTCCGATCAGCCGCCTTGAGAAACAACTATCGGTTTGTAGTTTGCAACCACTTACGAGTTTATGCCACTCGTACCTGGGACAATTCTTATGTTGCGACCTTGACTGGTGTAGTAATAATGTTTGGTACTTCTGCTTATATCCAAAGTTTTTTATAATTGGGAATCACCTTTAACCCACACATTTGAGACCATCAGGACAAATGGACTTAACAAGAACGACAAGGAAAGTTGGGTTAGTTTGTATGAAACCTTGGTCTCTGACACACTTGTGATCAGATTACTACTGACTCAAATAAAGAAGGATTGACTTGGACATGAAATTCTCAAATTGCCACGATCCAATGTGCCTTCATCATGAATGATGTACCGCTCATCTTTTATGTTCACTCCTCATCTTGATATGTCAGCACTTTGCTGATAAATCTGGTTTTTGAAAATTCCTCCCTATTGATCTAATCAATTCTCTACTTCTCCCAGGAAGTGCTTTGAATTAGTGCCTTAGCTTTTAGAATAAAAGATGCTCCATTTCAAAAAATTTCAAAACAACTTGGTGACTTGAGAACTCGCCCTTGGTGTGAAGGGATCGTGTTAGGCAAATGGAGTTTGCCCCTAGTTTGAGGTGTACGAAGTGGAATTCATAGGCAAACGAGGTGGGTGACCGAAGTTTGCCCCTAGTTTGGAATGATGGTTTACTGGAGGTTTTGGGCAAACGAGGTAGGTGACCGAAGTTTGCCCCTTGTATGAAGGGTAGATAGTAGAATTCAGGCAAACGAGGCGAGTAGCCAAAGTTTACCCCTAGTGTGGAAGGTGATTTTCTGGCTTGAGATAAGGACCGTGACTTTAATCTCTCAAATGCTCATAACTTTTTGCCTAGGCACCAGTGAGGTGACCTAGCGAGCTCTTTTCTCTCTTTTGTTATTGCTTACCTTGGATTTAGCTCTAACTTTTGCCTAGGCGTCCTTTCGGATTTTCGACCTAGCGAGCCATCCTTCTTTTCTTTTTGAAAGTCTGCCTACGTACCCCCAAGTGGGGATCAGGTCCAACGTAGTTCGGGCCATGGTTGGAAAGAAGCGGGTTGATTTTTAGGTAGGTGGGGTGACCGAACCGTTGTGGTTGCCTACGTATCCCCGAGTGGGAATCAGGTCGAGCGTAGTTCAAGGCAAGGTCTTGAAAGAAATCGGTTGAGGGTTTTTCAAACCAATCATCAAAGGAGTTCAAACTTAGGTCACTTGAGGTAGCCTTGAATAAGAAGATTCAGTTTTAGTCTCCCGTTCTTTTCTTTTATTTTTTTCTTTTTTTTCTTTTTTTTTTTTTTTTTTTTGAGGATTGATCCTTTTCACTTTCGCCTATCTAGTCAATTTTACTTTTCATGTGGTTGATTTTTGTGAGATCTTTTGATCACAATTTCGAAATTCTGGAATGTGCACGTCAGCTCTCGGGATTTATGTGTGGTCGTTCCGAGCCTATGAAATGTGATCTAGGCACATTTTTATGATGTACCTTGAAGCGTACTATTCTCTCATTTGTAAAATCATTTTGACTGGCTAGGGTCGGATCTTGGAAATCAATACCTTTTCAGCTCTAACTTTTGCCTAGGTGCCCTTTCGGGTTTTCAATCTAGCGAGCTTTTCTTTTCTTTTTTCTTTTTCTTTTTTTTTTTCTTTTTTTTTTTCTGTTGTTATTTTTTTTGAAAGTGGAGATGAAACTCACTGAAATGTTTGGCTACCATCAAGGACCAACTCCGCACAGGTTTGCATGGCTATCAATTGGGTTGGGCCCAAGGCTTTGAAATGGTAGAAATGAAGGAAAGGGTGTTGGGCAAGCCCCAAATCAGTCTCAAGTATGTCTTTTCGAGATTTGAGCAAAAGCATCTTTAAATTCTTAAAGTAAGACTATTCAATTCTCAGCTCTTCTTTGGGGTCGGCGCGAAATTGACTTTGGCCTGTTAGGGATTCTTTTTTTTTTTTGTTTGTTGCAAAAATTTATTAGCAAAGTAATGTCCATGGTAATTTGAAGAATGACATTTTCAGTTCAGCGATTCATGCACTTATGAATATACACATCAGATTAGGCAAAATGAGACTTCATTCCATCAGAAGAGAAGGATTACATTACTCGATACGGACTCACAATAACTTGATGATAGACAGACTCGACCACAAGATCAAACTTGAAATAGACACAAAATATAGAACAGACTCGACTTGGTCTCAAATGGAGTGTCTTTGTGACCCATTTATTATTATTATTATTTTAGCAGAAGTTCCAAACACTATCAACTCACTGCGTAGCTTCAATAATCCTTAGCAAAGGAGATCATTTGAAAGGACCAGCCAGGGGCTTAGGTGACATGGGGTTGAATGGTTGGTGGCTCAATGACTCTTCGGTCAATAAGGTCTTGGATATCATGGCGGAGACGTATGCACCGGCCGGTGTCATGGCCTGGGCCTTGGTGGTAGGCACATCGTTTGGACAGGTCACAGTTAGGTGGTGGGGGATCGGCACGAGGCTGAAGGAGTTGGAGGTGTCCCTTTTTTAGTAGGCGGCCTAAGGCTACGGAGGGAGAGATATCCAGCTTGGAAAATTCACGGGGTACCCTATTTTGGTAAGGGCGGCTAGGTGAGCTGGTTTGGTTTGTGAGCTGGTATGATTGGGGAGAATAGGCCATGGGTTGGTTACTAAGGGCGTTGACATCCAAAGAGTTTCGGGAGTAGTCTGGCCTCTTGGACTGGCTTTATGATCCTTCATTCTTGATTTTCCCTTCCCTGATTGCATCCTCAATTCTAGTCCCAATCTCAAACAGTTCTTCAAATGTTGAGATGAACTGGTAGAATAGTTTCTCATGGTATAGCGGCTGTAGATTCTTGATCAACATCCGGACTTGTTCCTTTTCGACTGGTCGGTGGGTCATTTGGGCCACTTTGTTCCTCCATCTGCTCAAGAATGCAGCGAAGGACTCATTGAAGTTCTGCCGGGTAGTCTCCAGATCCCGAATGGTGACATCGAGCTCTTGGTTATAGGAGTAATGATCAACGAAGACCTGGACTATATCTTCCCAAGTCCGCGTCTTAGAAACCTCCAAGGTCAGAAACCAAGATAGAGCAGCCTTGGCGAGGGTTTGAGGGAACAACATTATGATGTGTTCATGGCTGCAGCCCATTGATTGGAAAACACTCATGCAGAACTTTACATGGCTCTTCGGATTCCCAGTTCCATCAAAACGATCAATTTCAGGCGTCTTGAAGTTTTTTGGCAGTTTCAGCTTAACAGGCTCAAAAAGGCCTTCCAGATCTAGCATGTAGTCATCGATCCCTTTGCTTTTCCTCAGTACGCTTTCTAGCTTGTCAACCCTGTCCATTTTTTCTTGGAATTTCTTCTCATACGCGGGCGGCGGGACCCCTTGAAACCATACTTCTTCTCCGCCGTTCTCATGTAGGGGTGGTTCAAATCCAGGTGGAGGTTGCGGCCGTTGTTGCTTCAATTCTTCCATGAAGGATAAAACTTGGGACAATCGGTCAGACTGTTCGTTGATCATTTCTGTCATTCTTGCTTCCAAACCTTCTGGATCCATAAAGCTGACTTTCGGCTGAGTGATTCTGACAAGGTGACTCCCTAATCCTCTGACTCACAAATGCAGATCATGGGTGCTCAAAACTTGTACTGACATATAGGTGTAAAAAGACTGTGTTAGACTTTTAACTGTGATGATTGAGATGACAACTATAGTGATGTTAACAGACGTGGACTGACTCGTGTACAGCCTGACTGAAACAGTGCGTGCAGACCGATAGGAATGGTGTATGCAAATGAGACAAGCATGCGGATGTAAGCCCTAATCTATTTGATGCTCCTATTTCTAACAGATAGCAGTTAAACGAATAAGGTCCTAACTATATAGAGTGTGCCAACTTTGCTTTCCAGTATGATCACCAAGGGATAACAGGGATTTCTAGGGTTTTATGAAGGCTTTTAGGAGAGACTGGGCATTTCTGGTTGATTTGGACAGAGTTTTTGGGAGAAACAAGTACTATGGGTATTTTTGGAAAATTTGAATAGAGTTTTTTTTTTTGGGAGAAACAAGTACTATGGGTATTTTTGGGAAATTTGGATAGAGTTTCTAGGAGAACAGGTACTTTGGGTATTTCTAGAAAATTTGGATAGAATTTCTAGGAGAAACTAGTATATCTGGGAATATAGGACAGAGTTTCTGGGAGAAACCGGTATATCTAGGAAATCTGGGAGATTCAGACAGAGTTTCTGGGAAAAATTGGTATATATGGTAGGAACATGTGATGATGGTGATCATATTGTCTAGCAAGTTTTCATACTCCTATGTTTTAGGACCAACAAACAAGGTTTGCGGTGTATATCTTTGTAAACATGGAGCAGACATCCTTGTCATGGTGCCTAGGCAGGTTAACTCAATGTAATCACATGTGAGTGATTGCCTTGGGAATCATAAGAAAAAGGTTCTGTTCTATGCCACATAAGCGTCTACACCGCGTATGTAATCCCACCAGGGCATACAACAGTTGTATCATATTGTTCTATCTGAAAAGATAAATGAACAGTCCTATGAAATGTTCTACAGGAATCTATATGCAAAGGCTGGGTTTAGTCAAAGAGGGTCCGTTGACGAGAGTTCCAATATACCGTCAGGGAGACAATACAGAGGTTTTTACTCTTTTTGATATACCTTGGAAGGTACAATATCAACGGTGACTTGTGCCCTGGCACAGCAAGACCTGAACAATGTCAGCGCCGTGTTTCAGACACAGTCGAAGGGGAAATGCAGAAGTGCAATGCGGTGAACCAGATACAGTAAAAAGATGATTTTAAGGATGCCTTCTTATGAGTCAAACCTCTGTATTATTTTTTTTTTAAATAAAAATCCCTAGCAGAGTCGCCAGATTGTGGATACCGGGATTCCACCGCTTTGTCTTAGTTTGAGATTGTTTTGAAAGGGAAAAGAAAAGGCCTGTTGAAAACAGATACAGAGTCGCCACTTGGTCTTTAAGGAACCAAGAAACCTAATTTGACTCACCCAAATGGATAAAGGGCACCGGCCCTTCATAACCAAAGAACTTGGTTCGGGGTTTTGGTACGAGAGAGGAAGGAGCCTTTGTCGCGACTAAAACACCCTCAACTCGCCCCGTCTTTCGACGGGCCTCAATTAGCATCCAAATAATCATCTTATACTATGTATGGTTCGACAATTAATACTATGATAGTATATTACATCACATAAGAAACTTGGAATGGAAGATCTAAAGATAAAATATCATTCATAAAATCTAAGTCAAATATCATGCAATGTAAAGTGAAAGATCACACAAATAAACCAAGGAAAAATCGTCTAATCATGTATCAAGTAATTAAGTTTCCCTAATCTAAAGGGGACATGAATTGTTCTTGAAGCAAATGATCAAAGAAATCAAAATATGCTTAGCAAGCTATTATGATGCATGTTATTCTTTGAGAAAAAGAAGATCTCTCAATCCCCGGGACGGATGAGAAAGGATGATTAGGTCGAGGGGAAGAATGAACGTGTGACCATAATTATTCCTTATAATCTTCTTAGATTAGGAGTTACAAAAACCCCAAATCTTTGCATGGATGCAATGTATGTATCTAGAATGTGCCAAGGTTGTAGTATGTTTTGTGTTCATGGATTCCTAAAATGACTTAGAAGTCTAGAATGTGTATGAATGAATGAATGAAATCAATATGAGATATGTATCAATGTAGTATGAACTACTTTCTAAGATATGAACTAATTTGGAATGTATATAAGCATCAAATTAAAGAATGAAAGTTAAAATGAGCTTGCTGTGAATAGTGGACAGAATAGTAACATGATCTTGTGAAAATGGAAAAGAGGGGTTAGGAATGTTTTCAATGCATTATTTTTTATGGAGATCCTCCTTATTATGTCTAGAACACAACCCAAAAAGCCAAACTTTAATAACTATCACAGATGGAGAGAAAGCACATAAACAAAGAAGGTCACTCAGAAACAGAGTCCGCACTGTCGACTGAAATGTTTAAAAATCTTAGAAAATGAAAACAAATGATCTAGGGGCCCATTTTATACAGAAGGTTCCCTAAGACATGGAAGTTTAAGGGAAAAATAAGTTGGGACCACCCCTTTTGGAAACGTTTTCTGAAAAAGAAGTAGGAAGTTAACCAAGCTGCTGTGATAGCAGAGGCAGAATGTCTGGAAGGAATGTTTGGGTCAAAATGGACCATTTTCAAGTACTTCCAAGTCAAACCAAAAATCATGGGTGTTCTCTAATGAGTTAGGAAGACTTTCCAAGTGGTCTTGCATCCATACATTGAGTATTGAGTTCTAGAGAAATCTTTGAACTCAGATCACTCACTGTTTTGACTCACTGTTTTGAAGATTTTGGGAAAAACTTGAATTTTCTTTCTTGAAATCAAAATGAGAGGGACTGAGAGAGGTTTTGAAATAGAGGTTTTGAAAGTAAATTTTCAACATCAAATAGAGATTATAACCTCTTGGAATATCAACATCAAACTCATCATCAAGAACCCCCAATATTATTGGAGAGATTCATTTTTATTTGAACATAACTTCAAGGATACCTTGGAGGTATTGAAGTTATAATCATCATCTATCAAACATGTTTTTGAGGTCAAGAGCTACTATCCATAAGGATTCACTCACCTCAAACTTCATGTCATCATCTAGATGATGATGAACTAGTAAGTAAATAAATAAAATAAAATAAAATAAAAAAAGAAATGAGCTAAGAAGAGATGAACATTGTATATAAGCAAGCAAATGAACAAATCAATAGATGATATTCAATGGTGGAACCACAAGCATTCAACCTCTTATATGTGTGTATATGGATGAGTACATCACTCTCTAACTCATAGGAAACTCAAAGAAGATGAAGAAGATGGATGGAAAGCTTGAAAATAAAAGTTTAGTTTTTAGAAAACTCAATAAAAAAACTCACATTTGGCTTGGATTTGAAGAAGAAGATCTTGATTTCTCTCTCTATTTCTTCCTAACTTTCTATATCTCTCTCTATTGGCTTCCAAGCTCTCCCCTAAATGGAAGTAAATGGGTCTCCTTTATAGGCCAACTTGGGAAGGTATTTTGGGTTTTAAAAAGTCTCTAATTGGTCCAAAATCCCGGAATAATCAAAACTATGTCGTTCTATTTGTTGAAAATTTGAATTAAAACCCAAAAATTAACCAAAAATTACAAAAAAAATGAAAAATCACTCAGAGTGCCGCCGCGGAACTTGGCCACTGCCGCCGCGGCAGTGGGCCAGTGCCGCCGTGGCAGTCAACTCCCCCGTTGACCAAAAATTGCATTTTGGCCCCCAGAACTCCCGGAATTCGCGAAACGGCCCTATTTCGTCCAAAATTCACAGAAAATTCATACGAAATCCAAATTGAGATTGTGATATACCGTTGGAAAGGTATTGAGGTCTACTTTCCATAAAAAAATAGTTTGGAGTTAGGTCACTTTGGAAAGTTTTGCGGTATTTGCGATAAAAGTCGAATTGATCGCATTTTTCGCCTTCAGAAATTCATAACAAATTCATTTTAGATCCAGAAATTATGTGCGATATACCGTTGGAAAGCTATTGACCTCTAGTATTTGATAAAAATATTTCAATGTCGAAAAGAAGACTTTGATTTTTGGTCAAACTTGCAGTCAAATCAGTCAAACAGTGCACTTCCAGGAAATTCCGGGAAGTTCTGGGAGCCTCCAAAGACTGACGTTTCCGTCTGATTTTCTTTTAAAAGATATTTTAAGACTTTTTCACATGATCTACAATGATCTCGGAACTTTTGGGTGAATTTGGATGATTTTGGTCAAACCTTGGTCCAACTTGGTTGATCTTGTCAGAATCAAGATATAAAAGTATTCTTTACTTTTCAAAGGATTTGCAGTGTGGAAGTAAAGGTCGAACCCACAGAGATTGATTACTACAGCGACTTAATTTTAAAACCTAAGTCTAATTAATTAGGAAAAACAGATTTTGATTTGGATTTAATTAAACTAATAACAATAAAAGTAAATCTAACTTATGAAAGCAATTAAAAGTGTTTTTGAATAATATTTAAAAGAAACCTAGGATTGCAAATCCACCACTAGTTTCATAATAGGAATATTTATGAATTACTTTAGCTTATTACGTTGGATGAATATGGGGAATTGTAGCTACAAGCCCAATTCCTCCGACAAGAAGATAATCATGGTTCAAGCACCAACATAATCCATCTGCGGATAGCACGAATCATCTCACACTAAACTAGGGTTGTGATCTAATCCGTCTAACCTAGGCATGGACTATTCGGATACTTGATAGTACGAATCAATAAAGCACCATCACATGTAAACAATCTAAACAAGCACAGCAAGAATAGATCGTTGAGCACATCACAGTCAAAATAGATCTAAGACAAGAATAAATTCTGAAAGCAATGATTTAATCAATAGTAGTACGATTTATTTATAAAAATCCTCTAAACATGTGACTGTCATCCATACATAATAAAACTAAAATAAAAACATAAATAAAACCCTATTACTCATCTAGGGCTTCATTGAAACCCTAGATCAATGATCTAAGCTGCCATAGGAGTAGAGATCGGCAAGTAGTTGATGGAGGAGGCCATGGAAATCCTTGGTCTTCTTCTTCTTCGCCTTGCTTCTCCCTCTTCAAGGGCTGGAAGTGTGTGTATATGGCTGTATATGAATGTGTATAATAGTTGCCAACCCCATAATTGAGTAAATTTGGAGTTTATATAGAGTTTGTACAAGCTTTGGAAGGCTTCCCAACCCGAAACGAACTGAAACGCATGTAATTTACAGTCTGGACGTCGTTTAGCAGTCTCGTTTGCACAGGAGTCTTCAGTATACTGAAATACGCAACTTTGGTTTTTGGGCATATCGCGCGAGCGCGACTTTTGGTCCTTCGCGCGCGCGGATCGCGCGAGCGAGTTCTTGGGGGTCTCGCGCGAGCGGATCGCGCGAGCGATTATCTGGTTTTCGCGCCCGCGGTCCGCGCGCGCGACATTGGTTTTTCAGCTTCTTTCTTGATGCTTTTTCACCCTGTTTAGCCTGGTTTAGTTGATTTCTTCCAAAACCTGTCAGAAACTAGAAAACGAAGTAAAAATATACAAAAACAGGATAAAATGTACTAACAAATGCACGTTAAAGCGTATAATTAGGATTAGTTCTCTCCCGATCACACCCCCAAACCTACATTTTGCTAGTCCTCGAGCAAAACTAAAATAAAAACTACTATTAAAAATCTATTCCATTTTCGCATGGATCACGATTGCATTTAGCGTATGCAACAAGCCTTTTAAACCCCTAGGTGTCCCTAGTCGGACGAGTGAAGTCTCGTGAGGGTTCTCATAAACAAGTTACCCACAACCATCTTTATTAACTTATTAATTTAAAAACTTTTATTAAAAACAAAAAACATACTATTCAATACTCCTTATTATACAACAAAGATTTGAAATAGAATAACGAACAAAAAGAAACAGAATCAAACGTTCACCTATATCATGAGAAACAATCAAGTGCATGCAATGTATGAATCAATAGAGTTCCTCATAAGATTGCACGTGTGTGATGTGGTAGTCAAATGAACACGCGCATGTCATGAACTTGGAATATAACCCGGATAACCATCTAACTATGCTTCGACTACGAATCTCACAATGTCAATTACACTCTAAAATGAAACACTCAGAAACATGTGTAATTTTTCTAATATATATGAGTAAAGGAAATATATTTTCAAAACGATAAATGCTCACATATGACATGAAAAAGACGCATGACACAAAAGAACAGTAGTCTCATGGATAAGATGCCAATAATCAAGAAAAATTAATCATTACCATGTTTTAATCCCCTCCCATCATTTTCATATCCGAACCATGTTTCCTAGGATCAAATAGGACTTTTCAAAGGTTGTAATGTGGCTCAGGTAATGAAAATGGATAGAAATGATTTGTTAGGTAGTTTTTTAGAATGACATTGTAAGGCATGTTCGATCTCTTTCATTCTTCTTCTACAAACTTTCATCTTTTCTTTCCCTTCATTCCTTTTCATTTTTTTTTCTTCTTTTCTTTCATCATTTTTTTTTACCTTCTTCTTCTGTATTATTTTCTTTTCCTTTTTCGTTTCTTGCTTCTCAAATGATTGTTTATCGAATATCAAGCAACTACCCCAATAGCATCTTATTTTCTTCTTCTTCTCAATCACACATCGCCTTAACACCACTAAAAGGTGATCAATCTTTCAGAAGTGAACTCCAAGTTGGCCAAATTGGAGCAAAAACAAGGATAATGGTAATTTAAGAAAGAAATGGCATTTTAATGGCTCAAAGGGCGAACTAAGGAAATTTTTCATTTATCGGTCGGTAATAAACAAAGAAGGCCTATAATCATGTCCTATGGTTATATGGTTCTTCAACATGTACGACGGAAGATTATTTAGCATGGTAACAACTATTTTAACTTGATTATCAACCAAAACAAGAATAATGAGACTAAACAACAAATAGATGCGCTATTTCAATGAAATTCGACCAACACAAGATGTATTTATAACCCTCAAAATAGAAAAGATAGGCTCAAAAGCTCACCGGGCTTAGTCTCCACCATGTGTTATCTAGAAATCCGAATCATATTATAGTTCACAACCAACATGTATTCAAGCGACTACGTGCAATGCATGAGTTTATGTGCAAATCTATGATATAAAACTACGATTCAAACAATACATAATTTAAAACATTTCAACATGACTTCAGTAAATGTTTAATCACATATTTCCTTGTTTATCATTCTATAACAAATCACATTACATACTAAGAAGTATCGGATTAAAATTGCAAAAACGTCAGTAATATCGTTTATTTAAACACACTTATTGTAAATTTTAAAATTTTAGTGCATAATGGCGTGGCGTGCATGTGTGTGCATACCCCCAAACCTAAACCTTTCATTGTCCCCAATGAAACAATAAATCGAAAGAAAGGGAAGTACGTAAGAAAGGAACGATAGTACCTCGATCATGACAAGCATAGAACAGGTGAACACAAAGGAATATGGCAATAAAATTCAATGTTACCTGTTACTTCTAGATAAACGAAAAGAAACTAACAAAAGAATATGAAAAGTAAATTAAACCAAACTATAACATATAAATCAAAAACCAAGTTACACTAAACTAAACTAGCAAAAGGAAAAGAAATAAAACAAAAAAGTTTAAATGTAATAAGGAAAACAACGACTAACTTGAACTAAACTGAAACAAATAAACAAATAACATAAACGTAAAAACTATTAGAACCAGTGTGGGGGAAGGATACAGAAAACAAAGGAAAAAAAAAAAAAACAGAAAATGGGGAAATCGCGCGCGCGGTCCGCGCCAAACCTTGGTCAAACTGATCAACGAAGACTTTTCGGGAACTTTCGGGACTTCAGGGGGTCTCTGGGAGCTTACGATTTCAAATATTCATCTTTTAAAATACCTTTTTTTGTTTGGAACAACATCGAATGATTTCTGAGATTCTAGGCCAATCCTGGAGAATTTTGGGCTTTTAGGAGCATTTTGGTCATTTTTGCAAATTCTTTGACTTCTTAAGAGTTAGAGGCAATCTCTGAAAATCCGATCTTTCTAATCATCGAGGTTTGACATGCTTGTGGCCTCCTAAATCTGTTAGCCGACAAAATAGGGTGTCTACACTTATCAATTCCATAGATCCATAAACAAGAGGGAAAAGAGTTTATACCTAACGGTCTTGAACCCTAATCAGGAACGAATAGTTCCCGTTTATAGTCCTTAAGTTATACTTTGTTATCCCACTTCATTTAGTTTTTAATTATTTTTAATAAGTATTCTATATTTTGTAGGTTTTGGATCTTTAACATGAAAATGTACTAAAATCCAATGTGATTTCGGTGAAAGCTGGAGACAGTGGCATCCTCGGTAAATTGCATTTTTGATAATGAAGACTTTGAATTTGAGAAATTTCTCCAGAGATTTAAAATGTAAATCTTCGAGTTATGGACGCGTGGCTACAAATGCAGAGTCAATCCGAGGCCAGAGTCAAAAGTTATCACAATTCTATGATCGGAGCGCAAAGCTGAGAAAATCTGAGAAAAGTGAAAAAATGGGCATGTTGCTGGAGCGGTCCACTCGCGCGATTTTGCACCAACGTACGCGAACGACTCATTGAAAAAACAAAAAATGCATATTTCGATGTACTAAATAGCCATGTGATCTGAATTGGCTTAATACGTCCAGAAACGTAAATATAGCAGTTTTAGTGCGATTAGGTTTAGGAAAGCCTCCAAAAACTTGCTCTAAATCTATATATATCCTCTTTTAAGTAAAATTGAGGGTTACACAACATTATACACATCCTTCAACAACTAAAACTTCATCCGTTGAAGAGGGAGAAACAAGGAGAAGAAGAAGAAGAAGACCAAGGATTCCCATGACCTCCTCCATTAACATCTTGCCCATCTTCGATTATATGGCCGCCTAGACCGATATCTAGGGTTTCAATGAAACCCTAGCCAAGTAATAAGGTGTATTTATGCTTTTCTTTTAGATTTATTATGTATAGATGATGATTACATGTTTCGAGAATTTTGAATAATAAAATCTACTTTATAGCTTAAATCATTGCTTTCAAAGCTTATTTTTATCTTAGATCTATTTTGAATGTAATGTGCTCAATAATATATATTTGCTGTGCTTGTATAGATTATTTACATGTAATAGTGCTTATTTGAATTGTGATATCAAGTAGTTGAATAGTTCATGTCTAAGGAAGATGGAGTGTGCCGCAACTCTAGTTTAGTGTGAGACACTCTGTGCCAACCAAAGATAAATTATATTGATGCATGAATCATAGTTATCATCTTGATGGAGGAATCATGCTTGTAGCTATGAATCCCCATTATCATCCAACATAATAAGCTAATTAAATGCATAGATACCCTTATTATGAGGCTAGTGGTAGATTTGCAGTCCTAGGTTCCATACACATATTTATCAAAAATAACTTTTAATCGTTTTTATAGTTAGATTTATTTCCTTAGATTCTTAGTTTCATTGAAATCAAAATCAAAATCTTGTTTTTTTAATTAACTAGGTTTAGGTTTTAAAACTAAAGTGTTTTAGTATTTCAGTCTCTGTGGGTTTGATCTCTACTCCCACACGACAAATCTTTTAAAGTAGAGTGTACTTTTTATCTTGATTTTGACGAGATCAATTTTTGGCACTGTTGCTGGTGATTACAAATTACTACCTTTAGGTTTAGAATCTTAGTTTAGTTAATTTGTAAATATTAGATTAAGTTTTCTTTTTCTGATTTTCTGTTTTTGTTTTGCATCACTAACCTTTTATTTTGTTTTGTAGTTTCTCGAGTCATCAAATTCTAGCATTTTAGAGTGGAAGAGCTTAGAACATCAAAGGAGCTTATGCAAATCAATTTTAAAAAATTGCAAAAAAAAAAAAAAAAAACAAAACAAAAATTCAAGTAAATCGCTTACTTTAAATTTCGCTTCAAACTCCTACAGTCGGGGCGCTAAGACGCACTATTTGCATTAGTTTAGGGGTGATTTGCACGTGCGTTAGCTATAAAATTTGGGGCGCTAAGCTTTGACGCAATCAATGCATTACAGGATAATATGCATGCATCATAGTAGTTGTGTGCTTGTTGTCATATTTGCGTGGTTACTTTTCGTATTTGTTTGAGTCAGTTATTGTTTTTTTTTAATTTAAAAAATGTATGTTTGGTACGCATTCAAGTAAACCCAAATTACATTCTTTCGATCCTGAAAATGAACGTACCCTAAGAGTTAATAGGTCATCAATCCAAGCTCCTAGAGCTCGGTTGATGTTAGACGACGAGTCAACTCCGAAACCATCGTCATCAGTTCAGGCCGAAATCCAAAGCACTCTTAAATGCCTAAGAAAAACTCAAACTACTAATATCGATCCTATTCTAATGGCCGACTTTGGTAACAACGGTAACAATGGAAATAATAGAAATAACTCTAACGTACGTCAACCTCCTTCGCTAAAAGACTATTTTACTCCTACGGCCTACACACCACCATCATGCATAAAGTTACCCGAGGTGACGGGATCTTATTTTGAGATAAAGTCATTGACCATCGCGTTCCTTTCTTCTTTCCATGGTTGTGTTAAAGAAGATCCATATCACCACTTAGGAGAATTCCAATATATAGGCTCTACATTGAAAATCCAAAATCTAACTGATGATGAATTAAAATTGCGTCTCTTCCTACTCTCCTTAAAAGATAAAGCTAAGTATTGGCTCCAATCTCTTGAGCCAAACACCATTAGAACATAGGAAGCATTACCTACTGCATTTTGACAAAAGTTTTTCCCCATCACAAGAACTAAACAAATAAGAAAATTTATAATGAACTTTGTGATGCAAGATGGGGAAACATTCTATGATATATGGGAGCAATTTAAAGAAATTTTATGCACTTGCCCCAATCATCAAATCCCTAAGTGGCAATTGGTTCAAATCTTCTATGAGAGACTTGTTCCCTCTGTCCGTAAAACAGTCGATGTTGTTTGTGCTGGAACATTTCTTCACAAAAGCACCGACGAGGCCTGGAAAAATTTTAAAATGTTAAAAGAAAACTCCATGCACCAAGCCGTGTCCGTCCGTCCGTCCAGAGGGGTGTCTTCCACCTCAACCTAAACAAGAGGAGCGTTTCAAGTCAAGTCATTCAATCGAAATACAAGAACTATCTAGAAAACTTGACCAACTTATAAGGATGGCCATATGTCTAGCCCACCTTTTTCTGAAGTATATGCATTGTGTTCTGAACCTTTTTATAATATCTTAGCATGTCCTTCTGCTTCTCAATTCCCGGAGTTTGTCGAGCAACACATTAACTCTATTCAACAATTCCCACGAAGTGCTCACAACCCTTCGAAAAATAATTACGATGCACCATGGAGAAGTCACCCTAATTTTGGGTGGCGATCTCAAAATAATGAGGGTCCATATTCCTCCCAAAGACCTCAAATTGAAACTAACTTTCCTAATACATGGCAACATCGGTCTCAAAAATATCAATATACACAACCCAACCCTCCGCCTCCTCTACCTCCTCCACCTCCATGTAATAATGCATTTGAGGAGAAAGTGTTGGCCTCACTTGAAAGTTTTGATTCGCTGATCCAGCTAGTACACTCTCAAGCATAGTCCTTAGCAAAGCTGGAGTCCCAAGTGGGACAAATAGCTAATACACTAAACCGTTTGACCGAGGGTAAGTTGCCAAGTCAACCTAGTCAGAAACGTAAGGGACAATCCGAGATTGCTGGTACGAGTGAGCAAGTGAACGTCGTCTCGACTAAGCTGACTACATGAGAAGAAGAAGTTATAGAGATTCTAAGAGATGATTTAAAAGATGTGAACATTAATTGGAATCAAGAGAAGAATGAGGACACGAGTCGACTTATGAAAGAAAATGAACCAGTCCCAACTAATTATATTCCAAAAATGCCTTTCCTACCAAACATTGAGGAACCGTCACATATTTCAAAGAAAGGGTCAAAAATTGAAGACATACTCGAGGAATTTAAACAAGTTAAAATTAATATCCCATTCCTCGATACTATAAAACAAATTCCAACATATTCTAAGTGCCTTAAAGACCTATGCACTTAAAAGCATAAGTTGCGCAGTCATACTCCGTAAAAGGTTTTTCTCACAAAAAAAGTAAGTTCGATTTTCCAACATGCTCCTCCAAAATATAAGGATCCCAGAACACCAACGATTTCATGTATCATAGGTGACACTGTCATTCATCGGGCTCTCCTTCACTTAGGTGTGAGTATAAATCTACTACCATATATGGTTTACAAACAATTAGGATTAGGTAAACTTAAACCCACGACCACTACCATATAATTAGCGGATCGTTCTGTCAAAATCCCTGGGAAAATCATCGAAGATGTCCTAGTTAAAGTCGATAAATGTTACTATCCCGTTGATTTCATGATCCTTGACACCGAACCTGTGCTAGATATTAGGAAACATACCCCTGTCATTCTTGGTCGTCTATTCTTAACCATAGCCAACGCTCATGTCAATTGTCGAATGGGGGTAATGAAAGTATCGTTTGGGAATATGAACCTAAAATTAAACGTTGTTGATCAACCTCCCAATAATGATGATTACTCATGTGTGGCAGAGAGTGAGGTTAGACAAGCTAATGGACCAAACAATGTAATAAACATGAGTATGGGGAAGGATATAATGCACAATGAACAGAAAAACCCTATTAACCTAGATCCTAATGATGAATTTACTCGAAAGGTAAAGAATCGATTTAAACATGAACATAAGGAACCAATGAACGAATTAACTCATAAAGATATCATTTCTATTTTCAACAATGGCCTTCTTCCTATTAATAGGGGCACAAAGTCTGAGTCTCGACCTCCATAAGTCTTGAGCGTAGCATGGTCTAGCTGAAGATGTAAAAGACAGTGCTTTTTGGGAGGCAACCCAAGCTTTAATCATTTTGTTCTCTCATTTTTGTACACTTTTTGGTCGTTTTGAGTCAAATTTTTTTTTTTAGTTCTGGACATGTTTGGGGGTCGTGGTCTTTTTTTTTTTTTAAATTCCATTTAACGTTCTAAGAGACAACAGAGAAAAATGGGCTACTCGTGCGCATGAGTCGCTTGCACGGCTCGCTCGCGCGAGTTTTGAACTTAAGAAAATTTTTAAGTTTTTAATATAACAAGCCTCAGTATTTCCTCGTGCGACCTGCGCGTGCGCAGTGGGGATTTTTGTGTTTTTCTCTTTTGTTCTCTTCTTCTCACTCCCAACCCTTACTTATGTGTTTTTCTCCTTTCTGTTTGCTCTCTTAGGACCCTTTTAGATCGAGTCCTTCTTTGTTTTGATAGTTCTGTTTGTGCTTGTTCTTTTTATTTTCATTGAGTCTTTCGATTTTAGTTTAGTTTCTCAACAAGTACGCGACAGTCTATATTACATATATATTTTTATTAGCTATCGTTGTTCTTTTGTTTGTTTATTTTCTTTTGTCGAGTATTGACAAGTGAATTAGTGGCTCCATTTGGAGTAATTGAACTTTATCGCCATATTCATATACGTTCACCTGGTTTGTGATTGTTGAGATTGAGGTAATGTCGTTCCTTCCTTATGTACTCTCCTTTCTTTTATTTTATTGTTTCAATGGGGATAATGAAAAGTTTAGGTTGGGGGGTATGCATTCACATGCACATTATTATGCACCGATTTTTTTAAAATTTTTCACTACTTGTGCTTAAATAAACGATATTACTGATGTTTTTGCAATCTCGAGCCGATACTTCTTGTTAGGTAACTTGGAATGTTATAGAATGGTAAACATGTGAAGATGTTGTTAAACATTTGCTGAAGTTATGATGCGACGTTTGGGATATGTATCGTTCGAATTGTAGTTTTATATCATAGATTTGCACACAAACCTATGCACTGCACGTAGTCGCTAGCTAGAATACATGTTTGATGTGAACTATAATATGATTTCGATTTCTAGATAGCACATAGTGTGGAGACTAAACTGGTGAGCTTTTGAGCCTATCTTTTCTTTTTAGAGGGTTATAAATACATTTTGTGTTTGTCGAATTTCATTGAAATAGAGCATTAACTCATTATTCAGTCTCATTATTCTTGTTTTGGTTGATAGTCAAGTTAAAATATTTGTTACCATGCTAAATAATCTTCTGTCGTAAACATTGAAGAACCATATAACCATAGGACTTGATTTTAGGCCCTTTCTGTTTTTTTACCCTATTGACCTTAGACCTTTGACCTATCTAGATAAATGATAAAAATTCTTTAGTTTACTCCTTTGAGCCTTTAAAGTGCCTCTTTTTCTTTGATCACTATGATCCTTTTTTTTTTGCTCCAACTTGGCTAACTTGGAGTTTACCACTAAAAGATTGATCAACTTTTAGTGGCGATAAGGCGATGTGTCGCTTGAGAAGAAAAAAATAAGATGATGTTTGGGGTAGTTACCTCGATATTCAATGAATATTCATTTCAAGAGTAACGAAAAAGAAAAGAAAAAGGTTGAAAGAAGAAAAGACGAGGAAAGAAATAAAAAGAAAAATGAAAGAAAAGAATGAAAAGATGAAAGTTGGTAGAAGAGATGATGAATGAAATCGAACGTGCCTTATAACGCCACTCTAAAACTACTTAATGAATCTTTTCTATCCTTTTTCATTGCCTGAGCCACGTTACAACCTTTAAAAAGTCCTATTTGATCGTAGAAAACATGGTTTGGATATGTAAAAGATGGGAGGGGGATTAAAACATGGCAACGATTACTTTTTCTTGACTGTTGGCGTCCTATCCATGAGACTACTTTTCTTTCGTGTCATGCATATTTTTCGAGTCATATGTGAGCGTTTCTCGTTTTGAAAACATATTTCCTTTGCTCCCATAAATTAGAGAGATTACACATGTTCTGAACATTTCATTTGAGAGTGTAATTAACATTGTGAGATTCGTAGTCGAAGCATAGTTGGATGGTTATTCGAGTTTTATTCCAAGTTCATGACATGCGTGCGATCATTTGACTACCACATCACACATATGCAATTTTATGAAAAACTCTATTGATTTATACAATGCATGTGCTTGGGATTTATTTTTCATGACGTAGGTAGACATTTGGTTCCATTTCTTTTTGTTCGTTATTCTATTTCAAATCATTATTTTATAATAAGGAGTATTGAATGTTATGTTTTTCGTTTTTAATAAAACTTTTTAAATGTATAATGAAATAAAAGATTGTTGTGTGTGTCTTATTCGGCGAGAACCCTCACGAGACTTCACTCGTCCTACTAGGGACACCTAGGGGTTTAAAAGGCTTGTTGCAAATGCTAAATGTAATCGTGTTGCCTGCGACAGTGAGTTAGGATCTTTAATTGTACTTTAGATTTATTTTTATGTTTTCCTTTGCTCGAGGACTAGCAAAGTGTAGGTTTGGGGGTGTGATCGGGAACGAATAGTTCCCGTTTATAGTCCTTAAGTTATGCTTTGTTAGCCTACTTCATTTAGTTATTAATTATTTTTAATAAGTATTCTATGTTTGGTAAGTTTTGGACCTTTAACGTGAAAATGCACTAAAATCCAATGATTAGTGGCTTTTGAAGATATTCTGTGCTCAAAGGGTGATTCCGGTGAAAGCTGGAGACAGTGGCAACGTCGGTAAATTGCATTTTTGATAATGAAGACTTTGAATTTAAGAAATTTCTCTTGAGAAATAAAATATAGATCTTCGAGTTACGGATGCATGTCCATAAATGGTGAGTCAATCAGAGGTCCGAGTAAAAAGTTATCGCAATTCTACGATCGGTGCGCAAAGCTAAAAAAATCTGAGAAAAGTGGAAAAATGGGCATGTTACTAGAGCGGCCCGCTCACGTGATTTTGTAGCGTCGCGCGCGAGCGACCTGTTAAAAAACTAAAAATGCGTATTTTAATATACTTAAGAGCCCTGTGCGACCTGAATTGGATGAATATGTACAAAAACGTAAATATAGCAGTTTTAGTGCGATTAGGTTTAGGAAAGCCTCCAAAAACTTGCTCCAAATCTATATATATATATATATATTCTTTTTTTCAAGTAAAATTGGGGGTTACACAATATTATACACATCCTTCAACAACTAAAACTCCATCCATTGAAGAGGGAGAAGCAAGGAGAAGAAGAAGAAGACCATGGATTCCCATGGCCTTCTCCATCAACATCTTGTCAATCTTCGATTCTATGACTGCCTAGACCAATATCTAGGGTTTCAATGAAACCCTAGCCAAGTAATAGGGTATATTGATGTTTTTCTTTTAGATTTATTGTGTGAATGATGATTACATGTTTTGAGGATTTTGAATAATAAAATCGTACTTTATAACTTAAATCATTACTTTCAAAGTTCATTCTTGTCTTAGATCTATTTTGAATGTGATGTGCTCAAAAATCTATATTTACTGTGCTTGTATAGATTATTTACATGTAATAGTGCTTATTTGAATTATGATATAAAGTAGTCGAATAGTTCATGCCTAGGGAAGACGGAGTGTGCCGCAACCCTAGTTTAGTGTAAGACACTCCGTGCCAAACGAAGATGAATTATGTTAATGCTTGAATCGTAGTTATCTTCTTGATGGAGGAATCAGGCTTGTAGCTACGATTCCCCATTATCATCCAACGTAATAAACTAATTGAATGCACAGATACCCTTATTATGAAGCTAGTGGTGGATTTGCAATCCTAAGTTCTATACACATATTTATCAAAACCACTTTTAATCACTTTTTCTAGTTAGATTTATTTTCTTAGTTTCTTAGTTTAATTAAAATCAAAATCAAAATTCTGTTTTATTAATCAACTGTGTTTAGGTTTTAAAATTAAAGTGTTTTAGTATTTCAATCTCTGTGGGTTCGACCTCTACTTCTACAATACAAATCTTTTAAAGTAGAGTATATTTTTATCTTGATTTTGACGAGATCAAACTCAATTCTGATTCTTTTCTTCCTTGATGGTGCAACGACCTCCACTAGATAGTCTTCACTCCTATGTCTCATTTGAACACTTCTGAAGAGGCTAGAGATGGTGGGATATCTATTAGGGAGGACAGAAAAGGTTTGAGAAAACCTAAAACAGTTTCTACAGCTGCTAGATTGAAGAAATGTCAATTTAAAATAATTTTGAACACAGCTGCCCTATTGTAGATTCCCAAACTGACTTTCATGTTTAATCGATCGAAGTTGTTTCGATCGATTGAACCTTCATCGAAGACTTTCGATCGATCGAACCTGTATTGACTTCAATCGATCGAAACTCTTTCGATCAATCAAACATGTCTTGAGAAGATCCTCATGTGCCTTTCCAAGCATCCTGGTGGAGCTAAGAGTGGGACCTCCTAGGTTCTTTATTGTTGGCTCAGACTAGTTATTAATACCCATGGCCAAACTCTTTAATCAGTAAATTAACCAACTGATCAGTTAACTTTTACTCCACTATAAAACGAAAACTGAAATCCAATGCAAAAGAACAAATCCGAAGCGATGTCTAGACTAATATGGTGTACTAATGCTCCTCTACCGTCAGCATTCATAATCATATTCAGGAAGTCGGATAAATTGTTATTGTCAACCTGAATAATGATTACATCTTCTACTCCTTGAGTCCCATTCGCCCTTCATGATGACCAAACATGTTGATAACTCTTATCAACAAGACTGCAATTCTCAGTAATTAACTTGGTGACATTCTCAAGGAAATGCTTACTCTTTATCAAAGGGTAGATTTTATCTTGACAATATATGTTCACAACCCTATGAACATGACATACCCAAGATATATACCCATGTGTTGATCTTTTACAGACCTCACTGATTGGTAAGTCAAAGCAGCCACACCCACAGTCTGTGTCCATAATCGTCTCAAGATTAAGAACACGTACTCTTTATCAAAGGGTAGATTTTATCTTGACAATATATGTTCACAACCCTATGAACATGACATACCCAAGATATATACCCATGTGTTGGTCTTTTACAGACCTCACTGATTGGTAAGTCAAAGCAGCCACACCCACAGTCTGTGTCCATAATCGTCTCAAGATTAAGAACACGTACCTTATATAAGTTATGAGTTCCTATCGACTGTTAATAGTATTAAGTGTCAATAGGATAGCTCATGGTCCGTCAATATATTATAAGCACTAGCATATTCACTAAGAGTCATAATCTAGTGATTGAGATTTATCACTCCATCCCATGGAAGTTAATAATGCTACAGTGTAAACCTAATGAGATATCCAGTCTCATCATCCACTATGACAAATTCTAAGTATCAAAGACTAGTAATTCGCATCTCACTTGCATGTATCTCACACACACACGAATTACTTATTATGATGCATTAGGATTAACAGTCATCTCATGAAAGAAACATACATAATGAAATGTAAAGCTGATATCTATATATTAAAATGCCAATGTCTCATACATAAAGTAATGGTTTGAGGGCACAATTCCAACACACTCCCACTTGCACTCATAACCATTCAGGACTACATCTGAGACCTAGACTATCTAGATGATGATCAAAGACCTTCTATGGTAATGTCTTTGTAAACGGATCCGCAAGATTGTCAGCGGGGGCAAAAAAATATCTTGAATTAGATAATATTTTCGCTTTACGTGCTTTCCCTTTCCATGGTTCCTTGGCTCCTTGGACTGAGTCACTGCCCCACTATTATCGTAGTATAGGGTAATAGGTGACAGTGACACTAGCACTACTTCGAGTTCCATAAGGAACTTCTTGAGCCAAACAACTTCCTTTACGGCTTCACAAGTAGCCACATACTCAGCTTCTATAGATGAGTTTGCATTGCATTTCTGCTTAATGCTCCTCCAACTAACAACACCACCTCCTAAGGTAAAAAGATGTCCGATTGTCGACTTCTTTGAATCTTTATCTGACATAAAGTCCGAGTTAGTGTATCCCACTAGAATTAACTCATCTCTGCCGTACATAATCATGTAATCTTTAGTCCTTCTCAAGTACTTAAGAATGTGCTTAACGGTTGTCCATTGCTCTGGACCTGGATTCGACTGATACCTGCTAACCATGCCAACGACAAAGCAGATATCTGGTCTACTGCATAACATTGCATATATGAGACTTCCCACTATCGAGGCATAGTGAACTCTTGTTATGCGATTCCTCTCCACTTGTGTCTTGGAACACTGGTCCTTAGAGAACGCTAATCCATACCTGAAGGTAATAAATTTTTCTTCGAATTATCCATGGAAAACCTAGTTAGCACGTTATTGATATAACCAGCTTGAGATAATCCCATTATCTTTCGCTTGGGATTTCAAAAGAGCTTTATCCCAAGGATATAGCTCGCCTCTCCTAGATCCTTTATATCGAAAGTACTAGCTAGCCAAACGTTAATCATTGATAGCGCCGCTACATCATTCTCATTTGAGTAGAATGTCGTCAACATAAAGCACAAGAAACGCCACCACTTTGCCTTCACATTTCTTGTATCACAAGGCTCATCCAAATTTTCTATGAAACCAAACGATTTGACCGCTTGGTCGAAACAAATGTTCCAACTCCTGGATGACTGCTTAAGCCCATAAATTGACTTTTGCAACTTACATACCAAGTTACCTTTCCCATCAGCTATGAACCCTTCTGGTTGCTGCATATAGATGTCCTCTTCAAGATTACCATTCAAGAATGCAGACTTGATGTCCATCTGCCAGATCTCATAATCTAGGCATGCCGTAATGGATAAGAGTATTATGATGGACTTGAGCATAGCTACCGGTGAGAAGGTTTTCTCATAGTCAATACCCTCTCTATGAGTATAACCTTTCATTACAAGCCTTGCCTTGAAGGTCTCAACCTTTCCATCAGATCCTCTTTTCCTCTTGTAGACCCATTTACAGCCAATGGGTTTAATATTGGCTGGAAGTTCTACAAGTTCCCAGACCTGATTAGAATCCATAGATTCGAATTAAGCCTTCATAGCTTTAACCCAATGAACTGAATCAACACCATCCATTATCTCTTCGTACGTGATAGGATCAGATTCAAATTCTATGGAGACTGCTTTAAAAACTTCTCCTAAGAACATGTATCTGTCAGACTGGCTGACCATGCTCCCACTACGACGAGGTACCGGTGCGGAAATGGGTAAAGAAGTGGTATTTTCATGTATTACATCATTTTCAACTATTGGAGGAATAGAGGGCTCTCCATCTATTTCTCTCAGATCGATCCTTCCTCTAGGTTTATGGTTCATAATATAATCATCCTCCAAGAAAATAGAATTTGTACTAAGAAACACTTTCTGTTCTCTTGGATCATAAAAACACCATCCATAAGTACCCTTTGGATACCCTACAAAGTAACATACTTTCGATCTAGTTTCCAATTTGCTCATCTTTCCTTTCAGCACATGTGCTGGACACCCCCATATCCGGAGATGTTGCAAAGAGGAACAAGATTTAGTATGTATGCAGCGATTTCCAAAGCTTAACCCCAAAGAAATAATTGCAACTCGGAATAATTCATCATCGACCTAGTCATGTCTAAAAGAGTTCGGTTCCTTCTCTCTGCTACACCGTTCTGCTAAGGCGTGCCAACTGCAGTCAACTATGACAGAATCCCATTCTGTACGAGGTGATCAACAATCTCATTTGAGAGGTACTCACCACCTCGATCAGATTGAATGGCCTTGATATGTGTGCCCAATTGCTTCTCCACTTCAGCCCTATACTCTTTGAACTTTTCAAAGGCTTCAGACTTGTGCTGCATTAGGTACACATATCTATACCTAGAGTGGTCATTAGTAAATGTGATGAAATACTCATAACCACCCCTTGCTCTAATATTTATTGGTCCACACACATCAGTATGAACTATTTCCAACAATGCATTGGACCTATTGCCCTTTGCAGGAAAGGGCCTTTTGGTAATCTTACCCTCTAAACAAAACTCGCAAGCTTCCATTGGTTCGAGAACCAAATCACCTAAGATCCCTTCTTTGACTAGTCTACTAATCCTATTTAGATTGATATGGCCAAGCCTTATGTGCCAAAGCCTTATGGAATTAGTGGAAGGTTCCTTTATTTTACATGGTACAATTACCACTGAGTTATTAAGTTCCATATTAAAATCATTAGAACTATTCGAAATGATCACATACAAGCCATTAGTTTTAACACTAGAATATATAAAAGAACCATTTATTTTAATGACAACTTCTGTTCCAAAATAAAAAGAATAACCTTTATTCGATAAATCAGAAACTGAAATTAAATTATTTCTCATCAAAGGGAGGTAAAGTATATCTGATAAAACTAATGTCTTTTTGTCCTCAAATTCTAAAAATACCACTCCTATAGCAACCGCGAAAACGGTCGCACTAGATCCCAGAGTCAGCACGATATCCCCATTACTACATTTCCTGGTTGATCTAAAACTCTTGAACTTTTGTAGCTAAGAATTATGGGCAGTTCTTCTTCTAGTGGCCCTCCTTACCGCATTGGAAACACTTTCCTTTTCCTTGGCCACCCACCTTTCCCTTGCCCTGACCTTTTTCCTTCGATTTTGCAATCTTCGGAACCGGTCCAACACTTGGACCGCCAGTGCCACCCTTCTTCTTTTGTTTCTTACCTTTCGGTGTTGATCAGGAAGAAGAAGAGTTTTTTTTCAACGTTCAAAACATTACCCCCAGGCTTGATCACCCCTTTCGCTGCCAGTAAAGAACTTATTAATTCGCTCATTGAGAAATTCATTTGATTCATGTTATAGTTAAGTTTAAATTGAGCGAATGACGATGACAATGAATTGAAGATCATATCAACTTGGGTCTGTGCATTGATGTTGGCACCCAGGGTTTCCAATTCGTTTAAATAACTAATCATTTTTAAAACATGTTCTTTGACTGGAGTCCCTTCCGATATCTTTGCACTCATTATCTTTTGCATGACAACTTGTCTGGTAGGCCTGCCATGCTCCCCAAACATTTATTTGAGGCTCTTGATAATGGCATTGGCGGAATCATTCGATTAAAACTGGTGTTGCAACACACCAGTCATAGAGGCCAGAATGTAGCACCGGGCCACTCCATTCGATTTCTTCCATTTATCGAACTCATGTCTAGTAGTTGCTGAAGCATTTGCAGCGGGTTCTTTGGGGCATGGGGTGGTGAGGACATAAATCTGATCCTCCGCAGTTAAAACGATGTCAAGATTACGTTTCCATTTTGTGTAGTTGTTTCTAGTTACTTTGTTCTGAGTGAGTATAGTGGCAAGTGGATTAAATGCAGATCCAGACATTATGATTACTGAAAAATCAAACACACAAAATAAATATGGATATTAGACTTTGGAATAAAAGAATCCTTAAAAGCTCTTATATTAAAACAAAGTCGTCAGAATATCAAAACGAAAGAATAAAGCCTCCGTGTAGTGGTCAATGTTCGATCTTTCGATTAATCATGACTTGTCCGCTATGCAACTTTTGCAAAACAAGTTATGAATCCCGAACCCTTTTGATCTCTAAGTTTCTGAATAATGCTCCTTGTGGGATTTTTTATCCATAGCTTAGCTAGTATATACCATTAACTAGGATCCAATCACAACCACCTCAAGTAATGCCTATGTGTGGTGGTCACCCTCTAACATGTCTGATTGATCCTATCTGTAGGAAGTTCACATCTAGTAACCAATAAGTATTATATCCTCCGTATAGAATGATCACCCATGACTGGGTGACACCGAATACTCCACTCATCTTATAGTGAACCGTTAATGGAAGATAATGGGTGCTATTAGTAAGACCCTCTCCCACTAGATTTATTAAATAAAGATTTTGCTTTTGAAAATTTGTTTCTACACATTACCCGTAAACATCCAATGTTTACTAATGTGTTAAAACGGTTTTGGATTTTTATTTTAGAAAACTTGTTTTACGTCCATGCAATTAGTAACAATATGTAATATGCCAGTCACAACTAAGCAAATAAAACAAAAAAACTAAAATTGAAATGAAAGCATCGAAACGATGCCTTTATCTCCCATGAGTCTATCTCCATAGAACCTTCTTCTCGGTTTGATCGCCTCCGGTTCTATCTTCATGGACAATAGCTTAGCCTTCCATCTTCTTGGCGTTTCTAATTCTATTACATTGGTCCTATACTTCTTTCAAAACTTACAATTTATCTAGAAATAGAAAATAACAATAAAATAAAAGGGTAGGAAAATCGGTGTGACTTTCCTATTCGCAGGAATGAAGTTGCAGCGCCCTTTATACATGCCTTAAAACCAAATCGAAATTAAAATATACACCAATCTCAAACTTAAATACAAAATTTAAATTATTGGCGCCATGGGAGATGGCGGACTAATCTTGTTGCAAAAAGGGTTAATTGTACACACAACCACGCATATATATATATAACAAAATATATAACTATTGGAATCCCTAATTGACTTACATATTCTATGAACTCTTCATAGAAGTGATTAGAACTTAAAACAGCATCAGTGGTTCTCTGTCAGACTTCGATCGATTAAAATTTTGCCAAATCAGTTTATAGCAATTTTGCCAAATCAGTTTATGATAACTTTCGGCACTAATAAACACAGTTTTTTTGAATTTTGGACACGTTGAAAGATTCTTGCGATTTATTTAAGAATATTTGACTAGTGAAACTAGTTTTAATTGGTAAATTAATTATATTAATTGGATATTATTTTGTTTGTGGAGAAGGGCTGGAAATTTCTCAAATAATATTATGGATTATTAAGATTACTTTGGTGAATATTCTGATATTTTTGCTATTTATAATATATTACAATTTATTATAAAATAAAAATGATCTATTTTCTTTAGGAGAAAAAGTGATCTATTTTATTAAGTGTACGAAAATTAAGATATTTTTTAACATATCTTTAACATTTTTTTTTTTGTTATAATGTGTACATGCATTTCTCAAAGTATCACTACCACTTTCACCATCAAAAATCAAACACCTTATCCAATCTACAAAAATCTTTGCAACCTTATCTCTTCATTCGAAGGTAACCAACAAAAAAAAAGAAAAAGAAAAAGAAACCCTTATTATAAATCGGAAACCCCTCCCTCCCTTGATGATATCTCATAGGAGTTGAAAGGCCGGATTCCATACTTCATCAGTAATATAGAATAAGCAAAATGCAGGCAGCTATGTACTTGGCACCATCGTCTCTCCCGTTAGTGAAACCATCAAAAACCTTATTATTGAATTCATCATCAGGCAATATTAAGTCATCCATTCAAAGGCTTAAAACTTTGGAATATTGTCAATGTCCCAGGCCTCCTATCAAAGTAATCGCTGCTCTTCCAAATGATTCCTCTTCAACAGTTGATTACACCTCCCCAACCTCGTAAGCCATCACTGCAGACCTATTCTTCTTCTTAATATATAGCCTCCGTTGATTTGATTTGAGTTGAGTGTTGTGTCAGGAGATATATATATATATATATAAATAAATGAGTGTTGATAGACTAATTAAACTGGCTGTGGGTGGAGTATTAATTATCTGCATGTGTATCTTACTTTGCTTTCCCGTGGCAGTGTTTTCCCAGCTGAAGCTTGCGAGACTATCGGAGGAGAAGCTTGTGATGCTGAAATGTACCCTGAAGTCAAGCTCAAACCAGAGTCCAAGCTCAAAACACCCTCCTCACCTACTACTACTATTACCACGATGAATTCTACTTCTTCTTCAGAATCAGACACAGACTATCTGGACTACAACACCCCCAAGACGTAAGAACCACAGTTTTATTAACCCACCCATATTTATTAATTTGCTCATTTTCCTTCCTCTTTTCTTTTTAATACAGTGTTGGAATGACAATTGTTAACAGGGTGTTTCCAGGAGAGGCTTGTGATGATCTTGGAGGAGAGTTTTGTGAACCCGAGTACCAGACAGGAGTTTTCTAGAAAGCTAGGTTGTCTTGCTTGTACAAATAAGTAGTATGCCAAATCTTCTAATCATAGTGCGCCGTCCCCCCAACAACACAAACCCCTCCCTACTAATAATGTACCTAAGAGTTCTTGTATCATGTATTCAATGTTAAAAGCAATATATGAACTCATTATATGCAGAAAAAATGGTATTGGATAGGCACACCAAAGTCCCATCTGGAGGAGTTCTTACATTGATATTTTGTGCGGGAAAATTGATAGTATGACTAGAAGAAAAAACTACAAAGCAAAATACCGATCACACAGGAATGCAAAGCTCGCGTGATTCGGCAAGATGCCTACATCCACGGGCAAACGCAATGACTCAATCTATTGTCCTGTTTTGCATTCATACCAGATTCTGTTCTATTTACAATATTTAATTATGTGGTTTAGATTTCAAATTTATAAATGCCAATATATTTTGGATTACATCTTGGAACAAAACAATCCGAAACATCAAAAGTTATGAGTATTGTTAGCAGTTCAAGCATCAGCACTGTTGGGACGCCATGTGAATTTGTTCCAATTGCTGTGCCATAAGGATAGGAAGAAATAAGAGAGGCACACTGCATGATTCCCTATAAACCATTTTTGTAATCGGAAAGTGCCCTATGGGCTTTTTGATGAATCTTGTGATGATACATTTGGCATATTCCATTTTAGCATATTGAGAAAAAAAAGAAGAAAAGATGCAGTTGATGCATAAAAAAATTGGAAGGTTACAAGTTTCAGATGCCTTGAGTGGCTGCTATGGAAATATTTAAAACAAACTTGGTACTGCATGGGAAGTAATTTCCTGAAACTTTTCCATTGGGAACAAAATTTCATTGGAGAATTTGCCCATATAAATGATAGAGCTTAGTTCACCGGACTTGGACTTGTGAACTTGGCCTACTCGGATTGGTGATGCTAACACACGTCAAGTGTTTAACGAATCCTCAATTGTATGAATGGATGAAATCAATCTTTAGGGAGCCTCCATGGTGTGTATCAGACAGTAGAAACATATAGCGGGCTGTTTCACTGTCATAACAAATTACAAAGTTAAATAAGCAAACATTAGAGTTGGTACCTATCCTCTAATGTTATGTTAGGCATTGCAGAATTGGTTTACAGTAATAGGTAAGCACTTGGCAAGAATTGCCACGCTGTGACATAGAGCTAGAAGTTGACCATTGCTAAGTCTCTTCCACGAGGATTACTGTATCCTTCTTGGCAGTTTCTTCAAGAAATTGAAAGAAAAAATGTGAGGAGTGTAGGAAAGTGGAAATTTTGATGTCTGCTCACTGTATTTGGATTGTTTAATCATACCCTGAATCAAAATTAAAGTCAATTACAAACCAACATGCAACAGAGGAAAAGGGGGTTTGCTTTCTAATTGGAGTTAAATGCAAATTAGGAAAGCAAAAAGAGAGAGGTGTTCGCACTGCATGTTAAAAGGGACAATTTTTATTTTATTATCAGTGGTCCAAGGAGAAAGAGGAACTCAAAGAACCTCATGATAGACTAACCAAAATGATGCATGAGGTTCTGATTGACCTGACCAAATCAATGTCACTCAAAGCAAAGGATTGAGTAACATTTTATTTAGTTGCCTTTACGAGTGGGTAAAGGCTGTTGGAAAAATTATATTAAACAATAACAGATTCTGGATTACAAACAGAAGCAATTCAAGAAATAATCTGATAACAGAAAATTGAAACTGCCTATAAAAAAAAAAAAACAAAAGTACAGTAACTAGAAGGAAAAACAGAAACTGGAAAAATGATCAAACCGAGGCCTGTGAAATTTCACAGTTTCCTTAAAACAGATTCGCCGCCTCACCGGATGTGCTTGAGGAAATCGTCGGCGCTTGTCTCCCAAGATACAACAGCTTCTAACAGTAGTACTAGCACAACGTATAACTGCTCTGGTGAACTTCTATGCTTCGTGCTCTCTTAGGAAACCAAGGAAGGAAGGAAATATGGAAGAAGAAGATCTTGTATTTCTGAGTTATATCTACAAATGAAGAAGAACTCTAATATATAGACAGAGGAGAGAGGGGATTGAACTCTGTGGATTAATTCCAAATCAGTTCAGAAACTCCAAAGGCTGTAACAGCAAACTTTTGGAGTTCTGTAATTCTTGGACCTTCCATTTTCTGTCACATGTTAAGTGTGAAGAAATTCCAAAAGTTCTAGGGTCCAAAAAGAAATATTCTGTGCGGGCCACACCCGCACCCACGACCCGGCCCGGCCGGCCGGTCAGATGGACGGCAACGGCGTGCGTGCGCGTGTGTGTGGAGTAAACCCAAAGGGCGTTAGGTCCTCCCCCTTCCACAAAAGTGGGTACCCCTTGGACCCTAAACCCAAAACATGAAGTAGCCTTATAAATACACTAAAGACTTCTTCTAGTTTTCCTATGTGGGACAAGGCAAGTTGTGAACCTTTTCCATTTCAACAATTCCTTGTAAGGGGCAACCTTTGAGCATTAATTTCTTATTCACCCATTAATAGTTTTGGACATGTGAATATCCAAACTTCATCTTCTCATGGAGTAGAACACAAATCCACAAGGACCTCACTTAAACTCTAAGTGAGTCCTAATTTTATTTGACCCTAAAATTGGCCAAAACTCAACTTTAATCCAAAAATCCCCCACATGAATGAAATTAATCGAAACGATGTGAGACAACTCGACAAAAGAGAGCACAACGGATTACTCCTACAACATGACATGTAGTTGTTGGCTTTGAACCTTCCCTTGTGATAATCCATCAGAGACACTGGCTGACCAGTGAACGTGTAGTCTTGAACTGATTGTCGTTAGTGTAAACAACCGACAAACCTCACACAAGAGCTTTCTAAACATAGTTTAGTTCTTACACTTGTGTTCATTTTGGCCTTGAACACTCGCCTGGTTCAGTGAATGTTTATCAAAGAATTTCACCTTTTCTCAAATTCTTTTAGAAGTGACCCCACTTCGCATTCACATAGGTGACTTATTAGAGTATCCTGCTATACTCCGCTTGGTTATACCAACGCACATAGTCATTAAAAGCTAAGCTTACCCTCACATTCTACAGGTATCACTATTGTATCATAGAAATGGGAAGAAGAACATTTCTCCTTAGTGATTCTCCTAAGGTACATAGAATTAGGTTGTCCCTTTGAACCTTGGAATCTCCAGTCAACTAGGTTGGGTTTCCATTCCGGTACCTTGTAATGTCATAGGCTTTAGTCCTATTCCTGTTGATAACTTATTAACTAACTCTCGATTTAACCCTTTGGTTAGAGGATCTGCAATATTGTCCTTTGACTTTACATAGTCAATCGTGACAATCCCACTTGAGAGTAGTTGTTTAATGGTATTGTGTCTACGACGAATATGTCTAGACTTACCATTATGCATATTACTTTGTGCCCTTCCAATAGCAGATTGGCTATCGCAGTGTATGCAAATAGTTGGCATATGTTTTGACCATCTAGGAATATCTTCTACAAAATGGCGTAGCCATTCAGTCTCTTCAGCTACCTTGTCTAGCGCAATGAATTTTGATTCCATTGTCGATCTAGCAATACAAGTTTGTTTTAAAGATTTCCATGACATAGCTACACCACCAAGCGTGAACACATATCCACTTGTAGCAGTTTTTGTAAGACTGTTTTTTAAAAAATAATTCTATTTTTCCAAATCCAAATCTGTTTTGTTTTATAGAATCTATTTTAAGATTGTTGGAAAAGTTATATTAAACAATAACAGATTCTGGATTACAAACAGAAGCAATTCAAGAAATAATCTGATAACAGAAAATTGAAAGTGCCTATAAAAAAAAAATTACAGTAACTAGAAGGAAAAACAAAAACTGGAAAAATGATCAAACCGAGGCCTGTGAAATTTCACAGTTTCCTTAAAATAGATTCGCTGCCTCATCGGATGTGTTGAGGAAATCGTCAGCGTCTGTCTCCCAGGATACAGCGTCTTCTAACAGTAGTACTAGCACAATGTACAACTGTTCTGGAGAACTTCTATGCTTCCTGCTCTCTCAGGAAACCAACGAAAGAAGGAAATATGGAAGAAGAAGATCTTGTATTTCTGAGTTATATCTACAAATGAAGAAGAACTCCAATATATAGACAGAGGAGAGACAGTTCAGAAACTCCAAAGGTTGTAACAGCAAACTATTGGAATTCTGTAACTCTTGGACCTTCCATTTTCTGTCATATGTTAAGTGTGAAGAAATTCCAAAAGTTCTGGGGTCCAAAAGTGCGAGTGTGTGCGGAGTAAACCTAAAGGGCCTTAGGTCCTCCCCCTTCCACAAAAGTGGGTACTCCTTGGGGCCCAAACCCAAAACATGAAGTAGCCTTATAAATACACTAAAGACTTCTTCTAGTTTTCCTATATGGGACAAGACAAGTTGTGAACCTTTTCCATTTCAGCAATTCCTTATAAGGGGCAACCTTTGAGTATTAATTTATTATTCACCCATTAATAGGGGCAACTAATTTATTATTCACCTATTAATAGTTTTGGACAAGTGAATATCCAAACTTCATCTCCTCATGGAGGAGAACACAAATCCACAAGGACCCCACTTAAACTCTAAGTGGGTCCCACTTTTATTTAACCCTAAAATTGGCCAAAACTCAACTTTAATCCAACAAAGGCAGGTTGGTAAGGGTGACCTTGGATGAGTTTGTATTCTCTCATGAGTGAATGAATCATCATCCTCAACTCAACTCGAGGAGGTATGCATGCAAAGGGCTGCGGAAGGAACTTTGGATGTGCTCTAAGGGAGGCAAATTAAAAATGCTTCGTATTTTATTCTCTTTGTTCCTACTTAAAATTGTATGTATGCTTCATCTATAGGAAATTGAACAGTAAGGAATGAGGATATTATAAGTTGCAGCTGGAGTTACTGTCAATGTTAGCTATTCTAATGTACGAAGTGCAGCATTTTTTGGTTGTTAAATTGGGAGATTAGTCTATATAAGCCATATCAACGACTATCAAAAACTAGCTCCATAAAAACTAGTTTTTGATTTAGTGTGCAGCACCAACGTAGTGGAACCACGCATCAACAATTTTCTCATTCTAATCACCAGTTATATTGAGACAACTGAATTAAGTGGACTTCCTAAAAAGAAGGTCCAAAGAAAAACAGAATAAAATTGAATCGCCAGTAAATGGTTGGTCCCCTTCTTATACCAAATTGGTTTGAGGCTAATTTAAATGTCTTTTTAGGTGGCTATACAGTGAGTGCAGTCTGATCATTACTCTAATTTGCTTCTTTGAACATTATGCTGTTTGTGGTTACATTACAATATCCCACAGTTGAAATCTCGAACTTAGTCCATTTGAAAACTAGCTAGTTGCATACATGCATCAAGGTTTGTTCCACATTCATGTGTAACACCAGTCCGAAACAAAAGAAAACCAACTGAATGGAGTTGGAAAATAGATGCCCAATTGATTGAGGCACGTGCGAGGCTAACTTAGGTGGCTAGTGCAGTTCTAGTGCTCTTTGCTTGTGTTGGCCCAAAAGTGGAAACCTTAGAGGGGGGTGAATAAGGTTTTAGCGGAATTTTAACCTTTTCAAAACTTAATAGCAAATTAAACACAATCACAAGCAATTATGTAAAGAGATAAGGGAAGAGATACTTGCAAACCAATTTTTCAAGTGGTTCGGCAATCGCACCCCGCGGCCTATGTCCACCCCTCAAGAACACCTCTTGAGGATTCCTTTACTCCGATCTACTTCACGGGTGTAGACCAAACCGTTCCCGGAGCACTTACGGGTGTGCACCAAATCGTTACAAGAGCCTTCAATCTCTCCCAAAGAAGAACACCTCTTCTTTGCACACAAGGCTTACTAACCCTCAACCTTTACAAATTGAATTGAATACAAAGTGATAACTCTCTCTCTAGAGTGGATAATACAATTAAAGCTCACTACAATTTTGCTCTCTCAAGAAATACAAATGAAAGATTTGAGCAAATTGATAAACTCACACAACTAGGGCTCAAATGATAATGTTTAAAGATCAAAGAGATGTGTGATCAATACTATGTTTTCCAATCAAAATCTCAACCCCAAATAGCTTGGGAAAACATGTATTTATAGGCCTTGGAAGATTATAGCCGTTCGTGGCAAGTTTGGTAATTAAAAGCCCCTTTAAAAACTAGCCGTTATTGCCTTTCAGGTCGATTCAATCGACTGGACCTTGAAGCAGTCGACTAGGCCTTGAAGAAGTCGACTGAGATGTGTTTACAGAGGGTTCTGTTTGCATTCTGCTTACTTCAGTCGACTGCATCGGGCCCTCAGTCGACTGCCCCTCCCTATTTGACAGTCTAACACATCTCCACTAAAAAGGCCATAACTCCTTCTACAAAACTCAGATTTTTGATCTGTTTGATGTTTTGGAAACTAGATTCAAATACCTTTCCAACCATATAAGATTCAACATTTAATTATTTTCCAATTGGTTGGGGCATTGCTTTAAAGATGTCCTACTTAAAATTTATTTCCAAAAATTTAACTTTTAGAGTTTGTTTGAGCCCTTATGAGTGTGAGATCAAGATGCCTTACAATGATGGTCCTAGACTTCAACCAAGGATGAAATATCTTCAAGTATTCAAGCTTGATCCTTGTTGAGCTCCTTGTAATCTTGATCTACATCAATTAAATCTCATGCACACAAAGATGTTAAAACATTGATACAATATTAAAACATGAGATTATATATGAGCATAAAAATGACTATGATAATAACAAGGAATGAATCAATATGAATCATGTAATTATCATAGCATATTTGACATCATCAAAACATAATTAAATATGCCTTAATATAACCTTAAGGCTAACAATCTCCCCCTTTTTGATGATGGCAAACAACCAATGAAGGATATGCCAATATAAGCACATTTGGTCATTTTCATATTATCATTCATAATGGATAACATATGTTAAGGAACATGAATGATAACTTCCCAAATACTTCTCCCCAATACTTCTCATATTTCCCCCCCCTTTGACATTATCAAAAAGATGTGGGGATAAAACACAAAGCTCCCCCTCACAATAGGCATACAAATCAAACGGCCAAAATGATACCAAAAATAAACAAATATAACCACATGTGAGCAATGAAACATGAAAGTGCTCCCCCTAAGTATGTGCAATGATAAAAGATACCAAATGATATGAATATAGAGCATATTCTCCCAAAAGATACCAATAATAAAGTTGGAGAACTCAAGTAAACATATCATGGAGGCAGTAAGATACCAAAAGTAACTAAAGTGAGCGTAATATCATGATACCAACAAATTAAGCCAACTAAAATGAACATAGTAATATGTTCCCCCTCAACATATGCATATATGAATGAATACTAATTATGGGATCAACATTATGCATTATTTCCTTAGGAGGATGAAATAGCTATGAACATCAAAACAAAATAACTTAATAAATCAAATAAGATTAGCATGCTATCAAAATCAAGAGAAGTATCGAAACAAGTTAATCTAACCTACTCCTACTAGGCTTAAGGTGAGAGATTTAACCATTGTCCAAGTACCTCTTGGATGCAACATTTGCCGAGAAAGTAGGAGAGGATCCTTTTACAACCCAAATCATGTTAATTTGAGGATACGACAAGAATTTGGTTTAGAGGACCAGATCCAGGTGGGACCATTAGGTCCATTTTTCCAAATTTTCCCAAATTCATCCTTGAGGACAAGGATGCTTTCATGGGAAGGGTATTGCATGATGTAACACCCTGTAAATTTATTTTCATTAATAAATGAATATTTAATTTTAATTGCTATTTATAATATTTATCTGGGGTCAAACTATAATTTTCATAAATATAGAAAATTACCTTCACTGGATTTGAAACTGTATCTATACTTTTTATACAACTGGGAATTTAATTCCTGCGTTAATATGATTTTCTGTATTTTTATTTTTAACCGTTATATGCCAGTTTATGTTTTAATCTGCGACTATACCGCATCTTGGGTGTGGGAGCACGCGAGTTCAACCACACTGTGCGATTCCTGTGCTTTGCTTGGAGCCTACACATTTTTTTAACTATATATATTTATATATGTGTATAACTCTCACAGTCTCAAAATTCTCTAATAGTTCTCTCCATCTCTCCTAATTTCTCTCAATGTTCTCTCCATCTCTCCTAATTTCTCTCAACTCTCTTGATCTCTCTCTCAAGATCAATACACACACACACACACATACATAGAGATTATATATGATATATACATACACACAGTTATACAAACATAGATACATATATAGTTCAAGAACGGAGTAGAAATCTAACGACGGAATTTACGACGGAAATTCTCGGCCTCTAATTTTCTATCCCAATCCCTCTGTGAGTATTATAACCTCACTCTCCATGTTTATATATGCATATTTCAGTTTATGTATGTGTGTATATACGTATATATATACTTACACCATTGATGAGCTTGAAAATGGAGTTTTATGAAACTCAACCAAAATCAATTCCGTGAATTGAAAATGAAAGATCTTAGTCCCAATAAACTGTGGTTCGAATACTACATTGTAATTCATCCGTATCGCGACATATTACAAATTTAAAGTTTTGTCACCTCTTGATTTTTTCATAAATCCCGGGAGCTACGGTTCAAATTAGTTTAAACCGATCACGTATTCGTAATCCTTGAGGAAAAACGAAGAAAATGGTATATTACATTACTTGTTTGAGTTCAGTTTACAAAATGGGTAAAAACTAGCTTTTAATTTCGCAACTGTGGAAGAAGACGAAATTCCAATCGATTGGAAACATATCCAATCGATTGCCATGTCATCCAATTGATTGCCACTTTTGCCAATCGATTGCCATTTTTTAACACTGACGACTTTTAGTAAAACGGTTATAACTTACTCTAGAAAACTCGAAAATGGGCACTGTTTGAAGCGCTGGAAACTAGACTCAAAGACCTTTCTTTTGATATGTAATTCATCCACAAAAAAGTATGACTCATTTTTAAGGGCATTGCTTCAAATTGGACCTGTTTGTATATTAGTAGGTGTAAAAGCATATTAAAGTATTCTTTGATGAATTTACCTCTTGTTTCGTATATGACTTGATAATTTAGATCGTGGGTGTTAACTCAATGATTCTAAGTACGTTGTACCTTGCTAATAAAGAAAAGGGAAAACATATTATAAAAGCGAGAGTTGGATACGTTGATTTAATCGATAATAATAAGCTAGTCCAGAACCCTGTTTGAAAGATTAAGTTAAAAAGAAAGCTAAAAAGACTTGATTTCTCGTACGTTTGTTTGGTGTTATAATTTCATCAAACATTGACATGCATGATAGGGTCGAGGTTGAGTCGACATGCATGGTGAGTGAAAAAGGGTGAAAAGAGTAAAGAGCGGTGATGTATTGTGCGACCCAGATATCGATCGGATATTGTTCCTAGTATCTGAGGCGACTGTATAGTGTGCGACTTGGATATCGATCATATATTATTCCTAGTATCCAAGGCGATAGTGATGTGTTATACGACTTAGATATCAATTGGATATTATTCCTGGTATCTAAGGCGCGTGTTTCGGATACTGAGAGGATATTATTCCTGGTATCCGAAGCGATGGTAGGTTGTGATCGATCGAGATATCGAGCGGATATTTATTCTTGGTATTGGAGGCGACAGTGTTGTGTACGACTCAGATATCGATCGGATATTATTCCTGGTATCTGAGACGCGCGATTCGGATATTAAGCAGATATTATTCCTGGTATCCGAATCGATGGTATGGTGTGTGACCCGGATATTGATCGGATATTATTCCTGGTATCTGAGGTAATGGTGTATTTGAATCGAGTTTATCGAGAGAAAAGAGTCGGAAAGATGAGATGATACATTGTTCATACACGGTTACATATTTATTGCTTGATATATCCCCACGTGGCTTATGTTAGAGTTGGAACCTTGAATTTATTGACTTTAATGTTTAAATTGTAGCGTCATTCATATGTTTATATATACATTGCCAGCATATGTTTATTTTGCTCACCAACTTGCATAAGCTGACGGTGTTGATGCGTCCTGGACTCTATGTCCAGATTTTTCAGGTCAGGAGCAACGAGGGTACTTTGACTATGCTAATTAGAGGAGGGAGACGTTTCTGGAAGCCTGTTTTATATTATATTTCTTATGCCTTTTATTTCGGAGTTGAAATAAACACTTTATTAGAATTTGAATAAGGCGGCTTGTGCCTAAGACTTGACTGATGTAATAGTGTAAGTTTTAATTTGAGAGCTTACGTTTATTAGTAACCTTTTTTTTAGACATGCTGTTTAAGTTACTTGTTGCAGGGACAATTGGTCACACTCACTTGTCACGACCTACGAGTCCATAAAAGAAATTAAATGCTTTCCTGAATTATGCTACACCGGGGCATGACACATGAACTGGAAAAAAAGAATACAGAGCAGTGGTTTAGTGTAGTGGGTAGCTAGTATAGTCAATATTGGATAGTTAATTGTGGTTGTAACAACTTAGTTGGTTGGTGATTGTTAGTACAGTAGTTAATCGATGGTTGTATAAGTCACGGGCTGGGGGCTCTGTTTTGGGGTGAAAAAAATGATACTGTAATTTGGTTCTCTCTCTTAAATTGTATCTGTCTTTTCTCTACTTTCCTCTCCCATATATCCTCCTTCCTCATCTCATTTTCTCTATAATTTGTGCAATCAGTCACAGTAAATTGAACGGTAAGAACTGGGTTCTTACAAACACTCTCTCTCAAAAGAATTTACTCGGTTCGGCACATATCCAAGTTTTGGTGATTGCTTTGACTATTCGGTTGACTTTATTGTTTTAGAATCTATATAATATCTTTGCTCATACTTTATGGTCAAAAGAAATCTCAACCGTCCGTAAGTGGAGACACTTTCAACGGTTAGATCCATAAGCTTGAGCAATGTCATTAAATGAAGACAATGTTTGACTTTACAATGGAGTTGTAAGCATTTTGCTTTACAGATTACTCAATCAAAGCAATGATCCCATACATTAAAAAATTCAAAAAACTTTTCTTTTCCTGACAATTCCCCTCCCACACGTCAAACTCCTAATCTTTTGTGTTTTTGGCGGTCAATACTCACCCTCTCACTGTCTCACACTCTCTCTCTCACGCAACTCCCTCACTCACTCTCTCTCTCTTAACCCATCAACTCCCCCTCTCACACTCTCCCATGTTCAACAAAATTTGAATTTCTCTCAATTTGAACCGGTGAGTCTCTCATCACTCAAGCTCTCTCACAGTCTCTCTCTTCTTGAGTTTCTCAGCATCATCACCAGCACCACCACCACAACCACCTCAGCTCTGGTAATCTCTTTCTCTCTCTCTCTGAACCACCACTTCCTTTGTTTCTAAAATCCAGCTCCTTTTAATTTCATTTTTAATTTCCTTTTAAGGAGCATTTGAAACCCTTTTTAAAACCTTTTTAAAAACCCTTTTTCGAAAATATCCATTTGAAAAACTCTGTTTATCCATTTGGGTTTTTACTATTAGCATTTATACTGTCTTTTTTTAAGCTTCTTAATAAAAAAGTTTGTCATTTATTAAACGTAACATGTTTCCCAAACAACCCTCATTTTTTATTGGCTATTAAGAAATTGGTTTATGTTTTTATATTGTTTAAAAAATAGCTTCTTTATTTCATTCAATTTGTAAAGTTTGTTGGTTATTGTTTAACCCCTAATGACCAATTTGACCAATTTGACCAATATGGCTTCCTCCAGGGATCCTGAAAAAATGACCAATTATGTTACTTTAGTTTAGTTTAACGTTTGGTGGCTTTCTAAGCATGACAGTTTCCTTCTATGTTTTGAAAGATAATTTTTTTGCTTTGATAGGAGGCAAGAGAGGTTCATGGGCTTCATTAATGTTCATGGGTTTTTTATTGCTTTAAGTTACTTTACTAGCATATTTTTTAACCCATAGTTAAGGGTGAGCAATTTTGGGGTGAGCGAAACTGCACTCAGCAGACAATCCATGCCTCAACATATAAATCAACTTTGTTTGCTTTCACACTTTAACAATCTAATTTTAATGGTTGTATTTATTGTGAAATCTAGAACATATTCTTCATTTATCCTTTTTTCAATATTACTCTGTTCATTGGACTGATTTTTTTTTAATATATATATTGTGGGATTAATTCAGTGGGGCTATAAGACTATATTAAGCCAACTCTCCTATTAAGCCAAAATTGTATTCTTTACAAAGAGTGGTTGTCTTTTGATATTTTCTTATGAATTTACTGTGGTTGTGGAACTGTAGTGTCAATGACCATAACTTCATGACAATTCAGTATGTCAATGACCATAACTTCATGACAATTTAAATGACCATAACTTCATGTTTGGGGGTCCCAAAAATGAACTTTTTTTTCGATTCTTTTTTAAAATTGGATTGGTCTAAAAATAGGGTTCATGGCTTAAAATAGAGGATGTTGATAACCATATGTGCATTGAGGTGTTTGTTTGAAAAAGTGAGTTTGTTAACATCTGGTTGGGAAAAAGAACAAAATTTGACATGTAGGGGACCATTTTTAGCAATGAAATTGGATCATTTATTATTTTTATTATTATTTTACAATCAATTGGCATGAAAAGTCTTTTTGCCAACAAGGCTAAAGCCGTTGCTCGAATTTGGACCATTTTTAAGGTTAAAGGTTAAAGGTTTAAGGTTAAAGTCTCTTTGATGGGTATGTGATAGTTTCTTCAGTTATTCGTGTCCTCCTCTGTCTCTTATCAAATAAACTGCTGGTGATTTGCTTGGTTGTGTGGTTCTCTACTCTCTCTTCCTTCTTTCTTTCTTTTCTTTTTTTTTTTTTCTTTTTTTTAAGAAAATCAGCATGGTACAATTTCAATTTGAAATAATGGTAAATTGGTTTCCAAATGCCTTAACATTTGTACCACATGCTTTGATAGTGATCAGTGGCACCCATGCCACTGCAGGTGGTACAACTAATACCGCATTTGGGAACCATGCCATTGCATTGTTTCTATTATCTTCTATGTATAGTACTCTTGGTTAAAATGGAATAGCTTACCAACATTAGTGTTTTTTTTTCCAGCTGGAGGAGTACATTGATAGGTTGAAATTCAGCTGGTATGTGTCCTTTTTTGTTCCTCAACTTAAATACAATTAGGTTGAAATTCAAATAGCATATTTTGGTAATTTTTGCTTTCTACACTTTTTGACTATTTGTATTCCTCTGATTGGTCCTAAAGTCAATAAAAAGAAATGATATAGCAGAGTGGAGAACTCTTTGCCTTTTTTCCTTCCTCTGTTCCTGCGTGTAGATCCTCTGTGGCAGTTCCCACCATGTTTATAAAACTACACAGCTAAATGCCTTTCCCACCATGTTTCTAACTGAGCATGTTATTTTACATCTTTTTCGTGTTGATATAGCAGAGTGGAGAACTCTGCCTTTTTTCTTCCTCTGTTCCTGCGTGTAGATCCTCTGTCGCAGTTCCCACCATGTTTCTAAACTACACAGCTAAACGTCGTTCCCACCATGTTTCTAACTGAGCATGTTATTTTACATTTTTTTTGTATTGAAAATTCATAGACAACATGTTAAGAGAATCATTAAACTCATATATCTTTACCAAAGGCACAAGCCACTATGGGTATATGTTTATTTTTTCTCCTCTCGAAACCTAACCACCAGATCAGCTCTACCACTGCTGCAACTTCATTACCCTTTGTTCTCCATCGTCGCAACTATTGCCCCAACTATGAAACTACCAAGTAATCCTCTATTGTGTATGCTTCATTAGCGCACACATAATTAATAACATTTCTTAGTATTTCTCTATGGCAGTTGTTCCATGTGCAGTGATATCGATATCACCAACCACTGGCACAACAATTGTACAATTGTTGGGAAGCAATAGTATTAGCAAAATTTGGTTGTTTGATCTTTCCATTTCTTAATAAAAAAAAGTTGTCATTTATTCAACGCAACATGTTTTTTTAAAAACAACTTCTTTATTATTTCATTCAATTTGTAAAGTTTATTGGTGTTAAATACATGGCAATGGCAATTTTATCTGATGGTTTTCTATCTTAAAAATGTCGGGGATTGACTCCCTGTTATCTGTTTTATAATAAAAAAATATTAGCCACTAATTAATATGACTGCTAAACAAAGTAGACAAAAATTACTTTATTGGCTTCCTCCAGGTATCCTGAAAAATGACGAATTTGACAATCTATGGACAGGTATGAATGTTCATTACATTGGTTACTTTAGTTTAGTTTAACTATCTTTATTAATATTTTATACTATTTGTATTCATATTTTAAAATTTGTACAGATGGATGCTGACTTGGAGAAAATAGTAGGTATATCATTTTATTAAAAAAATACTTAACAATAATTAAAAAAAAGTTTTGTTGTGTTGTATAAAACAGGTCAAAATATTGAGAGAAAGGAATATAAGTATCGTCATTAGAGACCCTGCGACTTTCAATCAAGGACTTCTTTCTCAGGTAAATAATTAAATATTTTGTACTGCTAAAGGAAAATGAGAAAGGTTATTATGTAGATTTTGCAGTATCAATTATTCAGTTTGTCACATTTTTTAAAGGCGAAGGATAAAGCAAAATGCTCTGATAAGGGAAAGGAGAAAGTATCTTCTTCCAGTCATGGAAAGGGGAAAGAAAATATAAGACATGCCCGTAGACTTTTGTTTTAATTTCAATGCAATATTACACATGTTGTACTGGTTAGTTAATTTTATCATCCCCTCTTGCGTGTATCTTTGTACATGTTAGGCACCTTTATGTAACGTTGCGTCATCCTTATCAAAATCTTCACTGTCTCAACGGAAACGACAAGAAAGAGAAAAATCTGAACAATCAATCCAACCTCGACACTTTCCAGGTTTGACACCAAGAGTTCGTCGTCGACATCGTGCATTTGTGGAAGAGGAACCATGTGCGACAAACTCCCTAAGTCCAGGACGTCATAATGCACCAAAATGGTTAATGGTATCACGCCCCTCAATGGTGCCACGAACACCTGATTCGAGTGATTTCTTTGTTCATTCCATGCCTACTCCAAGTAATCTTTACACTGAACTATCTGCCATCCCAAGCTCGACAGAATCACCTTCAAAATTTCATGTCTTGCATTCTATGCCTTTTCCACCAAATCATTACAATGAACTTTTAACAGCCGATATAGATCGAGTCATGACTGTGAGACAAGCAGAATCACCTTCACACAATGGATCACCTTCGCATAGGTGAATCAACATTCTTATTTTGATAAAGTTAAATTTTTATTCACTTTATTATACTTACATAGTATCTATACAATAATTGTAGGCCAACTTCTACAATTCAATGTTATCATGAAGAACTTAATAGTGATGATGAAGTAATGGATGCTACAGTGACTTATCCACAGAGCGTAGATTCACCTCGCCACTCTCTCGGCAATATGGATGTAGAATGTCCTCATTCTTCAGCCCTACATTGGATGGATGAGAAATTGGCAAGATCATCATTACGTCAAAACTCGCTTTGGAACCTGTTGTTTACAAAGTAAAGTTAGGCTACCCTTGCTTAATATGCCTCCTCCAGTAATTCAAGCTCTGTATGATGGGAATGACGCAAAGTCAAAATCATTTCGAACTTATGCTCGAGAGTACAATGCATGTAATGCATTTACGAGTCTAGGTGCTAAATTAGATCAAAGAGTTCACATTGGAAGAGGTCCTAGATCTTTCATCATTCATGGAGAATTACGTCCTAGAACAGGAACTTTGATACCACAACCCGGTCAGGATCCATGTTACGCCCAATTATACATCTATGACCCTGACTCTGCTGTACAAGAACGTCATCGTAGAAATCCACACTTAAGAATGGATGTTCTCAAATCAATTCAAGAAACTTTACTCCAATACAATCTATTTCCAACCAAATACCGTCAAGCTTATGAAATCTTAAATTAGAGAGAATCGGTAGGACAAACTTTGCATGCGTGTCTACACTACAGTGCAGGTACTGATCGACGACTATATAACCTACCAAATGCAAATGAGATTGCTGTCGTACTGTCAGGAGAAGGGAATGAGATTAGTGGGATGAGAGATATCATTTTGGCATTTGAGAGGCAACAATGGCTTGATGCAAATTAATGAGTGCCACCCAGCTTATTTACCATTGCATTACGCTTTGTTGTTCCCCCGTGGTGAGCTTGGATGGGAACCTGATTTGAAACAGTGGGACGTTTTGCACAATTTCCATTCAAGAGATCACCTTACTCAGTTACAATTCTACTGTTATCGTATGTTTCAACGCCCAACTGAATACTCGACGATTCTTAGAGCTGGGAAGTTATTCCAAGAATTTTTGGTTGATGCTTGGGCCGTGACTGAGCAAAATCGATTGACATACTACAGATTAAATCAGGGAAAGCTTCGTTCTGAACTTTACAAGGATTTATCTGATGTTATTGTTGAAAGTGATGGTTTGAGACCTGACCAAGTTGGTCGTTGCATGGTTTTACCCTCTTCATTTCGTGGAAGTCCAAGACACATGTTCAAAATATTTCAGGATTCAATGTCTATCACGCGACACAATCATCACCCATATATTTTTCTAACAATGACTGCTAATCCACAATGGCCTGAAATAAAATCGGCTCTGTTGCCGCATCAAAGACCTGAAGACCGTCATGATTTAATTGCGCGTGTTTTTGAACTGAAGAGAAAATGTTTGATGAAGGAGATAGACAAAAACTTAGTGTTTGGCAGAAAGGTTGCACATGTATTTACAATTGAATACCAAAAACGTGGGCTCCCACCTATGCACGCTCTTATATTCTTGCATGGACCAGACAAAATTAAGACGTGTACTCAAGTTGATAGGTTGGTGTGTGCGAAATTTCCAAATCCAAGCAATGATCCATTTCTTTTTGAGACCATCAAGCATTGCATGATACATGGACCATGTGGTGCTCGAAATCCAATGGCTCCGTGTATGGAGAATGGAAAGTGTACCAAAAGATATCCAAAAGATTTTGGAGAAACGACAACTATGGACCAACATGGATACCCTATTTATCGCCGGTCTAACAATGGCCAATCTTATGCCCTAGCTACGGGGCAAAGTGTTGATAATAGGGATGTTGTGCCATACAATCCTTATCTTTCCAAAATGTTCAATTGCCATATTAATGTCGAAGTCTGTGCCGGGATGAGATGTGTCAAGTATATTCACAAATATATTTACAAAGGTCATGATCGTACAACGATGGTTTTGGGAGGAGCAGACGAGATTCAACAATATCTTAATGCGAGATATATTGGACCAGTTGAAGCTGCTTGGCGATTGTTAGGTAATAGTATGCATGAAGAGTTCCCATCAGTTGTTCGATTAGCACTTCATTTGCCTGGAATGCACCAGGTGGTATTTGATCCTACTGAGTCAGTTGATAGGATTGCATCTAGAGCTGCACGACAAGTGTCGACCCTAATTGGATTCTTTAACTATTGTACAGCCAATGAGAGTGCCCGTGTGTACACCTATCAAGAATTTCCTAACTTTTTTGTTTGGAATAGCACAACGTGTGTGTGGACACCAAGAAAAAGGGGGTATGCAATTGGTAGAATTTACTTTGCTAGCCCCAATTCAGGTGAGAGATTCTATTTGCGCTTGCTATTGATGCATGTGAGAGGGCCAACATCATATGAACATTTGCGCACAGTAGACAACGTCATACATCCTACATTTAAATCAGCATGTGTTGCATTAGGTCTACTGGAAGATGATGAAGAATGGATACAATGTCTTCAAGAAGCTACAGTGATGAACACCGGGCACCAATTAAGGAGGTTGGTTAGTATCATTCTCACGGAATGCTCTCCGTTGCACCCATATGAATTATGGAAACGATTCTCCTTGGATATATGTGATGATCTTCATCATAAGATTCATACATTATATGGAATTCCAAACCCAGATGTCTTTATAATAGAAGATTATGGTCTGTATCTTCTTAATCAAATGCTTAAACAATCCAGAAAAAGTTTAGCCGGATACCCTCCCATGCCGCAACCAAGTAGAAATTGGAACAACACAGTCGCTAACAGACTATTATGTGAGCACACCAAACTTCAACTCGATGTTCAGTGTGAAGATGTGTAGAGTATAATTGATAGACTAAATGTTGGCCAACGTGCTGCTTTTGATAGAATCACAACTGCAGTCTTGGAAAATAAAGGGACTACATTTTTCATCAGCGGTGGTGCTGGAATAGGGAAGACTTTCACTTATAATACAATTTCCCTGCATATTCGTAGCCTTGGCCATACTATTTTAACAGTTGCATCATCGGGGGTTGCATCACTATTGTTAGTGGGGGGTAGAACTGCACACTCGACCTTTTCAATCCCGTTGGATGTGCATGACAATTCAGTATGTGGATTTAGCAAGCAGTCAATGCAAGCCGAGTTGGTCAGAGCAACTAAGTTGATCATATGGGATGAGGTACCAATGCAACATAGAAATTACGTGGAGGCAGTCGATCGCACACTTTGAGATATTTGTGATATAAACAAGCCATTCGGGGGTATAACTGTTGTTCTTGGGGGGGATTTTCGACGAATCTTGCCAGTCGTGCCCAAAGGGGTGCGTGAACAAATTGTGGCTGCTTCTTTGAGACGCTCTGCATTGTGGAACAAGGTAAACGTTTTAACATTGTGCTCTAACATGCGCTTAAACAATGCAAACCCAAGCAATGCTAATTTCGCAGCATTTTTTATGGAGGTATTAGTTCTACAAACATTCATAATTATGTGATTTTGATTATACTGTACCAGTATGATATTGAGTGTTTTCTTTATTCTTTATTTTCTTTTATTGATATTCAGATAGGGAGCAAAACACAAGAAATTGTAAAACTCCCTTCTACAATACATAAGTGTCAACATCTTGAGAAGTTACTATGCACTGTTTATCCACAACTCGGTGTGGAAGGGATGGCCTTCCCAACCTACCTCACTGAGCGGACAATTCTGTCAGCACAAAATGAAGATGTCAATACTATTAATGAAGTTGCGTTAAATCTATTCCCAGGGGAGGCATACACTTATTTGGCTGCAGATAAGATGTCTGATGACGATGGAGGTGATCGTGCCATTAGTAACCGATATCCTAATGAATACCTTAATTCATTGGATCCTTCCGGTTTGCCTCCATTTAACCTACAATTAAAAGTGGGTTGTCCTATCATGTTACTAAGAAACATTGCACCAGCGGATGGACTTTGCAATGGCACACGATTAGTTGTTGTTAGAAAAGCATCGCGTGTAATTGAAGCTAAAATTTTGACTGGTGATAAAGCTGGAAACTTAGCCATTATTCCCATAATATCCTTGGCTCCATCAACAACTGAATTACCTTTTAATATGACGAGGCGTCAATTTCCAGTCTGGTTGGCGTTCGCAATGTCAATTAATAAATCTCAGGGTCAATCGGTAAACTTCGTTGGGATTGATTTGCGCACTCCAGTATTTAGTCATGGAAAATTATACGTTGCTTTATCCAGATGCACGTTGATCGTATAAGTGTTCTTCTTTCTGATGGTGCCACTAATTCCACAACAAATATCGTTTACCCTGAGGTCCTGATTTAGTGATGTATATAGGTAAACTTCCACTATATGACTTTGTTACTCTCGAATTGTTTTTTTTCCCCCACTTTTGACCCTCAACTGATAATTTTGTAGGAGTGGTGGAAAAATGTAGCATGGGAGTGGCAAGATGCAGCAAGGAATTTTGAGTTAATAAATGCCCGTCCCAACAAAGTAATGCAATATGATGGAACAATTACATCTAATTTATCCTTTTAAACATTCCCATATGAATGCAACTAACACAATTATTTGTTATTTTTCAGGTTTTTGTCCATTCATCACACTGGACTAAGTATATTAAGATTGATACTTACACGTTCTACAAAAGTGATGATGAAAATTCACAAATTGCCAAAGTGAATGTATTGTAAAGAGAGTAATCACTACATGATTGATATACATGTTTTTGTACAAGCTAAGACATCAGGACTAAATGTATTCTTATCAATGTGTTCTTGATGATTGAATTTTTTTGGTAAGGTGTGTTTGGAATGAGATTTTGTCTAGGTAATTGCTTCTTTTGTTATTTTCACCCGTGCTTCTAAAATGTCATTAAGTTTCAATATTTTACTATTTTAGGGGTGAACATGAGTCGTGAAGGAGTAGAGTACTCTCCTTCTAGACAGGTGGTGGGTGATTTGTTCTCTCTCTTCTCTTTTGTTTCTTTTTTTTCCCCCTTTCTTTCTAGGTTTGGGCATCTCAATCTTGGCAGCAATAAGACATGGTGAGTTTGAATTGCTTCTTCTTCATTTTTCTTTTTTGGTAGCTTTTTTCCAAACCCAAACCCAAGGTATGGATTCAAATGACTATTGTTGTATTTGTATATAACCAGGGCATGAGATTCTTACAAAGGCTTAAACCTTAAATGGGTATTGGAAGGGTGGGAATTGTGACTCCATTGGTAAGATACCACTTTCCCATGATGAATTAATTTGGGACATGAAAAATAATTCCAGTATGTTCTTATTTTCTTTTAATCTTTGAGAGCCAGGGGTATCCTTTCTTTTTCTTTTTCTTTTTTCCAATTTGATTTCAGTTCAATATTCATTGTAACAAAAAGGCATGTTAATTTCAAAAAAAAATTCAAATTTCCTTCCCAAATCCTTTGTCTGTTGTATCACTTGCAATAATATGTGGCGCCACCGATTATTTCCACACTATGTTTTACAACTATTAAAGCAATTGTTGCAAAAAGCTTTGTTTGATTTAGAAAATTCTTATTTATTACAAACAGTAGAAAGCAAAGGAGACTTGGGGATGTTTTGTAACGATTTGATAAACATGTGTTTTTTTTTTTTTTTGTAAACGCTTGGACATGGCCTACTTTTATAGGGTCTGGTTTTTTTCATTTTTTTGGTGAAGTTTGTGATTGAATCCTGATGCCATTTGGCATTTGTTTGAGAGTAAGGCAATTAAATTATAGGAAACTCTTTTCTTCTTCCATTTTTCTATGCCCTTGGCCACTTTCACAGCATGTATTGTGCTATTTTTATCGGAGTCTTGACATTGTCATACGTTATTTGCAGGTTGCAGCATTACTTTCTCTTAATTCTCGCAAAGGTAATCCTTCTCAAATAATTAGAACTACTAACACCATTAATTAAAGGTTCAGTTTTTAATTTTTGTGTTAACTCTCTATATTTGGATGTGATGTGGGTTTTGGTTAAGAAAGGAAATGTACATGTAAATGTTTCACTTTTGTGAAACCCAAAGTCAGTCAATAGCGAAGTGGGAAGTGGTGAAAAACAATTGTGTGAAAAAACCACTCTTTTTCTACAAAGTAGTGAAAAACAATTGTGTGAAAAAACCACCACTGTCTTTACTAAACACCACCACTACATTTTTGGTATTCAATAATGTGGAAAAACTTAACGTGGGGAAGTGGTTGTTTTATATGCTGTGTGGTATAGAGTCTGCACTAAATCACTTTTTATTTGTTGCAAAATAATTGTCATTTAGATGTTTAGAAAATAAATGCAGCAAGATACAAATAACGCTAACTACCATCTTTTGATTCTCTTTTCATTTCTTCCTTCTTCTTCTTCTTCTTCTTTTGCCTTTTGGGTTTTCCATAAATCATTTTTTCAGTCCTGCATTCCCTAATCAACTCTATTAATTCTCGGTTGTAGGGTTGACTCAGAAAATAGCTCATTAGACTCTTCAAGACAATTTGTGGGAAGGTATCACTTATTTACTTTGCATATGTCTTCATGAATGAACAAATTCTATTTTTGGTTTTGGTTTGTGCCTCCTCATTCTATTTTTGGTTTTGTCTTGATGGAAAGCTTGAGATATGATGAGTCTTCTTTTTTGGACTTCCCCTACTTTGATCTTAACTATCATTTTTATTCTTACTTGGATGTAATAGATGTTGGCTTAGTTAATTTTTTTTTTTTAAATTGTGAACCGGATTCAATGTCGGAGAAATAGAGACAACTTGGTCAGAATAAGTTTTTTCCTTTAAAACTGTAATTATACATTTTTTTTTGCTTAGTGCCCTCAGGCACGGGCAATTACTAGTATATATATATATAGGGAGATGCTCTTAAGTGAATTGGGTAGAGTGAACTTATCCAGTGAACAGATTTTAAGCCTAAAAGAACCCGTGGGCTGCCCCGGTGACCCGCACCGCATCCTGGGCCACGCTGGCCCGCGGATTCTTTTCGGCTTAAAATACAGTTCACTATGTAAGTTCAATCTACCTAGTTCACTAACTGGATAAAGACACGAGACAGCCCACGGGTTCCTTTAGGCCTAAAATTCAGTTCACTGGTAAGTTCACTCTTTCTAGTTCACTTAAGAGCCTCTCCCTATATATATATATATATATATATATGGAGCACTTCTAGTAAGGGCCCCTCAACTTAATATGGTGCGGACCACTTTAAACATTGGGAAAAAAGACGAGGTCACTTGAGTTGAGACCCGACCCAAGTGGAAACCCAATTTGCTATGAAATATATATATATATATATATATAGTAATGCTATGAAATTTGTATCCCAAATGTATGACATTGCCTCCCTTGATTTTGTTTAAAGGATGTTGAAATGGTCCCTCACCATTATTAAAGGTGGTCCAATTGCCACATCTGTTAGGAATCACAATTGGGATACAAAATTTGGGAAGCAATGGCATCACTCAGTGTGGAATAAATATAGTTGCAAAACTAGGCACTTCTTGCTGGGAAGGCATTAAGGCCTCGTTTGTTTCGCATGATTAAGGAGGGGATAATGGGGATTGAATTAATAGCCCCATTTAATTGAATAGTCCAGTGTTTGGCAAGACCACTTTGCTCAGGACTAATTGTCCATTTTAAAAGAATAATCCCTCATATGGGGCACTAAGTTATACCATGGGGGAGGTAGTATTATTAGCTCCGGGACTATCAATTAAATTTGACTAATGGTCCAATCCCCCTCCTCCATCCAAACGTGGCCTAACAGGACTGCTTAGTGGTCCTCTTTTTTTTTTAAGTAAAAAATTTGGTAGTTAAAAGTGTGAACCATGTTGGATGGGATCATGAACAGTTACTTGGAGAAATATTAAATTGCATTTTTGTGTTTAAAGAGCTTTACAGAGAGAGAGAGAGAGAGCAAAGCGGAGAAAACTTGTGAAGTCTCTCTTTTGTCATGTGAGTGCTATTAAGGTCCATCCAACAAATTGTCTCACCGCTCCCATTCACTCCATTCACGTTTCATAACCTTTCTTACCACTTCTATCTATCTATACCAAACTCCCAATCTTCACCTTCAAACAAAATCTCTCCTTCCCACAAGGAAAAAAAAAAAAAAGGAAAAAAGAAAAAAAGAAGGTTATTCCGTTTCATATGCACTCAAACCAATGAAGGACTTGTCCTTGTTTCTCCTCAAGAACTCTCTTGGAGCCAAGATGAAGAAAGGCTTCAGAACCTTCTGCAATGGTGATGGCTCAACCTCTACTCTCAATCAGAACAAAAATGACCACCCAATATTGACCCAATCTCCGGTCGACTCTCCTTACTTGGAAAACGCAACTCTAGGGGAGATCTCTCCCACATTGGAGGAGATGATATTGCAGTTAGACTTGGAAGAGAAGATGGTGGCCAGAAGAGCAAGGCTGCATGATGACGATGATGAGTATGGAGAAGTGCAGCGCCGAATGTCGTGCGTTAACAATTCTGACATATTACGATCTGCAAGGAACGCACTAAATCAATATCCTCGCTTTTCTCTGGATGGAAAAGATGCCATGTATCGATCTTCATTCCGAAACTTGCCTCCGGTCGGCTCAGCTGGTAGAAAGTCAATTTGCTGCAATCGTGAGTTAAGAAAGGGATTGAAAAACCCAGAATCAGAGAAACCTCGGTTTTTGCCGCCGGTGACATTAGCCGGAGAGAGTGTGGTTTGGTGTAAACCAGGGGTGGTGGCTAAGTTGATGGGTCTTGAGGCAATGCCAGTTCCTGTAAATAACAAGTGCAGAAAGGAAAGGTTGAGCTTTACCATCAAAAAGCAAAGTCTCAGGAGGAGAACTGAAAGACATGATGGAATAGAGAGGAGAAGACATGTTATGAATATGAATGGATGCAGTGGAATCAACAGAGGTTTGATGGGTTCCTGTTCAACAAATGAATACTGTGTTATGAAGCCAGTTGCTCTGCAGACACCGTATGATGAAGCAGGTTGGCCAATTCGACGTTTTCTATAGATAGAAGAAGCTCCGTTTAGGTAGGAGGAACCAAATCAGGATTTCTGTCTAATCCAGAAAAACTAGAGTTGGCAACTGAAATCATATGTTTCCTTTGATTCGCTGGAGAAATATAGCATGCAATGAATCGGCACCGTTTACCTCTTTAATTAATTGTCAAGATACTAAGATTAGTAGGGTATAAAAAATTTCTGTAAATACTCCTACATAATTATGAGGCCTCTGTGTGTGTGCGCGCGCCATTTGTCATTATATAGAGATGTTTTTAAAAAATCATCATACTTACTCACCCACTCACTCTCCAGTCTCCACCAATTCAGTGAGAGGCTTGCTCGATTGATTCATAAAATAAATGGAGGTATAATTTGAAGCTTGTTAAGTTATTTAGTTCAACTTACCTCCCACTCGATAAGTCAATACCTTAGAAGCAGGAACCTTCTAAATTGGTCACGCTGCCTCCTCAGACTCTCGATTCTGGGCTTCTTACTACTAAGAAGCTTGTCGGAACCTCGCTCCCCTCATATTAGAACCTCGCTCCCACCCCGCTCCCATCACAACCAAGTCTCAAAAATAGCCTATCAATAGATTCAAGTTCTTATTTTGCTCAAATATTTTACCGAAGAAATATTTTTATGTCGGAACATATAGCTTAAGACTTTTAAAAACAAAATTTACAATCAATATTATGTCAATCTAAATTCCTCGGCAATAATTAGATATAAAATATATCTATATCAACTCTTTGGATGCTTCTTAAACGCTCCCAACCTTTGAACCTCTTAAAGTTTAATGCTTCCCCGCTCTCGCTCCCGCCCCCGCCCCCTCCCCCGCCCCCGCCCCCGCCCCCGCTTCGTGCTTCTAAGGTCAACACTAAATACTCATCTATGTAAACTAAAAAGCCAAGTTACAGAAGTCCAACTCACAATCAGAAGGAAGGGTGGAAAGACTACGAGTGCATGCTATGAGGAATCCTAATATCGTGTCTGTAACACCTGTATTTTCCTATCTGTATTTCCCAAATTTCTGAATTTCTCCTTGTAATACCTTCTATTGTATATAATAGTCTGTTTTTTTTTTTTTTTCTTAATCTTTACTGTTCCATATGATGCATGTATGTTGAATGCTTGTTTAGAGTCTTGGGGAAACTTTCCTTAGAAAGCAACCTCGAGCGCTCAAGAATTCCGAGCGCTCGAGCCACGCGAGTGCACGAGCTGTTAAAAGGGTGAAATGATTCTTTTGCCCTTGGTACTCAAAAGTCTATAAATACCCTTCAAAATCTCAGCATTTGGATGTCTGTTATTTCAGAAAAATAGAAAGCTTGCATAGATTGAGTTCTTGAGAGATCTTATGCATTCATTCACATAAACACTTGCATGGCCTCATAATTCCATCATCCAACCTTTCTATCACACATGAACACTTAGACACTTACACGTGAAGTTTTGGAGTTGATGATTCAAAGAAAACAAGGAAGGAGAGGAGGATTCTAGTCCATTCTTGCTTGTGGTGCTTGGAAGCTCAAGATCTCAAGCTTTCTCAACACATATACATTTATTTTCATCCTCTAAGCTTGTGTGAGCATAGATTTTCACTTAGATGCCTATAGAGATAGTCCTTGTTTGATTTTATGTTCATGCATGTGATTCATTTGTAGTTGTAGTCCTTTCATGTGAAGAAAGACTCATGATCAAACTCTTTTTCATAGTTTTGGTGATTTTGGTCATCATCCAAACACACCCTAAGGCATTGTGAACATGGATCCCCATCTAGATGCCTTAAGACAGTTTTTACATGTTTTTATGGGTTGCATGTGTCTTTAGAAAGAATTTAAGACCATACATGTGTGCTTAAACTAGAATCAATTTTCTGCGTAGACCGGGCGCTCGATCCTTGAGCGCTTGGGTTCATCAGTTTTGATTAGTTTTGTTGGGTGTGGCTCATATTGTAATGGGTCTGTTACACTAGGCCTAAGAGTCAAGGGGAGGGCCCTGTGGCCCATGGCGAAGCGAAGCGTAGCCATGGAGCCGGGCCCTCTGGAATGTTGACAAGAGTTATATGCGGTATGGACTAGTCGGGTGGGGGGTACGCGGGGGGCGTAGCCCCCTGCGGTACGGTATGGGTATTTTGCCATGTACCTATAGGAGATATATATATGAAGTAACCCTAAATCGTTTTTGATAGTGGAAAACTTCTGCCTCTCTGGTGTGGACATAGGTACATTGCTGAACCACGTGATAATTCTGTGTCTCTTTAATTTGTCTGTTTGTCATATATTGTTTGTGTGCGACTGTTACGATCCAACAAGTTTGCTTGTTTTATGTACTTTGATCACATTTCTAATTATTATATGTACGAATCTGAGATACTAATATATGAATTAGTCCTTGCATGTCCACTTATCACACAGACACTTGGGTCTATTTGATAATGGTTGAAGTTTGATTACATGTGCAACTTATATGTTTCCCGTAAATGCTTAAAAATCAGTCTTTATGAATTCTTAACGCGACGACTTCTGTTATGCGTCAACTCTGATACTGAGAATAAAATACGCGTAGTAAAGATCGGAACTTTCTAATAACCACGCACACTATCGATTTGTGCTTCTCACATCAATACTTATGCTTCGGTTCACTTTTTGTTGAGTAAGCGTATTTACCGTTTTGTTGAACGTTGTCGTTTTGATTGTGGTTGATGCCTTATTGAATGAGTCAGTATCCGGAATAAAGGAGTAAATTGTGACTAGACTTTGGTGATATAGTCGGCTGTTAAAGCATGATACTATCTTGATGCGCCAAGAGCTATCAAGCGGTTGTTAAGGCACGTATAGTATACTAATCACTCGGCTATTAAAGCATGTTAGGACAGGCCTTTGACCTTGAATATCTTGGTTGAGTCGGCCGTTAAGGCATGATACTATCTTGATGCACCGAGGGTGATCAAGCGGCTGTTAAAGCATGTATAGTATACTCATCAAGTGGCCGTTATGGCATGATATTCTAAACCAACGGCTTATGCCGGGAATGCGGAAGGAAATAAGAGTTGAGTTTGAAATTGTGGGATGAGTCAGTTGTGGCCCAATCCTTTCTGTTGTGAGTCTCGATGAAGGTTTTTGAGATCGTCCCTTATCGTGTTTCCTATGATCATAATTCTTGATTTCTCATAACGATGTAAGCAAGCCGACTAGTGATTAATGAACTTAATTGCCTAACTGAGCTGTTTCTAACGGAGCTTCATGAGGCTTTATACTCACGCGGTTTGTATTCAAGCTGACGGTGTTTTATACCGCTGAACCTTCCACGTCCAGCTATGCCAGATTTAGCAAGTACCTCACAGCCTGAGGCCAACTACTGTGATGATGGTGGATACATTGCAGAAGGCTTCGCTAATGAAGGGTACTATGAGGAAGGCTATCCTGGAGAAGACTTCTACGGGGGCCACTACAGCTTCGCTAGTTGAAGATTGACCTACCTAGACATTCTTTTATTTTTTTATCTCATGTTGTAGTTAATCAGTTGTTTTGGATCTTAGTGACAAGAGTTATCACCAGACTCGATGTTTAATTATGTTTCTATTGTTGACTTAAGATTGCTAACGTTTAATATAGTATTGCTGCATTTGAATTGGTCACTTGCCATATATTATTACGCAATTTGTTTTTATATTATCGTGGACAGTCGAGCGAATTCCAACCAGTCATGTGTCAACAGACCCATACAGGAAAATTTTTATTTTTCCTATTATTGGCTTACTCCGGGGTGTGACAGTGTCCATTTCGAAAAACTAATTCACAGTGCAATGATGAAACTAGTACTTTAGATCTATGATTATTTGGATCCATAATGATAATTAGGGGAGCAAAAATAACAACACCCACCGAGTTATTTGAGGTGCTGCTCAAAACTACACAGAATTAGGTCTATTGTGCACCAACATTGAACTAGAAACAGTAAAGTAGTAAAGTCAGCTGCTAACAAGTCCATTATGTCTTGACCTCAAGAGTTCCCAGGCAAAACAAAGAATCCCACTTGCAACCAATTAGAACGATTATTGGCTTCTCTAAAAAAAGGAGTTGAGAAAGGGATGATATTATTCATTATACAACCCTCAATATATAGTGTTACAAGAGGAAGTACCTGTTGTCAACTGGAAATGTTAACCCTAGGATCTAGAAAATAGCAGATAGAAGAAGGACTACACAACACAACTCAGTAATAATTCTAGCATTTAGAGTATTACACAATAACCTCGAGAAACTTTGAATATATGAAATTGCTACATTGTCTATTACACCTAGTCCATAGGCCAAATGTTGTGGTGTCTATACATATAAGAAATTGCCACATTATCTATTACACCTAGTTCATAGCCCAAGTGTTGTAGTGTCTATATCTACAGGTATGGGTGTAAACTAACCGAGCCGCTCACAAAGGGCTCGACTTGGGTATTAAACGAGCCAAGCTCGAGCTCGAAAATTGTCAGGCTCATTTAATAAACGAGCCAAGCTTGAGCACACATTGGCTCAGCTCGATAAGACTCATGAACACGCTTGTTTAAGGCTCGTGAAATATCCCCATAAAATTTAGTTGAACCAACTTTATTTTATTTATTTTTAAAAAGAAGCATCAAGCTTTGAAAAAAAAAGGAACCAAATAAACGAGAAAACAACACAGCAAGGAAAGTGACCAAATAAAATTTGCCTTACATTTCTTCCGACATCGGTCGGCAAGCAAGAAAGTGGCTGGAAGGTGAGTCTATAAGTAGAGAGAGACAGGAGGTAGCTGGCAATGCTCTTTCCTAGAGCATCAAGTTAGCTGAGCTCTTTAACTAGCCAAGCTCTTTCTAGCTTAAGAGTTGGCTTTTAATTTTTAACGAGCCGAGCTCGACTAGAGCCTTTTTTGAGCTTGAGTTTGTGAGTTGGTTTTACACTTAATCGAGCCGAGCTCGATCTGTTTGATTTTGTATCGAGCAGAGCTCGAGCTTTTTCAATTAACTTGTAAACGAGGTCAAGCAGAGCTTCAGCAAGTCTCAAACCCTCAAGCCGAGCTCAAGCTCGAGCTCAATAAAGCTCAGCTCGGCTTGTTTACACCCCTTTCTACAGGTATAAAATTGCAAGTGCTGGGAAACTGCAAAAATGATATGAAAAGGGGAAACAAGGTTCAGAAGATCTAATTTCCCAAAGCCATAAGTTAATCTAAAAAGGGGGACTAAAGGAGCTAATTATACCATTCTGAAACAAGAGAAGTTACATTTACATCCTACTATTCATGGGCTTATAATGTTATAGGTTAAGCAACCGATGATGAATTCAAACTGATGCTTTTTGCAATATTTATATTTTTCAAAGCTAATACATTTCGTATATTTCTGTTATCTTGGTTTTGTTTTGTCTTTAAGAACAACCAAAAAGGTAAAAATCAAGTATTAGGAAATGACAGAGTATATAGGCACGACCCTGATATTTAGTAGATTATAGTATTATACAAGCAAGCAACTGAATAAGCAGTAGTGAAAACGAGGTACTAGAAATCTACTGAATTGCAGTGCATTAGAGAAGTGTTAGACATAAAGGTTGCACAACCTAAAGGCCCCTCAGTCGAGTGCTATTCTATAGGACAAGTAGAATAGCAGTAGTAGAAGCTTATATCAGAAGGGAAAAATATCACCACTGCAATCATTTGGTCATCTACTTACCCAAACCATCTATCTTCCCCATGCTCAATTAAGTGTGATACAAAAAACCAACCTTTTGAAGGTGCTATATGGATAGAGTAATATTTGGGGCACTTACAAATTTCACTAACACGCACATCCACACACACTCTCTCTCTTAGTGGTACTGTGGGGTCTGCAGTGGACCCAAAGTGCCACTAAGTGAGAGATAGAGTGTGAGTGTTAGTGGAATTTGTTAGTACCCTTAACATTGTTTATATGGATTTTAGAAACAAAAAATAGCCCTCCCATGGCATACACCGAGTAAAAATGTTTTAACAAGGGACCAAAAAAAAAAAATAGTAAGACAGGATCATTAAAGTACCTCTGCCTAATGCAAAAAAAGAGGTTAATTACATTTTATTTTACCCCACAGTAGTTAAGCTCATTTTTACTTGACCCCTGTGTGGTTTAAAATTGAACACTTAACTCCTGTGGTTTTGGACCAAAGTAAAAACTAATAAGATTTTTCTTAAAATAGCCCCATATGAGAATTAAGTGCTAAAATTGTCTCACACGAGAGTTTTAAGTGTCAAAATTATCTACACAGAGATTGTTAACCCCAAAATTGCCCCACAAAGGGGTTAAGTGTAAAGATTAGCCCAACATTGGTGAGTTAAATGACAGTATTAAGGGGTTAATCCCAAAATTTAGTCCGAAACCGGGGAAAGGGGCTTCAGTGTCCACTTTTGAATCACAAAAATGAAGTAAAAATGATCGTGACCACACGAGGTAAAATGTAATCAACCCCCCCAAAAAAAATAATATATCTATATATATACACCTCTACTTTGACCTGATGGAATCACAGTTGCAGAAGTAGATGATTTTGGCTGAATGATCGACTGGGAGATTGGTGCTAGAGGAGGTGAACCAATGTCTTCAGCAACCTTCAAATCTTGAGTTTCTTCCAATAGCGGTTATAGCGTCACGCTTCGACCTCTGGAGGGTATTGAGAAACTACGAGGAACAGTCAGAGGAGGTGTTGGCTTTTGGTGATGAAGATACTACACACTCGTTTTCATATTTTATTTAGTTATTTATTTATTTTCTAATTAAGAACTAATAACAAAAAACAAGCAATAAACTCATAAATTACAAATAATTTGCTACCAAAGAAAATAAAAATCACCAAACTAACAAACATTTGTAATTAGAAAGAAAAATAAAATCTGGAAAAAATCATCTCTGGAAAAAAAAATATACACCAGATTGATGCTTCTAGGTTGTCGGTTCCTCGTGGGCTAGGTTCATCGAGGGCTGACCTGACCACAAGCCTGGTAGAGTTGAGTGAGAGAGAGAGATACGAATTGAGAGATACGACCGAGAGAGAGACGAGAGAAACGAGAGAGAGAGAGAGACGACCGAGAGAGAGAGAAACGAGAGAGACAAGAGAGAGAGATGAACATGTTAGATCGTTTGGACTGGAGCATCGTTGCTAGACTGATTGTCTTTTTCTTCTCCCTTATTTCTTTTCTTTTTTCATTTTTTTGACTGAATGTGTTGTATAACTTGATATAATTAGGGTTTTTTTATAAATAATTTTGTTTTATTTATTTTTTGGACCCCTAGTTTATTAAAAAAATTATTTTTAAACTTTTTTTTTTAAATTGCCCCCGCCACACCCCACAAGTGTCCCTCCCGCACCCTCCCGCGTGTCCTTGCCGCACCCACGTCGCACCCAAAATACCTGAAGAACTCAAAAGGAACTCAAAAGGACTAACCGCCACACCCGAGCCGCACCTGAACTGAGTGCGCACTTAGTTCCCCTGCGGCACCATTTTGGAATGTCCGTGCATCATAGATCTTTTCACTGTGCGCTGTTCTAGCAGAGATGAATGCCATATATTAAGTGTTCCCCTACTCAGATTTGTCACTCTTGTTCGAGGATTTTGGTGTATCTGATTGTGTAGAAACTACACTCTGTCTCAAATGGTGTGGGTCGTATGTAGGAGTGGACGGTGGACTGCCGCATTTGTCTAAACCTTTTAGCTGGATCAAACTTTTTCTCAGTAAAAAGTGGAGCTGATTGGCTGTTTATCTTTTGAACTCTACCAAATGCTAAAGAATCCCTACCAGGGTTTCTGTATAAATTTTCCTGAATCACGCATGTAGATAAATCATGCACGCAAGCATGAAGTTTGCTATAGATCGCTTATCTAGCGGAATAACTCAATGGATCAATTCGGCATTGTTACGAACCTGGAACTTGAACCCATGTACAGCTGTGATCTTTGAGCCTCCGTGACCCTCTTGTGCTTCGCATAGGTCGTAGAAGACGCTACAAGAGCAATCCCCACGACAGTCACACACTAAATCCCCAAACACTTAGGGATGGCTTAAAGAGAAAGAGTCCATGAGAGAGAGGCGGCCGTAAGTATGTGTGTGTAGATTTGTATTATATATACATATATATAGTGCAAACCCTACTCACTAGGGCTCTGAGGCCGTATTAAACCCGGTCCAATGCTCTCGTTAATGTAAAACCCATAACATATTTTCTATATCGCCCACTCACCCACACAGGGCATGTTACATAAACAATCGCTCGAAACAAAACTTCTCAACTCTTCATACAAAGAAATAAAACGTGTAACCTTATGAAAAGAAAGTACAGCGACAGGAGTGTAATGACATGTCATCACCATAACCCGCAAGACACAACACTCGAAAGCTTCTTGTGTACGCCTTAGACAGTTCAACCACATCAAACACAACATTCTTAATCCATCGGTGAAAAGAATTGCTGCACTACCTCAATGTAATGTACTCCTGGCATATCAGTAACAAAATACAATTGTCGCAGGCCTACTAATGAGTCACAAAACACGGTGTGTTATTGAACGATCTTCCCTGAGCCCACATGTCAATCCGACTAACTTAACCGCTTGCCCAAACATACCCCATAGAACGAAACCTTTTCTTCGTCCTAGAATAGCATGCTAAAGTAGCTATCATCAAGCGTCCTATTCATGACATAGTCTCAAGTCGTGAAGGTAACAAGTTTGTAGGATAACCAATATGTTGGATATGCTACGTGGCTCACACACTAATGAAGAGGAATCCATTCACATACAGTATAAAATGTATGCTATGACGTTCTTCTATAAAAATGGGCATGCCACTCTGTATTTGAAAAAAAAAAGTAACGCCATACGAATCTTAGTCTAGACGTTACACAAAATATCCAACTTGAGTTTTCTAGCATAGTCGCCCCTCTGGCGCCCATCAGAAAACTCACATTTGGCTATAAACAGGCTATATAGAGTCATGAGATCTCTCTATGTTTGACCAAATATAAAGGTCTCATCTTAGCTCCATCTAAGGCGACATATAGAGTTAATAAGGGTTTATATCTAGCTCGATATTCTTACACTGCATCAATATAGTGTTCTGGCTCGCTTTTTAAGCACTATGGAGACACATGTCCTAGCTAGCTATCTAAGCGCCATGAACATAAATGTCTCATCTTGCTTGCTATTTAAGTGTCATGGATACACATGTCCTAGTTCGCTATCTTAGTACCAAGGTGAATCACCCGTGTGAGCAAGTCAATTCAAGCCCGGTGACATATTGGAAATGTGCATTCATTCTATTCATATAACGAATATATATATATGGAAACCAACTAGTTTATTATTAACTGATAATAAAAACTTGAATAATAATGTCAATAGCACAATAAAATGTCTAAGCACATCAAATTCCCCAGTGGAGACGTACCTCAAGACAACTTCCCTTTACATAAACAACATCTCAAATGTGACAAAAATGAATGTCCACGTACTATATAGAATGGTTTTTGAGATCTTTTGCATATGCTCAAGCTTACGTGCTATCACCATAGACGAGCACAACCTCATCAGGTAGAGGTGAAGAGCTTAGCCACTACAAAACTCTTTAACCAAAGCAGCTTCTCAAATAGCTGGTAAGCTTACCATAAATTATGCTTCCATTGCGGGCAGCATAAGGCAAGGTCCACAGTCCTATGAGCATATCGTAAGATCATCTTCACTACTCTTTAGTGAGAGAACTAGGGCTGCTAAGGCAATGATTAATTAGTCCAAACGTATAGCAGACATCTGACTGAGAACACAACATAGCATACTTCAGATTCCCTATCGCAAACGCATATGGAAAACTGGACATTTGTTTCTTCTTCTCATTATTCTTAAGACATTAATCTAAGGTTAAGGTGAGTCCCTTTAAAAATTAGGATGTCAATGGGTTTTCAACATTTCATGTGGAAAACGCTCAAGAACCCCTGATAGAAGCTTCTGAGAATGATCTCTCACAATCTAAACTCCCAACACATAGTCAGCATCAACCATGTCCTCAATCTCAAACTGAGAGGATAACCACTCTCAAGTGGCGACAATGGAACTCATCTCATTCCTAGCTAGAAGGATGTCATCAACAAACAAAGAAGTAGAACACTTTTCTTGAATCGTTTAATGTACACACATTGTACCACTGCCTAGACAATTGCTAGCTTGAGATAATAAATGGAACGTTTGAGACAGCATACTTTTGCGCTTATTCTCTTTGGTCACAAAACCAATGGGCTGGTCCATATTGATATCTTCGTCTACTTCTCCATTGAGAAAAACAGTTTAAACATCCAACTAAAAAAGTTCTAAAACTAAACGTGCGACAATCGCTAGGATAAGGTGAATGGAGTCAGATCCATACTTTGGGAGAACAAGTTTCCATGGTCTATACCCTCTCTGGGTACAAACTATCGCCACAAGGCGCTTGTCAATTGAATCATCTACCTTGCGTTAGATGTTAAAAACACAGTTGTCTCTAATAGCTTTACGCACATGCAGAATATCAACTAACTCCCAGACCTTATTCGCGTCCATAGAGCTCGTCTCATCTGGCATAGCAACTATCCACTCATCTTCAGTAGACAAAGAAAAACGCTTCATCAAAAGAAGCAGGCTCATCCTCATCCACTTGTGCACACATTTGCACATATAAAAATGTCTCCCTCAATTTAAAAATGGTGATAGGGAACTTTATCTTCATCACTTATGGTATATTACCTGAGAATATTGAGTGCGTAATGGTACACTCCCACTAGCATCTAGTAGTGTACTCCCACTCGGCTAGAGACTAGTACCATTTTTCAGTGATTACTGGATGTGAAATCTTAATCTCCCCACCCTCTCTTAAAGATGGTATGCTACCTTCAACATCCTCCGAATCACAGAGGTCAAGATATCTCTTAGTATTACCAATCCTGGGGAGGCCATTCTCAATATCTTGTGACACCATTTCTGTCATTCCTATACCCGGTTGTTCATTATACATAATATAGCCTTTCGAGCTTTTAGAATATCTTATAAAGATATACTTTCTAGCTCTTGGGCATAGTTTCTCGCACTCATGCGAGGTATAGTGAACATAACCTCTTGAGCCCCACGGGCGCAAAAGCTCCTAAATGAGTTTTTCACCTTTCTATAGCTCATAAGGGGGGTAAAAAGAACTGACTGAGAAAAGCACTCTAGTATGTAGGCAGTAATCAAGAGTACACCCCCCCTAAAAATAACACTGGGAGGTTGACTTGTGCCATCATAGTCCTAGCCACATCTAGGAGCGTCGTATTCCTTCTTTCTATAACACCATATTGTTGCGGAGTTTTAGGAATAGGAAGTTGTCTGCATATCCTCTTTTTCTCACACAGTTCCCTGAACTGATTAGGTAAGTACTCGCGATCCTCATATCACGCTAAATTATCTATAAAAGTGAAAAAAATGAGAGACGCTATAATGTGCCTTTACATCTATAAGTCCACAGATATTTGAGTGAACTAGCTCTAATGCTTGAGTAGCTCTAACAGCCTCTCTAAATGGCTTTCGACATACTTTGACAACTAAGCAAGATATACACATAGGTAGGTAAACCTCAGCGAGTGGGCCCAAAAGGCCTTCTCGAGCTAATCAAGTCATCTTATCACATCCTATGCATCCAAGTCCAGTATTCCGTGTGTCAAAATTAATGAATAATAGAGGAAGCTAGAATTTATTAAAAATAACTCTTAATTGGTTATCCCTAGATAACCATATCTTCGTAACACTACCACCCAAAAATATCCATCCTATTACTACCGAATTAAAAAACGCCTTCGACTGTGTCACGACCCATCCCACTACGCGTGGAAATAGGACACGTGGCACGCCACCAAGGCTCATCCAAACATCATCTAATAATACGCAGCGGAAAGAACTTCTATAAAACAACCCTGGTAAATTTAAAACTTAGGAAACGTTCCCCTCTGCGTTTGTAAAATACCTTGAAATCAGAGTTATAAAAAGTTTTGGTCATTGAAAACACATTCAAAGAAAATAGTTTTGAAAAACAGAGGCTCAGTCGACTGCCCCGTCGACTGCACCAGGGTCCAGTCGACTGCTCCGTCGACGGTGTTAAGCAGAACCAAAAATACAACACACTGCAAAGAGGTCCAGTCGACTGCTCAGGGAACCCCAGTCGACTGTGTTATGCAGAACTAAAATTTAACATTGCTCATCAGGGGTTCAGTCGACTGATCAGGGAACCCAGTCGACTGCATTGGTTACTATTTGGATCAGTAGCTAAAATTCTACAGTGTTCAGTCGACTGCACAAGTGGTTCAGTCGACTGCTTCTCTGATATTCACTTACAGTATCCCAAATACACGAGACCCAGTCGACTGATCAGGGGGTTCAGTCGACTGCTACCCTGCTAACAGCCCTGTATTGAAATATTCACAACTCATGCTTCTCCACACCAACCACAAACACAACCATAACTGATTTAACGCATTAAAACATAACTACAGATGTTCAATTACACGGTTACAATACTATAGAAGCTAATACATGTTTCTATTACAACATACTACAATACTCAAATCCTTATACAAGTTTTAGGATTTAAAAACAAAACATTTACAAAGGCGATTCCCCGGCGTTCATCGGCCTCACTCCACACACTTCTTCTTGTCTTTCTTCTTACCTGCAATGGAGTACATCTCCACTGCTCAGCTATATGCTGAGCGTACAATTCTAAATGTATGCTTATATGACAATTCATGGTTTAAGCATCTAAAACACATAGAAATAGTCTCTGGGGTGAGTGGTACGCATTCATCCGGTCGATGCCGTAGGAGGCCCACCTCTCCCACGCATCTCGTACACTGGTTGGGCCTTCCTCCATACCAGGTACCGTGTACTGGTTGGGCCCACCTCCAATCCAGACACAACCACAAATTCCAATTCCAACAAGATCACAATCCTCAAGGTTCGAGGAGCTTACTCCGAATGAATTTGCACCAAACTCCCCTTTGACCCAAGTAGACACATAACATGCTCACATAAACAGTTATACGTGCTTTTATCATAATTTCACGTGCATAATTAACGGGCCTAGCTAACACATGAATTTTGCCCGGATCCAAGAATATCAAAAGTGATGTCCAAAACATGAAAATCCATATATTTCATAGATCTAGAATTCATACCTCGTGCGAATCTCTTCAAACTTTGAAGGATCGTCTAGGGGGCTAAATAAACGTCGGATTTCGAATTTGGTACGATTCCTATAAGTTTTACCTGATTTTTCCCAAAAGTCCAAAATTAAGATTTTACAAAAACTTGGCCAAACATGACCTAAGTGGTATCAAAACGTAGGTCTTACCTCCACGAGTTCAAATCTGAAATCTGGAGAAAATCTGACAGACGGAAGGTTGTCAAACGGCGTCGCAAAGTCCGGAGCAACCAAATCTCCTTTCTCTCTCCTCTCTCTAGATATTTTTGGCAAGTTTGGATGAGAATGAATCTCATCCTTACTATTTATAGGCAAAAGTTATGGAAATTATGCTTACCTCCCCACGAGTTTCTCAAACTTCTAATTACCTCTCGAAACTTCGCACGCGTCCATTTTATGCCTTTACGAGTGAAAACTAAAAATTTCAAAAGTTTCCGACTAAGTTTCGTTTGGATCCAAAATACGTCCGAAAACTAAAATCTGTGGAATCTCTACACAACCTACCTTTTTCAATTAACGTATCACTCACGTTCTCACCACAGTTCTCAAATCAATATATAACAATGTCAAAGATTACTACAATTTACCAAACACAGGTAAAATTTACTATTCACAAAATACCAGATAAAGTCAAATAACATTTAAGTCATATAAATGTCATTTAATCATGCCAATGAAACAGGTGTTACCAATTCCTCGTGTCTCCACTAGACACCTCACCGTTGACTCACGTCAACTCAACTCAATCAAATTATTAATAACATTAATAATTCCACAATCTCAATTTATGCATGTTTTAAAACCATGAAATTCTGGAACGGGTGTGACAGACTGTGCTCTTCCACCTTATCAGCCTTTGGTACAAACTTGTTAGCCTCACCCTACCTCTCGATAGGTTTCCCTTACCATTGCGTTTAGGCCCGCTAGCCTTGCACTCACTTCCACATATAAAAGTCGTGGTCAAGAGTGTAGCTATACGGTTTGCCTTACCTGTTGGCGCTCCATTTTTAGCTCAACTTGTCGGGAAATGTCAATAATCAAAATTTAATATTTCCTTTGTGGATCATGATTTGTTTTCTGTGGACCCTCAAATCAGGCAAAGAACTAATCATAGTCTGAAATTGCAGTTCGCTAGTAAAGATGTTCCCAGTAATTTGATATCACGAATCATACATGTCATCAACCTTAGATGTCCAGTCATCATGTACTTGGAATGTTTCCTTTACTTTCCAGAAATTCATAACTGGATACTCAATCTAGTAGTGAATGTGCCACTGAAAACAAATTTGAGTTGATCCCACAATTCTTTTGCTATTGGGTAGTACATATACTTCCCAACAAGATCATGATGCATGCTGCTTATCACGAAGCGTGTGCTATGATCCTTCTCCAACCAAGTGTTATAAGCTTTCAAGGTTATAACGATATTGGGCCAGAGGCCCATTATTCGGTTAAATAGGTTGGACCATAGAATAAGTCCAAAGCCCATAAGCTCTAACTTATTTTGTAGGTGTGTTACTTTACAGTGCCATAAAAAAATAGTCCTTTTTAAACTTGTCATCTTTGTAAAAATCAACAAAGTGTGGTGTGAAAAACATTTGAGAACTTGCGCAAGGGATTGACATTATTATTTGCACATTTCATAAAGTTTGTTTTAAAATCCAATTACAAATGCATTTTTCCCATGTTACAATTTAACACCAAAAAAATTGCTATTTCTCATTAATCAAATCTTAATTTTGTAATTCAAAAAAAATATTTTATAATTGATTTTTCTAAACAAACATCAATTAGATAGTACAAAAACCTATCTAAGATCATCCACAAGATATAAAGTGCGCCATACATCAAAAGTGCACATGGGCCCTCACGTGAGTCCAAATTGACAACTTAGAGCTTATGCTAAGATAATTCAGTGTATGATGTATGAACAAAGAAAATCATCCCTTTACAAATAGGCTTTTTGAATATAAGAAATATATAAACGCTCATCCTCACATTACATTTATAGCCATAAAAAAATAGGGATGCTTTGTTGATAAACATACACAGAAACAACCTTAAACATACATCATGAGGACACAAGCTCCACAAATTATCAATTAATCTTCCATTCATTTTATCCAGATTAATGTATTAATCACATACAACAAACACTCATGTGGTTTATTTAAAAACTGAATGGACTAATCCATCACCCCATTTAAGGAGAAGAATTTGAGGTCTCGGGTCATCAAATCACAAACCATAGTAATTTAAACATGAACAACAACGCAGTGAACCTCTAAAAATAATATAATGTAATAAACTAATTCATTGCTAAGCTCGTATAGCTCCCATAAGCTTAGGGAAAAATTCAATGAAAAATCCTTGATTTTTCACTATTTAGAAACAATTTTAGGTTTTAAAACCATTTAGTCAATGGCTTTTTAATTAACAAATTAATTTAACAAAAACAAAAATTCCCAAAACTTTTGTTCTGGATTTCTAAGTTTTGTTCTTAAGGTAAGAAAATCTAGTTTCTTCATCATAAATATTTGTTTCATGGCCAGAAAGTTTTGTTTATTCATCAAAAAATATTTGTTCCATGAGCATAAACTTTTGTTCTAAATTTCTAAGTTTTGTTCTGTGACCATAATGTTTGTTCCATGAGCTTGGGTGTCTTGCCACGATCGCCTATCTGTGGTGAATGACACGGCTAAAAATCTGTGTGCGCTTGTGTGCTATACCCAAGTGTAGGTAATCGTGTAAGTAGTAATCTGGTTAAGACCAGGTCAATCCCCCAGGGAAGGTGATAAACTAAATACCTAGATTAATCTCTAAAAGGAAAAATAAAAATCAATATTTGAAAGGTTGTAGAACACGAAGTTCCACAAAGTGACTACTAAAAATGAAGCAACTAAATTAAATTAAACTACTAATTAACTAATCAACTCAAGCGAGATTTTAAAACGTGTTTTTCTTAATAAAAGGGAATGTTGGGATCACGTGAATCCACAGCATCCTAGCCATCTACCATGCAGTTTACATTTAAGCTCTAGGGAGTGTGTCTGTCTACAGTATTCCGTGTTTTCTAAAGATAGAGAATCAATAGCCCATTCATGACCAGGACTACATCATCACATTTATTTCCAAAACACATGAAGGTGGTTTAAAACAATAGTTAAGACTTGCACCTACAATGGTGTTAGCATTGAAGGTGGTTTGCAAAAGATATTGAAGAAAAATGCCTTAAGGCTTAAAGTAATGAAACTGTTTTGACAAACTGAGCATTCTGGGACAGTTTGATAACAAATCTCAAAAGCAGAAAGTCTTGGAATACTACAAGAAGACTACTCAAGAATCAGACAGTTCGATTGATCGACGCGCTTTCGATCGATCGAACATCTTCATCTCTCGAGCGATCGAAAGGTCTTCGATCGCTTGACTGTGCGTCTGCTTCGATCGATCGAACTACTTTGATCGATCGAGTGCAGGTTTTATACTACTGCATGGCAGAGGTTGGAGATCACTGTTTCATCGCGATCTCCCAACCCTAGGACTACTCAAACATGGTCTGGAGTATCTTAGATTCATTTTTAATGTGAAAGTCGATTAAAGTTATGTTTGGTTGAGATTTTATCATCAAAACTATGAAAACTAATGGTTTAACACTACCTAATCATGCAAAGCTACACGATTAACAGATTAAGCTACAATAAATGACAAGTAGAATGTAAATAAACCAATAAGAAGTACCCTGGAATGACGAACTTTAATTATAATTAAGAGAATCCAAGCCAAACAATAAAAATCCGTGATAAAACCTATAAAAAAACACAAGACAAACCTCTTTACTCTCTATAAACTGATAAAAACTAAAGACGGCATCCCTCTGGACGTATACAAAACTAGTATATATACTCATACCTAAGGCTAGGGTTAAAAACTCTCTCCTTGCTGCGTGTTCGTAAATTCTGATAAAAGCCATGTTCGATCGATCAAACATCTCTCGATCGATTGACTTCTGGGATCTTCGAGCTTCGATCAAAACCTCGATCGCTTGAAATCTCTTCGATCGCTCGAAACATCCTTTTCATATTTGAATTGTCTTCATTAAAACCAAACACTTCCTTTTATCATGTTTATTCAATTCTTCACTCAGCAATAGTAATCTGCACACATAACTACTAAAATAATACAACTTATCATAGATTAATCATATTGTGTAAAAATTGGCATTGTAATTTAAATTCCAGATATACAAGGGAATTGTATACTAAATCAGCGTATTTTCTTCTTTTAGCGCGGTTGTATTTTACAAATACCCCCACTTGTTAGTGACAAACTCAGTCAGGTGACCCTGCTCGATGAGCTTCTCAATGGCAATTTTTAGCTTGAAGCAGTCCTCGGTATCGTGGCCGTGATCCTTATGGTACCAGAAATATCGATTCTACCATTAATATTGAAGTTCTCATCATTCGTTAAATCAACATACGCACCCTTGGCTTTGGAACATGAACCACCCGCCATTGTCCATATATACATACACTCAAATCCATATATCATATATGTATACTCAGAGGGGAGAGAGAGAGAGAAGAAGAAGAAGAAGAAGAAGAACAAGAAGAAGAAAAAGAAGACGAGATAGAGACAGAGGAGAGAGAGAGATGTCGTTGGAGGCGTTCTTAAAAGCAGTGAAAAAGAGTACTCACAAGAGTTCATAAAAGCGTAATGTGGTGAATAAGAGTACCAATACATATGGATTATGAACAGACGATACTCGCAAGCGTTCTTAAAAGCGATAAATAGTAAGAGTTCTTAAAAAGCGATAAATAGTAAGAGTTCTTAAAAAGCGGTGAACAAGAGTATTGGTGCGTCCATAGACTAGTCATTATATGAGAGCGATGTATATATGGTACTCGCAAGAGTTCTTAAAAGCGGTGAATAGTAAGAGTTCTTAAAAGTAGTAGATGCTGACCCAGAGGAGGATCCCGCAGAGGACATTGAGCCCGTCGATGATGATGAGGAGCCAGAGGAGGATCTAGAGGAGGACCCAAAGTTAGTTGATGAGGAAGATATAGGGGGTAGTAGGAGATGAGGGTATGGAAGATGTTGCAATGGAGCCTGAGGAGATAGCAGTAGAGGACGTTCTTGAGGTAAAGGGAGTAGTCATACCAGAGATACCTGTTATGCCCGAGCTACCAGCAGGACCTATACTACATATGCCAGCCATTGCCAATATGGCAGCTGAGTGGGTAGCAGCGAGGGTTGCACAGCCAGATGGACTGCTGATAGGACTACATTAGCAGTCTATTTCTAATGAGTTTTTTTATTTCTTCATCTATAGTTGTATAGATTCCACCATTAATATCGAAGTCCTCATCATTCGTTAAATCAACATACACACCCTTGCCTTTGGAACATGAACCACCCGTAATTGGCCCCTGGAAATAAGAAATTTCATGTAGTTAAAATTTTGTTCCATAATCATAAATGATTGTTTCATAATCGTGAAATATTTGTTTTAGAATCTAAGAGAACTTGCAAATTTTGGAATAAATGTTTATGGTCAGGGAACAACTTATGATGATGAAGAAACAAATTTCAGAAGTATGTTCGAAATTTAAATTTTGTTTCATAACTAAAATATTTGTTTCATAATCATAAAATATTTTTTCATAATCTAAGAGAACCTACAAATTTTGAAACAAACGGTTATGGTCCGGGAACAACTTATGATGATGAAGAAACAAATTTTCAGAAGTAAGTTCTGAATTTTAAATTTTGTTTCATAACCATAAATATTTGTTTCATAATCATAAAATATTTGTTTCAGAATCTAAGAGAACCTACAATTTATGGAACAAACGTTTATGGTCCGAGAATAACTTATGATGATGAAGAAACAAATTTCCAGAAGAAAGTTCTGAATTTAAAATTTTGTTTCATAACCATAAATATTTGTTTCATAATCATAAAATATTTGCTTCAGAATCTAAGAGAACCTACAATTTATTAGAACAAACGTTTATGGCTCGAGAACAACTTATGATGATGAAGAAACAAATATTCAGAAGTAAGTTCTTGATTACAAATTTTGTTTCATAACCATAAATGATTGTTTCGTAATTATAAAATATTTGTTTCAAAATCTAACAGAACCTTTTATAGTCACGAAACAACTTATGATGATGAAGAAACAAAGTTTTAGAAGTAAGTTCTTAATTCAAAATTTTGTTCCATAACCATATATAATTGTTTCGTAATCATAAAATATTTGTTTCAGAATCTAAGAGAACCTACAATTTTTGGAACAAACATTTATGGTCAGAAACAACTTATCACGATGATGGAACAAAGTTTCAGAAGTAAGTTTCGAATTTACAAATTTGTTTCATAACCATAAATGATTGTTTTGTAATCATAAAATATTTGTTTAAGAATATAACAGAACCTACAATTTTTGGAACAAACTTTTATGGTCATGAAACAACTTATGGCGATGAAGAAACACAGTTTCAGAAGTAAGTTCATAATTCAAAATTTTGTTCCATAACCATATATGATTGTTTCGTAATCATAAAATATTTGTTTCAGAATTTAACAGAACCTACATTTTTGGAATAAACGTTTAAGGTCATGAAACAACTTATGATGATGATGGTGGAACAACGTTTCAGGAGTAAGTTCAGATTTACAAATTTGTTTCATAACCATATATGATTGTCTCGTCATCATATAATATTTGTTTCACAATATAACAGAACCTACAATTTTTTGAACAAACTTTTATGGTCACGAAACAACTTATGGAGATGAAGAAACAAAGTTTCAGAAGTAAGTTCTTAATTCAAAATTTTGTTCCATAACCATATATGATTGTTTTGTAATCATAAAATATTTGTTTCACAGTGTAACAGAACCTACAATTTTTTTAACAAACTTTTATGGTCACGAAACAACTTATGAAAATGAAGAAATAAAGTTTCAAAAGTAAGTTCTTAATTCAAATTTTGTTCCATAACCATATATGATTGTTTGTAATCATAAATATTTGTCTCAGAATATAACATAACCTACAATTTTTGGAACAAACTTTTATGGTCACGAAACAACTTATGGTGATGAAGAAACAAAGTTTCAGAAGTAAGCTCGTAATTCAAAATTTTGTTCCTTAACCATATATGATTGTTTCATAATCGTAAAATATTTGTTTCAGAATCTAACAGAATCTACATTTTTAGAATAAACGTTTAAGGTCATGAAACAACTTATGATGATGATGGAAAAACGTTTCAGGAGTAAGTTCAGATTTACAAATTTGTTTCATAACCATATATGATTGTTTCGTCATCATATAATATTTGTTTCACAATGTAACAGAACCTACAATTTTTTGAACAAACTTTAATGGTCACGAAGCAACTTATGGAGATGAAAAACAAAGTTTCAGAAGTACGTTCTTAATTCAAAATTTTGTTCCATAACCATATATAATTGTTTCGTAATCATAAAATATTTGTTTCACAATGTAATAGAACCTACAAATTTTTTAACAAACTTTTATGGTCACAAAACAACTTATGAAAATGAAGAAACAAAGTTTCAGAAGTAAGTTCTAAATTCAAATTTTGTTCCATAATCATATATGATTGTTTGTAATCATAAAATATTTGTTTCACAATCTAACAGAACGTACAATTTTTTGAACAAATTTTTTTGGTCACGAAACAATTTATGATAATGAATAAACGAAGTAAGCTCTTAATTCAAAATTTTGTTCCATAACCATATATGATTGTTTTGTAATCTTAAAATATTTGTTTTAGAATCTAACAAAACCTACAATTTTTGGAACAAACATTTGTGGTCATGAAACAACTTATGAAGATGAAGAAATAGTGTTTTAAAAGTAAGTTCTTTATTACAAATTTTGTTCCATAACCATATATGATTATTTCATAATCATAAAATATTAGTTTCACAATGTAACAGATCCTACAATTTTTTGAACAAACTTTTATGGTCACAAAACAACTTATGAAAATGAAGAAACAAAGTTTCAGAAGTAAGTTCTTAATAAAATTTTGTTCCATAACCATATATGATTGTTTCATAATCGTAAAATATTTGTTTCAGAATCTAAGAGAGCATACAATTTTTTGAACAAATATTTATGGTCATGAAACAACTTTTGATGATGATGGAACAAACATTGAAGACCACGGAATAATAATATGTGGTCAAGGAACAAACACATTATGCAATACATGACCAACCTGTGATAATCGGTTGCCCCCATTTAATGCATGTGAATAAGCATTAAATGCCCATCATCTTTTGACTTTTGTACACTTATCCTCCAATTAATGGCTGACAAGTGTCTTGATAGTATATTGTATATACAACAAAACCACCATTAGGTACCCAAGTGAACTTCATTTCTGATTTTGCAAACCCAATCCACTTACTTTCCTCATACTGATCATGCACATACGGGAATGGGTTTCACAGTGGGGTCTTGTCCCCATTTTCCCTCCCAAGTCACCAGAGCCCCCCCTTTAATACATGTCCATGTATATATAAGTGTGCCAATGCTTGTTCAAAGGGGAGGAGGATGAGCCCACTCGGTCTCTCACTCCCTCTCACTTGCCCTCTCTACCTCACCTCTCTCTACAAAAACCAACCACCACCACTGCCTATTAGGAGCAAGACCACCCTCACCCCAATCACCTTCTCAACTCATACGTACCACTCACCATCTCTCTCTATCCAAGCACCCCCTCCGATCATGATCAGCTCACTCTCTCTCTAACTTCCATACTCTCTCTCTCTCTCCTTCACCCAGCACCACCACCATCACCTGATCAATCTTCCGCCAACATACATTTGACAATCATTTTGCAGGTAATTTCTTTCTTTCTCTCTCCCTAATATCTTTATTACATGAATGTATATAAATATACCCATATTACATTACTAAATAGCTATAAAAAAATGAAAAAAAGGCATGTGAGCTGTGAGTGTCAGTGTGTGATATATGTACTTGCATGTGGGTAACCCTCTTGGGTCTGACGGTCTGTGTTCTAGAAAAGGAAAAGGCTACCATGCGGAAGGGTGGTTTCTCCGCATGGGAAGTTTTGGTGCGGACAACAATGGAGGGTTAAGATTCATCCAGGTATACCATCTAAGGGTATAGATTAATTTAGCACATTGTGATTGACAGCTTTGACTCTGACAGCTGGCGCATTAAATGCCCATTAACTGGTGCAGCCGATTGTTATAACAGTTTATAAGAAATTTTGTTCTTTGTGTAAAAAATTTTGTTCCTCTCTAATAAGACTTGTTCCTCAGCTAAAATTCGTTGTACTTATAATGTAATATTTTGTTGTACATAAATAACCATGTATGTAGTATGTAACATAATGTAACATTTTGGTTTATTAAATAACACACCAACCACATCATTTATTGAATAACAACACAAATCTTATAAACAACCTTAAACACACAGATTATTCCTTTCATTTATTATTTCTTCATTTCTTACTTTTCATTTCAAGCATAAACAAAATGTTCCTTTCATTTATTTTTTTTTCTTCATTTCTTGCTTATCATTTCAAGCATAAGTAGATTGTTCCTTTCAATTATTTTAATTTTCATTTCAAGCATAATCCAAGTATAAACATTTGGATTATATTTGAAGCAATTCGGATTACACTTGAAGCCATTTGGATTTCAAGCCATTTGAAGCTCTCCATACAAGAGAAGACAATATTGTCTTGTGAAGTAGGTAATATTTCTATTTGATGACAAATTTATCATATTAATTTTTTTTTTGAAGTGTTCTTCCTTCATTAGTGAAATAGAAAAAAAAAAAAAAACAAAAAAAACAAAAAAAAAAAAAACAAAATAGGTATTTGTTTAAACATTTTTGGAATATGAGTGTTATTACTTTAGTGTAGTGAAATAAAAAATGTGATGCAACACTTTTTTCATACATTCTCTTACAAACATGATGTGAAAATGAATGTTATAGAAAAATTTATTGAATTGAAAATAAATGTGATACCCCACTCGTACACATATTTGTAGTAATTAATATGAGAGTTTTTACTTTTGTAGTGAATAGTATACATAGAACAATAAGGGTGCAATATTTCTTAATCATTGAATAATACGGGTACAATATTTCTTAATCATGGAACAATATGGGTACAGAATATCTTAATCATAGAACAATAAGGGTACAGAATATATTAATCATGAAACAATAAAGGTACAAAATTTCTTAATCATGGAACAACAAGGGTACATAATATCTTAATAATGGAGCAACAAAAGTACAGAATTTATTAATGATAGAACAACAAGGGTACAGAATATCTTACATGCATATTTAAATAGTTGTTCACTACACAACATTGTCTTGAAAAAATAAGGGTACAGAATTTCTTAATCTTAAAACACCAAAGGAACATAATTTCTTAATATAATAGAATTTTATTAAACATAGTCCATATTACGCGTATGCTTATCCATATTACACGCATAATTTCATTAAACATAACCCAGTTGTGGCCAATGTGCCAACGACAATATACTTAGCACTCACACCTTATGCTAAACAATTTTGTCCATCGTAGATCATCTCCAATAAGAACTGCACTGCTAGTACTGATTTCTCGCACTCCTGATCATTTCCATATGTACGGATTTTCAACGTTTTCCACATAATCATTGATGACGCTCACTAGTACTGATTTCTCGCACTCCTGATTGGATGCCAAATCCGAATAGGGATGATGATCGGGTCATACATTTCCTGGAGCAAGAGATTCGATAGATGAAACAACAATTATAGCGTTGTCATGCAATTGAAGATGCAAAAAAGTATTATGACCGCCCAGTCTTTGCTGTACAAGATATTGAATAGGATCCACATTACGCTGATTTATATCCCAATCTACCAAATTATACTGAAGATGATGCTGATGGGGATTTTCAACGTTTTCTTCCTGGTTGTCTAATCTGAGATGATGGACAGTTTTTATGTTGTTATGAATACTATGGTGATCTATCTGTTTTGGGGAGCCTTTCTGATTAGTTTCGTTATTGTATGCTTTGTTTAGATTTAAGTGTGTTTTGTGATTAAGATATTATGTACCCTAATTGTTCCATGATTAAGAGATTTCGTACCCTTGTTGTTCCATGATTAGGAAATTCTGTACTCTTATTGTTCCATGATTAAGAAATTCTGTACCCTTGTTATTCCATAATTAAGAAATATTATACCATTGTTGTTCCATGATTAAGAATCCGTGTACCCTTATTGTTCCATGATTAAGAAATTATGTACCCTTCTTGTTCCGGAATACAGAAATTATGTACGCTTAATGTTCCATAATTAAGAAATTTTGTACCATTGTTGTTCCATGATTAAAAAATTATGTACCCTTATTGTTCCAGTGATAATAAATTTTGTACCCTTCTTGTTCCATGATTAAGAAATTCTACACCATTTTTGTTACTTACTTACCAAAACACTTATTGTGACCTATTTCTGAATATTTTGTACTCGTATTGTTCCATGATTAAGAAATATTGTACTCATATTGTTCCATAATTAAGAAATGTTGTACCCTTATTGTTTCATGTATACAATTCACTATAAATTTAAAAGCACTCATATTACTACAAATGTTTGTACGAGTGGGGTATCACATTTATTTCCACATCATGTTTGTAAGAGAATGTATAAAAAAAAGTGTTGTAGGTATCACATTTTTGATTTCACTACACTAAAGTAACAACATTCACATTCCAAAAATGTTTGTAAAGAAACAAATACATATTTTGTTTTTTCTATTTCACTAATAAAGGAAGAACACTTGAATAAAATAAATTAATATATATGATAAATTCGTCATCAAATAGAAATTTTACCTACTACACAAAACACTATTGTCTTCTCTTGTAGGGAGAGCTTCAAATGACTTGAAATTCAAGTGACTTCAATTGTAATTCAAATGGCTTCAAGTATAATCCAAATGTCTATACTTAGATTATGTTTGAAGTGAAAATAAAAATAAATGAAAGGAACAATCTGTTTATGGTTGAAATGAGAAATAAGAATTGAAGAAAAATAAATGAAAGGAACAATCCGTGCTTAAGGTTGTTTGTCCTAAGATTTGTGTTTTTTATTCAATAAATGATTTGTGTGGTTGGTGTGTTATTTAATAAATAGCTATCTCCCTAATAACCTTAAATTCTACATGGTTGGTATGGTATAACAAATTTTAGCTGAGAAACAAGTTTTATTAGAGAGGAACAAAATTTCTTACAGAAGGAACGAAATACATTACAAGCTGTTACAACAACCGATTAAACCAGTTCAATAGGCATTAAATGCACATTTAATGCACTAGCTGTAAAAGTCAATGCTGTCAGACCATGTGCTGGATTCATCTTCACCTTGGATAGTGTACCATTCTCAATCTTGACCCTTCATTTTTGTCCGCACCACAACTTTCATGCGGACAAAACCGCTCTCCGTATGGTAGCCATCCCCTCTAGAAAAAAGGGGATGAAAGCAAAAGAAAAGGGGATTCGGAAAAGGTGTGAGCAGCTTAGTGATCATAGTCCATTTGTGTAGAAGGTTACACATGTACATGTGGATTCAATCCACCTTTTGAAAGATGACAACTAAAAAAATGAAAAGAGTAATGTTAGATGCACAAAAAAAGTGCACAACGAAATGCACAACCTGTTTTAATTTGTTGGACCTCGTGTTGAAAAAGCTGTACACTCCTTTTTTTTGTCGTTTTGTGTATACAGACTTTTCAGCACGAAATCCAATAATTTCAAGCTAATTGTGCATTTCATTGTGCACTTTTTTTGTGCATCTAGCATTTCCGAAATGAAAATAAAAAAAGGAGTAAAAGTTGGTCTCATGTAGATGTATAGTTGTGTGTGAGAAAGTAAAAAAAAAATGGGTGCTCATCTAGTGTACATGTGTATATATCCGTATGTGTGTATATAATTGCAGGCTCCATGTGTTAGCTGGAGAAGGATGAGGCCACTGCCAAAAAAAAAAAAAAGAGCAAAAGAAAAAAATGCACATGCACACCCATCTCATTCAAGTCCCCAGGAGACTTCATTTTGCGTCAAAGCAACCAAAATAAAATGAAAACGGAAAATAGGCAAAATGTGTGAGCACACGTGTACATGCATGAAGTGTTGTGCTGGAAGCACCAAAAAATATACATACGCACTTGTACATTACTTGACACAATTCACATATGGACTGTCTTAGTCCAAAAAACAACACGAAAGCAATAAAAAATATTTTGGGTAAAGTCAAGCAGTAACCAGCTTCTCATTTGTTTAAAAAAAAAAAAGAAATAATTTATTTGCTATTTTGATTAGCAAGCAACCAAAAAATAAAAAGAGTAATGCTAGATGCACAACAAAATGCATAATCAAATGCACAACTCTGTTTAAAATTGTTGGACTTCGTGTTGAAAAATTTGTACACAGAAAATGACAACAAAAAAGGGTGTACAATTTTTCAGCACGAGATCCAATAATTTTAAGCAGGGTTATACATTTAATTGTGCATCTAGCATTACTCAAATAAAAAAGGGGTGGTGTGATTTGTAGTATTGAGAATTTCTAGGATACATCCCGTGGGTTAGCGTGTGTCACACCTTCTAAGTTACAATATTTTTGTATCACTTTGGTATCAAAACATTGTAATTTGGGACCAAAAATATTATACCTTTGAAAATCACCTAACTTTTGAAAAAAATCATTAAAAAAAATAAAAAATATTTTTTTACAAGTGGTACAGTATTTCAAAGCTCAAGTACAACACTGGGGTACATCATAGAGTGTCCACGTACAAGCTTTGGTTCATTTACTATCAAAATATAATAATGATAAAGAAGGGAAGTATTTCATCACACTTTTCTTTTAATTATTTTACTAGTTGGAATAACTTTTTGGACATCAAATGCCACCTTTTGGACATCGGTCGCCGCCAAAGTTATTTGGATATTTCAACCCCCGGAAACAAGTCAAGGGTTTTAATAGATGCAATAGCGATTTAAATATCGATATCTCATTTATTATTACCTGAACATTTGTTATCTATGGGCTCAATACAATTGTCAAGCCACCGCTGCTAAGACCAAGAGCATTGCCCCATGTATATATATATATATATATATTTATTTATTTTTCTTTTGCCCACCGGCACTTGTCAGAAATGAGGCACCCATACTATACTATATACTTTTTCTTTTGCCCACCGAAACTTGTCAGAAGTGAGGCACATATACTATGTAATCGATAAGTCATTCTGCATGCTTGGATCAGTAGTCTTGTTCTTTCCTGGTCATCGTCTGACTTATCGATCCGCCCTGCTATATTAAGGGAAGGTTTATTATTCAAATCTGTACATCAGGCCAAAGAAGATGCTATTTTTACTGCCTTCTTTGGACTTGGACGATGATCAGTCTTGTAAAAAGCGGATTATCGGTAGTTCCCATACTTCTTCTATCCGCTTTCCACAGATTGGGGTATGATCAAATCACCTAAACGAGGACGTTGTCACTCGTTTTACATATTGATGCACTAACCTGTTGATACATTATTCTTATATATCTATCTCTATACATGCAGGATCACCTGTTACCTTAAAATCGATCCTCCGAATCCCGCAGTAGTCCGCTCCTGATCACGTTCATGTGGTAACCATTTCTGTGAACAGCGATAATGATGGGTGAAGGAGATATTGGCCCTCCTTGCCCTCGCCTACTAGTTATAATGCCAAAACTACCCAATCCCTCGCAATGGGACCAAAGGGGACATGTTGATTTCGGGACCTCGAAGTCCCATCATTTTTCAAAATAAAGTTAGTGTTTTGCCCCTTTTCAAAAAAAAATTTCAAGATCACATCTCTTTCAAAATTCACTTTCAAAAACCTCTTCCTTTTCAAAATCATCTCTTTTCAAAATCTCATTTTAAAATTCAACCCAATTTCAAATTCCTCAGTCAGAGTCATTTTTCAAAATCTCTTTCAAAGAATCTCACTTTGAAAAGTTCTCTTTTCGATCTCTTCTGCTTCTCAAAATCCCTGGGCCTAGAGCCTTTTTTCATTTCAATCGGGGTTTAAAATCACCTTTCTAAATCAATCCTAGGGTCCGGAGCCCTTTCCATTTCAAAAGGGGTTCAAAACCCCTTTCCAAATCAATTAGAGGGCCCAGAGCCCTTTCTCGATGAACTCGGGTTTCCATATCCATTTCTCGATAGACTCGAGTCTCCAACCCTCTCTCGATAGACTCGGGACTTTCCATATCCATTCCCCGATAGACTCGGGTCTCTAATCCTCTCCCGATAGGCTCGGGACTTTCCATATCCATTCCCGATAGACTAGAAATTCCTATCTCTCCCAATAGATTCGGGATTTTCCATATACATTCCCCCGATAGACTCAGGTTTCCAATCTCTTTCCTGATAGACTCGTGATCTCTATACCCATTTCTCGATAGACTCGGGTTCCCAATCTTTTTCTCGATAGACTCAATATTCCCTCACCTTTTCCCTATAAAGTCAGGGTTCCGTACACATTTTCAAATAGCTTGGGACCAAGTCCCACACTTTTAAATCACCTAGGTCCAAGTCCCACACTTTCAGATCACCTAAGACCAAGTCCCACACTTTCTAGTCACTCGAGACCAAATCCCACATTTTTGAATCACCTGGAACCAAGTCCCACACTTTCAAACCACTTGGAACCAAGTCCTACACTTTCAAATCACTTGGGATCAAGTCCCGTGTTTCCAAATCACTTGGGACTAAGTCCTACACATCATTAGTTAAAGTTCAAGATTACACCCCGGCTATACCGTTCCATCCTCTTCCTGAGTTAAATCCCAAGACTTCATCATCCATCTCTCCTTTTAGGGGGAACTATGTCCGACTTGATTCTTGGTATAAAAGCCAAGATACGTAGGCAGCCCACATCGGGTTCGGTCACACCAATAAATCAATCCCTTTTAAAATCCAAAATATCAAATCCAACTCTAATAATTAAACTAGGTTGAATATGGCTTTATAGCTACTATTCTCCCTTAACCGGTGAAAATCAAATTAGGCAAATATCATCATCCATCTTTCAATCAGCTTTCAACCGTTGCCATTTTTTTAAAACCACCTGACCCCCATGGACTCAATCTCGTGTCTTAAATCAATTGAGACATGATAGAGAAATCGGGGATATCTTTTTTCAAAAATAAAATACCTGCCCAATTCAAAATAGCCGAGATGACATCAAGTAGTGTGGTAACCCTTTATAGGGATGTTCAGAGGTGTCTAACACCTTCCCCTGGCATAATCGAGCCTTTGAACCCAATCTTTGGTAAAGCAGACATTTTCATAGAGTCATTCAAATTCAAAAGGGCATGTTCACTTCATTTTTAAATCATTCTTACATTACATAGTTTTTAAGAAGGCCTCCTTTTTAAGATGACACATCTTTAAACTCATGTTAGGTGGCGACTCTTCAAATTTTCCAATGGCCCTTTCCAACTTTCAACTTTTCAAAACCCATCGCCGTCTTTTTAAAGAACCCGCGATCTTTAAACCTTAGGTGAGATTTTTCAGGGCTCGAAAGCTGGCGACTCTACTGGGGACTTCGAGTGCTCAAGCTATTTTAACTACTCAATGTTATTTCATTTTTTTTTTATTTTTAATAAAGAAATTTCTCTATTCTTTTTATCTCGGCCACTCATCTTTTACAAAAATAAAAATGGCTTTGGCATTAGAACGGCTACTAAAAGGGCATTCATCTTGTGCAGGAGTTACTTGTTCATTCCCATCGTAATTGGGATGGTCCAAAATCTGTTCATCATCTCATTTCTCTTTTATCTTTCTTTGCATGACGTGTCCCTTTACCTGATAGTTAGATAGGGGGTCAGTAGGCCTGACAAGCCCGAGGGTACTGGTTTCCGGTGCCCGCGGTAGCACGACTGAACTTCCCCCCCTCGATTCACCAACTAATGATGGTTAGCTTAGGCGCCAAAGGTTTAAATATTCGAGAACCGAGCCTTTTTAGGACTGTAGTGAGCCAAAATGCCACATGTTTACATACTCATTCTGGTTCCGACATAGTTGGGAATGGTAAACGACCAAGAAATGCTACTCAGATCCAAAGTTGAAGTCTCCAATGAGACTTTGGCTTCGACACAGCTATAAGGCAACAATTAAACCATGTTGCTATCAGGAAACTTGGATATCGTTTAACTCCCAAAAGAGACAGGATGTCACAGGCCTTGTACTAAGCCAAGAGATGTCAGAGGATTGAACTTACTATCTTTTTGCTTTTTATATTCCCCCTACCCCGAAGCATTATAAATACCCTCGATCATGAGGAAGAATGAATTTTGACTTTTGATATAATCCCTAGGGAGTTATTCAATGTAATAACATAGGGTAGGTGCTAGAAAATATTACACCAGGGTAGTTTCAAGGTACTCGAAACTGGGACAGTGTCGTCTCGGGACTGGAGCAGTGTCATCCCAGCTCTGAAAAAGTCATCCACATAGCAATCACAAAATGAAAATCATCATGTTACGTCCAATAATATTACTAGTTGAAGACTACTTTTCAAAAGGTTCTAACTTTGCAATCTTTTCCTTTTCTCTTTTTGTTTTTACCATTTTGCAGGATAGATCCAAAGGAAAGCCAACGGTGAAAGTCTTTGACAGTACAAAGTCCAACATTCACTCAAAGCAGAGCAAAGCAAGTCCAGATGGAGGGTCAAGCAACCAATCAGGGTGAACAACCCATGACGGGGGGGGGGGGGGGGGGGGGAGTTTATGGCCCTACAGGATCAGTTAAGATCCATTATGCAAGTACTTTAGAACATGAGCCATCCCCTGGCTCCGTCGCTACCAGTTTCCCCATAATCATAGAATGGGACAACAGTGGATCCGAATCATGTAAGTGCCTCAACAGGCGCACCTCCGGCACCTATAGGGAACCCCATAGGTGAAGTCCGACCATCACCTCCAATTATACTTCCGAACGATGAAGTCGATCACTTTGCCGAGATGGCCCATTCTGAAAGGAGAGAAGACAGGCTCAGTCAAAAAAAATCTAGCATGGAAAAATCCCTAAAAGCCATCCATGGTTTAGATATGTACGAGGGCACTAATTACTCAGACCTCTGTCTATTCCCAGAGGTTCGGCTCCCCCTGAAGTTCAAAATTCCTGACTTTGTCAAGTATGATGGGGCCGGCTACCCGTACACGCATCTTAAGGTCTATTATGGTGAGCTGGGGGCGCACAGCAATGATGAGAAGCTCTGAATGTAGCTTTTTCAGAAGAGTTTGACTGGGCCCGCTCTAAGATTGTTCGTGGAGGACTATAGCAAGTTCCAAATATGGGAGAACATGGCCTCTCAATTTCTACAGCAATATTGGTTCAACCAAGACATAGCCCCAAACAGTTTTGAACTCTAGAGAACAACAAAAGATCCGACAGAATCCTTTATGAAATATGCCCAGCGATGGAGGGAGATGGCTGCCCAAGTAAAACCCACACTTGATGAAAAGGAAACGGGGAAACGGTAAGCACCATCATCCATACTCTCCCCGGCATATACTTCAAAAAATTGTTCACCTGCATGGGCAAACCCTTCGCGGACCTTATTAGAAACGGAGAGATGTTAGATGACGGTATCCGCACGGGCAAGATCGAAGATCCAGATGCACGCCCTGCTCAGACTAATCATTGATGGTCTCAGAACAAGAATGATAAGAAAGAAGCCACTGTCTCAGCTGTACTCCCAAGTCAGAATCTTCCGATTCAGTTCCCGGCTCAATCTGGCCCTTTGCAACCTGCAGAGCTAGCCGCTTCTCAAAGCCGATAGTCCAACCGACAGAAGCTCTATGAGGAAAGGAAAAGACGAACCTTTACACCTCTGGGATGCTCTCTATCCTATGCTTATACTCTCCTTTTGTTAGCAGGCCATATTAAGCCTGTCGTAGTAAAGCCCATTTCTGATCTACTACTAAAGTGGCATGATCCAACAGTGAAGTACGAATACCATTCTGGGTCACCAGGTCATACTATAGAAGATTGCTATACTCTAAAACACAAGATTCAAGACCTAATTGAGGCAGGTCTTATCCAACTAGCGGTACAAACCAACCAACCAAATGTTCAAATACCCTCTACCTAACCATTCTACCAACATGGTGAGTGTGGCTGAACCCATATTCGACCCTTCCCTACTCATAGGCCACCCAGGAGAGATTGTAAAGGTCTCTTCCTGTGAAATGATCACACTCCCTGAAGTCTGCACCATCGGTAACTTCCACAACCGAGCCCAACAACCTCCATTCACTCAAAGGCCATCTTTACCTCAAAATTCCTGTACCTCACTACCCCCAGCCTTACTTCAATATTCCTTCCCTCAGCCCCAACAACCCCTTTCCCTATCCAACCAAAATTACTCCCAATCACCCTACCTCCAACCCCGACCTCACAACATCTTATCCTACCAGCACCCGAAGCCTTGATCATCACTCCAGGAATACAAATCTTTGAGTTTTGTGAAAATCAAGCCCTTGGAACTACCAAATTGATTGTGTGACGACCTCGAGAAAGGTAATCGAACCAGAACTAATGATTGCAAAAGTGGGTGGATTCACTAGATCAGGAAGGTGTTATACCCCTGATGAGCTTGAAAGGCAGAGAAAAGGCAAAGGTAAAGAAGCAGAGTTCCTCAAGAATGCCACCAAGCCTGTAACTGAAGTTGAAGCATCTGAATTCTTGAAAATTCTCAAGAAGAGTAAGTACAACGTGGTGGATCAACTTAGTAAAATGCCTACCTAGATCTCAATTTTATCACTCCTCTTGGCTTCAGAGGTACACAAGACTGCCCTTTTAAAAATCCTAAATGAAGCTCATGTTCCGAATAGTATCTCTCCTGATAAGCTACATGACATAGTGAGCATGGTTCTGGCCCTAATTGTATCTTATTTACTTATGATGAGATCCCGGTGGCGGGACTTATTTAATGATGATGAGATCCCAGTGGCGCAAACTAGACACACACAAGCACTACATTTGGCAGTGAAGACGCGTGGTTTGATTGTTGGAAAAGTTTTGGTAGATAATGGATCTGCTGTAAATGTCTACCCCCTTACTACTCTAAGCCGCATAGGGATGGATCCTAGTACACTACTCAACAGTTAAATGACCATTAGAGCCTTTGATGGGTCCCGAGGACAAATACTCAGTAAAGTCAATATTCTTATTGAGATTGGGCCAGTCATGTTTCTTATACAATTTCAAGTACTCAATATTCCAACGGCTTACAATCTACTCCTTAGGCACCCATGGATCCACACCTATGGTTCAGTCCCTTCTACCCTACATCAATGCATTAAATTTATCATCGATAATCGTCTGGTGATGATACAGGCTGAAGAGGAATTTATCATATAGGGGGCACATACTGTACCATTCATCGAGATGGGCATATAATCTGAGCCATCCAACTTCCAATCCTTTGAACTCATCTCTGCTATTCACATCCCTGAGAGAAAGGCTGCCATTCAAGGTCATTATTCAAATAATGGAAAAATGATCACTAAGTGCTTTAAGGATGGCGGATATAACCAGGAGGAGACCTAGGGAAAAATTTTCAAGATGACTTAGAGACGGTTGAGATCCCATTTCAGAGTCACACATTTGGGCTAGGCTACAAGCCAGCCTGGGGAGAGGAAAGGGCTATCCGAGGAAAAGCGAAAAGGATGAAAGACTTCTCAGGACCCATGTTCACAAGGATCCCCCATATCAGTGAGACATTTCTTTTTGCCACTGACAAAATCGCTCCTGATATGCATATACCGGTAATCATTGGTACTGCCGTAGCATATGGGCCACCGTAGGACATGGATCAAGAGATGAATATCATATCTGCTAAAGCTGAAGACAAGTTGATAAAAGAGCCAAAGTCACGCTCACCTGTCATCACAATCTCGAGTGTTGATTGGTCTGCTATAGAGACCCTGATGCTAGCTGATTTGTTTGAAGAAGTTCTGGTGGTGTCAGTACCGGTTGAATCATTCCAGAATCCAACTGACCATGCTCCCAGCTCATCCTACATTCGCCCAGCAGCACCAGGTGAACATCTACAAAATTGGAGTGTCATCCCTATGGCATAGAGGGCCAGGTTTTAGTAGTTTATGCTAGGAATATATATTTTGCCTACTATGACTTTTCATCTTTCTGTTCCATAACTTAGGATGCTTTTTACCTTTGTTTTGTCAAACTCAAATGTCATTTTATAAGCATTCCTAAAGTTAATAAATAAAGATGATTTCTAGGTACAACTTTTGAAAATTGTCTTTATCATGTTTTCCAGGAAATATCACAGAAAATCTCATGACCCTTTGGATAGCATTGCTTTTGAACTAGACGAGTTTGAGTTTGACTTTGACATAGAGTTAGATTTCGAGCTCATAGGGATCGATGCTGACAACACAGACGAATTAGATGAATTACCTCATGAGATCCTCGTAGAACTCAAAAATCATGAGAACAAACAACTCCCCAACATTGAAGAGGCTGATATCATAAACTTGGGTACTATCGAGGAACCCCGAGATATCAAGATTGGCACTGGAATGAACAAAAAGTAGCAGGATGACATGATCGACTTCCTACACCACTACCATGACATATTTGCATGGTCTTATCAGAACATGCCTGGGCTCGACACAGATATAGTGGCCCACCATATCCCTCTCTATCCAGAACGGCCTCCTATCAAACAAAAACTTAGGCGGCTCAAACCAGAATGGAGTTTGAAGATCAAAGAAGAGGTCACCAAACAATTTAAGTAGGATTTCTCATGGTATCAACGTACTCAGATTGGCTGGCCAATGTCGTGCCTGTGTCAAAGAAGGATGGCAAGGTCAGGATGTGTGTCGATTATAAGGATCTCAATGGCGCAAGCCCAAAGGATAGTTTTCCCATCCCTCACATTGATATCCTGGTTGACAGTACATCACAACATGCAATGTACTCCTTTATGGATGGGCTCTCTGGGTATAATCAGATCAAGATCGCTAAAGAAGATAGAGAAAGACCGCATTCATTACTCCCTGGGGCACCTTCTACTACAGGGTTATGCCCTTCAGGTTAAAGAACTCTAGAGCCACCTATCAGTGAGCTATGACTGCTCTCTTCCATGACATGATGTACAAGGAGATGGAGTATTATGTGGATGACATGATCGTCAAATCAAAATATGAGGAAGAACACTTGGTTTAATCTTTGTAAGGTCTTTGACCGACTCTGAAAATATAAACTCAAGCTCAATCCCTCTAAATGTGTCTTCGGGGAATCCTCTGGAAAGCTTCTCGATTTTGTTGTCAATCATCGAGGAATTGAGATCGATCCTGCTAAGATCAAAGCTATTAGGGAAATGCCTCCTCCTACAACTCAGAAGGAAGTCAAAGCCTTTTTGGGAAAGCTCAACTTTATTGCTTGCTTCATAGCCCAACTCACGGCCACATGCGAGCCAAAATTCAAGTTATTGCACAAGAATGCTCCTATAAATTGGGATGACAACTGTCAGGTTGCTTTTGATAGAATTAAAGAATACCTCCTCCAATCGCCCATATTGGTGCCACTAGAGCCAAACCGTCCCCTAATCATGCATCTCTCCGTGCTTGATTCCTCCATGGATTGTGTATTGGGGCAGCATGATAGCACAAGGAGAAAAGAGCAAGCCATTTATTATTTAGTAAGAAATTCAACAGTTGTGAAGAAAAATATTCTATGCAAGAAAGAACCTGTTGTGCTTTAACATGGGCTACTCACCGCATCCGCCACTACTTGCTCTACTATACAACATATCTCGTATCTCGAATGGTTCCGATCAAGTTCATCTTTGACAAGCCCACACTGATAGGAAGAATTTCTAAATGGCAGATGCTACTAACCGAGTTCGACATCGTATATGTAACTCAAAAAGCCATCAAGGGTCAAGCCATCGTAGATCTCCTAGCAGACCATCCTGTTGGTGACTATCAACTAATGGACACCTCATTCCCAGATGAGGCAGTGTTATTTTCCACGGGGGAAGAAGAGGAAGCAAAGCCGTTCTACAAGGGATGGAGATTTTACTTTGATGGCGTAGCCAATCAGACTGGTGCAGGAATTGGGGCAGTCATCATATCAGAAGATGGTAATCATGATCTAGTGGTTACCAAGCTTAAGTTTGATTGTACCAACAATATGTCCGAGTACGAGGCTTGTATCATAGGACTCCAAGCAACTCTAGACATGAACATTCGGAGTATAGAAATCGTTGGGGATTTAGATTTGATCATTCAATAGGCCCGAGGTGATTGGCAAACTCAAGACCACAAGCTCATCCCATATCACAATCTCATCATACAAATGATCGAACTCTTCGATTACATTAAATTCCATCATATATATTCTACGAACCCAGAACCACTTTACAGATGCCCTGGCAACATTGGCATCTATGATCTGATTCGATGATGGCATTGAGATCCCACCTTTGGAAATTGGGGTCACTCACTATCTGACCCATTGTATGGTAATCGAAGACAAAGCAGACAACCTCCCATGGTATCATGACATCAAGCGCTTTGCCCAAACTCAGGAATATCTAGTGGGATCAACATAGACAGATAAGAGAATGCTCCGGAGATTAGCTCTTCAATTTTTTCTAAACACAGAGGTTCTTTACAAGAAAGTTTTGTATTGCCTTTTGAGATGCTTAGCCGCTAGAGAAGCTAAGACAGCAATGGAAACAGTACACAAAGGAGCATGCGAATCCCACATAAATGGACATATGCTAGCACGAAAGATCCTCCGAATGGGGTACTATTGGCTTACCATGGAAGCTAATTGTATTGAGCATGCAGGAAAGTGCCATCAATGCCAGATCTAAGCCAACCGAATCAATGCACCACCGAAAGAACTCCATTCTATGACTTTGCCCTGGCTATTCTCTATGTGGGGGATGGACGTCATAGGCCCGATCTCTCTTAAGGCTTCAAATGGTCACTGCTTTATCTTTATTGTCATCGACTACTTCACAAAGTGGGTCGAAGGTGCTTCATTTGCTCGAGTGACCAAATTAGTTATTGCTCGCTTTATCAGGCTGCTATGGCAAGCCTGAGACCATTATCTCTAACAACGCTCGTAATCTCAATAATGACTTGATGACAGAGATTTGCACTCAAAGATCAGTCACAAGAACTCAGCACCGTATCGGCCACAAATGAATGTGGCAGTTGAGGCTGCTAACAAGAATATGAAGAGAATAATCGAGAAGATGACAGACAATGAAATTCTCCCATTCACTCTCATGGCATACCGAACATCCATTCGAACTTTGACAGGGCCAACTCCATACTCTCTAGTTTATGGTATGGGAACAGTGCTTCCAATCGAGATTGAAATTCCATCACTTAGGGTCCTTATGGAAGTAGAGCTGGAAGAAGCCGAGTGGGTCCGCGCTCTCTGCAATCAGATTTAGTTGATCGATGAAAAAAGGATGACAGCCATCTGCTATGGCCAATGCTATCAGAGAAGAATTACCCGAGCCTTCAACAAAAGAGTGAGGCCATAAGAGTTTCAAGAGGGTGATCTGGTACTCAAGAAGATATTCCCATGCCAGGAAGATGCTTGGGGCAAGTTTGCTCCCAACTATGAAGGTCCTTTCATTGTAAAAAAGGTACTATCTGGAGGTGCCTTAATCCTTGCTGAAATGGACGGGGAGGTGTTTCCTCAACCAATTAATTCTGATGTTGTAAAGAAATATTTTGTATAAATGAAATTGTGATTTTCATGCTTCAACCTTACTTGTGTCAAAATAATTAAAGGCCATCATTTCTACTATCTTTATGGAACATTTTTTCCTTTGCTAACCCTTTTTGAGCAAAAAATAATCATCATTTCAAAACCATTAGCTCCCGAGAATCATTAGCTATGCATTCAAAACAAAAAATAAATGAAAGAAAAGGAAAACAAAAGGAGAGAGTCAAATCAAATAGACAGTCTCCGACCAAGGAAATGTCAAAGAAAATTTTCATTCAAGAGTTAGGATGGGGGCACTGCAAAAGAAAGTAACCAAAAGACAGAAAGATACCCTCCTCCTCAAAATTAGAAAAAAGAAGTCAAAAATGATCTCAGGAAATTCACCCCATTCAAAATGACTTGGAGCCTCCATGTCATCCTTTCATTTTTAACCCATCACCTAGGCCTACGTTACAACCCACAAAAGACCTCTTTGATTGACACAAGTCTTGTTGGGCCTACAAAATCACCCTATTCATTTGATTCTGTCACTTTTGTCTCACTCCACCCTCCCTCTTTAAAAAAAAGAAAAAAGAAAAAAAGGGGAAACAGAAGTTTGGTCCGATGGTCACAGTGAAAACCTGAAAGGGCACTACGAGTATGAAAGTAGAACCACAACAAGATACAAAATTGTCGGCACAATGAAAACCTAAAAGGGCATCGGAGTTCAATAATGACAAAGCTGGATTTGGCGAAAGCCCGTGGGGGGTTCAAAAAAAAGCAAGAAAAATAAAAAGGAAGAAGTTCTATTTATTGCATTTTCAGATTGCTAGAGTGAAGTTACAATTGTCCAGAGGGATCAGATCGAAGCCGGGGTAGAATCCCAAGACTTAGATCAATGCTCTAAAAAGTTCATACTCATTAACAACAAAAGCATTTGATATCTAAAGGGTCACAAGATACTTTTGACAAGGTAAAATTTTATTCATTGAAAGTTGTTTCCAAAAGAGAACACGCACGCATCTTATCATACTTTTTGAAACAACACTTTATTTCATCACACGCATAGCATAGTAGGCAAGATATATTTACTAATCACATGAACTATGGGGCTCGTTGTTCCCCTAAGATCTCGAGAATCGCGTCAATCTGTGCCCGATACTTCTTCAGAGACTTCATCGAATTTCCCTCATCTGCTCCACGAGCTTGTGCTAGAGCAACCTTCACATACTCGTTCAATGCCTTGGAGCGATTCAGTTCGACTTGCATTTTTCCAGCGCTAGACCCTGGGATCGTAATTGGGCCTGCAGTTGGCAGTTCTCCTCCTCTAGCTCTTGTCCACCCTTGCAATATGCGTCGGTCACCTCCCGGTACCTCAGAGACATCCCTGTGACATAGTCTACATAGCGGTCAACAGAAGGAGGAGCGTAGCCCATTAAGGATATAGGCCCTGACACTGGTGTGCCTACTACACTCGTTGTTAGCTAAGCATCTGTCACAACCCGGTCCCACAATAGCAGAACCGAAGCCTGTGGCACGCCACCGAGGCTAAACCAATTCATTTACATTCCCAAAAATTAGTTTGAAGAACACACGCAGCAGAATAAAACAAGTCATTTTGAAAAGTAGTAGGCCAGTCGACTGATCCTCGGATCCAGTCGACTGATCCTGGTCCAGCAGAAAGTTGGGTTTTAAAACACCATTCAGTCGACTGCTTTCTACATCCAGTCGACTGGGGCTTCAAATTTTCAGTCGACTGGTAAAGTCCGGTCGACTGAAGTCCTGCCTGGCCAAAATATCTGAATTGAAAACATGATCCAGTCGACTGTGTCGAGGACCCAGTCGACTGATCCTCAAATAAAAGGTGCAGTGAGTTGCTGAAAACAGAGGCTCCAGTCGACTGTTTTCTCAACCAATCGACTGATTTATGGCAGCTTCTCCTTCTGCAGAGTTTTCTAAGTTTAAAAGTTTTTGAATTCGAACGGCGATCAAACACACACTTCCAAAAGTACTCCAAAGCAATCCTAACTGTATTAACATATTACCGAAGCACAGTTACAACATGTTACCAACTATTACAACGTTTTAGATTCGTTCTAACATACCAAGTTAATCATAACTAAAAACCATAAAAAAATTCTTATTACAACATTCCTATTGTTCCAAAACTACAAGATTAACGTTCAAGTTGCCTTCTAAAAGAACTCCCAACCCACGTGCTCACTTCTCCGATTCCTCGCCAGCATTAACACCTGAAATGGTTATTTGAATAACCACAGATATTCGATTTGTTTAAGCTAAAGTTTAGTGAATAAATCAACATATGTACATGAATGATAAACATGTCTGCATTCACATCTCTACATTTCATACTAGTCGTCGGAGACTCACGTGCCCGTCCATACTCCCAATCTGCGACTCCTCGCCAATAATTCCATGCGAAAGGGTAAGACCCACGATTCTTCTCTTCAATCGTGCGACCTTAATGCCTATATCAGCTCCACAAAATAGCACGGTGACCACGTGCTCCTTCTGACCCAAATAAGCAACTTAACATGCTCAAACACATATCACCATACTCACGGTAATCAAAACATATCACCGTGCTATTGAGCCTACTTATCAATATAAATGCTCAATATGAACTACACAATATATATCTCTAAGAATTAATACATGCTATTCACACAAAACATGAATACATGTCAAGAAATCATTCCAAAAACATAGTTGAATCACTCACCTCCGATTTACGCTCTTAAACTTCGATTCAAAGAAAACCCGTGTACAAAGAACGTGTAGAAGTCCGTCTAGTACAATTCCTATGGATCGAAATTCCATTTATCAACTTTTATGAAAAATTCTAGAAAACAACTTTTCAGAAAACTTGGCCAAACAAGGCCTAACCTATATCAAAACGAAGCTCTTACCTCGAGGAGCTCGAATATGAAATATGGGAGAAAACAAACTGACGGAAGATCGTCGTTTGGCGTCGCAAAGCTCTAAGCAACTAAATCTCCCTCTAGCCTCCTTCTTGAACTTTTAGGTTAAGACTTACAAAATCTAAAGATTCATCTCTATCTATATATATAGGTAAAACTCTCGGAAATTACGTTTACCTCCCCACGAGTTTTCAAAACTCCTAATAAGTCTCTGAAACTTTCTATACAGCTTATTCATAGCTTTAAGTGAAACCTCAAAATTATAAAAGTTTTCGACTAAGTTTCGTTTGGACGCTAAAACGCGAATTTCTACATGACGTTTCCGAAGTTGCTAATTAGCCTACCAAATTAATAGCGTGTTAATTCGTTCTCACCAGGATACTAAAACTAGCAACAGATATAAATTCTAAAACAGAAAATAATACAGATATTGAAATACACAGGTAAACATTTATTTTCAGATAAACATTTAAAGTATTCCACAATGACCGTCTCATACTCAGAGAGACGTCACAACAACAAACGCTCAATCAACACAGTCTCAGAGGGTTCTCTAACACAGACACCCAAATCGACTCGTGAGTCAAAACTCACTCCAACATGTGCCAAGATGCACAACACATCACATTATCATGAATGACAATATGATACAAATGCAGTAACACGAATGCGGGTGTTATAATACTCTCCCCCTTAAAAGAAGTTTGTCCCCAAACTTACGCCGTCTACCAGCATGACTTCTCCCACATGCTTCCCAACACTTGCCGCTTTGTTCACAATTACCATCTCTCCACTACGATGTCACGACTCACAAGGAAAATAAATCTTCAAGTTCGTAAGGAAGATAACTCTTTCGAACTCTGTCTGTATCCACTTAAAGTGTCAATTTGAACACATACAACCAATCAACATTTCTTCCGAGTAAGAATATAAGGATTCAAATAGAACACGTTCATTCCTTTCGGATAACCGATTACACCCAAAATGTCTCATACGCATTCAATCGTACCCTTTTCTGAAACCACAAACTTCCATATGCAACCCAAGAAAATGAGTCATCTCTCTTCACTTCTCCCTCTCTGACCTACACAGTCACTGACAAATCGTCTCGAACCGCCTAGCAATTTCTTCCGACTCCATATCTCGAACGAAACCAAAATCGAGCACGAACATCCGTACATATGCATTAATGCGTTGATTCTTCAACCAATTGTTGATACCTTTAAAATGCAATCTCTTATCTTTTCCAACCATGAAACCCTTTGGGTAATACTTACACGCTCAAACTTTCTTCTATTTCTCATCATGTGTCAACGCTTTTCTTCTAAGCCATTCCACAACGATAATCATCGATATCTAGACCCATCATCGTGTCGTCTCTTTCCCTTCCGACTTCATCAGCCAACTCATCAATATATCCCCATTCATTCAATACCTCTGAATTCCAACTGCAAATCTTTGCTATAATCAAACTTCCACAACTAACACCCTATTTACTCGAGCAAAGTCAAAATGTCGTAATATCTTATCCTCCAATTATCCTTCCACTTGAACAAGCCGTCGATTTACAAACCAAGGAAACGATAAAAATGTTAATCTAAACCTTTCACTAAACTAAGTACGTTTCCTTCTTTTTGTTTTAAAGCAACTTCTCAAATTTCTCGTAAGCTTTTCTTCGATATCTCCTCACTACTATTCCAACAACGTCAATCGTAACAACCACTACCGTTAACAGAACTTGATCCACCTGTTACGCAACACTCCCCGCAACTCCTTCAACCTATGTTCTTCCTCGTAACATATTCAAGATTAAAATATGATTTCTGATATTCTGTCTCTCTTATCGGTGACAATTCGAATTCATCCTAGTTGTGTCCGAGCTGTATATCTTTCTATCAAAGACCGTCACATCAATCTCAACACATCAGTTCACTTTCATCCCATAACTCATGGAAATCATCCCCACTAATCTTAACACATCTTTCAAATTCATCAATCTAATTTAAATACCGATTTATCTATAATAGTCTCAAAATCTCCAGTCTTTCCCTCTACTGAAATCAACATCAAACACTACTCTTGTTCTTCTAAGTTCTTTGTAAGTATCTCATAACCAATTCGTTTGTATTTTAAACAAAAGAAAAAAAAAACAAAACCTTTATTTCAAATCCACTTCCAATAGCGATTTTGATCATTACGAAAAAAAAATATTTTAAAAGTCCGAAACCTGTGTCCTTTAGATAACAGATCTGTATTCCAGCTAACCATTTCATTCGCCATTTCCTCCTGCACTATCTCCTCACATAAGCCAACATCCATTCTTGAGATTCCAATAGTCACTTCCCAGTCTTTTTTTTTTTTTTCATCATTCTCAATACCACTTCGATCATTTGCTAATAGTAATCCCAATATTCCGTCGGTAACTTCCTAACAAGACATTACCCTCGCTCAAGCCCATTGCAGTCTTCCTTCTGATTTGACAACTTTCCTTCACATCCATTCTTGTTCTGCATCTTTCTTCTAATTATTGCCTTCACGACATCGTCCAAAATAAAGTTTTCATACACATTTTTTTTTAAAAACAAATTCATTTAACCATAGTCGAGATCGTAATTAAGTTCACATACCACTAGTGTCCATCATACTCATACCGTTCACTTACTCATCAAGTACCATCTTCCCAATCTATATCTTCACGTCCTTATAACCCGACTTCTTCGTCCCCCTCCCCACAGAACTCGTTAAACACGTCATCGCTCAACATCGTCTACTTAATACTCCGCCCTCCACTTTTTGAAATGTATTCTTAATTCAATATCCACTTACCACCTCAACGCCTCTAGTGACAACGCGACAAATTTCCTGCTACGCACCACTCGTCTCACCTCTTAACCAATCTCGTAAATTGTTAAACTCCTCATCTCACATATTGCTTCCTTTGCTCTCCTCGTATTGTAAAGGTCAAAACCCCCAATAATGTTTGCATACACTTCTCTCAATCTCATTCATTGCTACCCACCAATATTCAATCTACGTTTCATGTGAACCTCAGATCTACTTGGGAACATCACAAGAGTCAAGTCCGCACCGCACCCATCACAAGTCACACTTGGATTGAGCTGTTGGTTCTTGGTATGAGCTCAATGTCCATGCACCCAATAGTTCTATCAATTCCACATTCAATATAAATCTTGAAAGTCACACCAAAATTTCCGTACTCAAACCTCAACCCTCTTTTCTTCCCGATCACTCTGACATCATCTTTCTTCCAAACCAATTAACGTCGCATAACTCATCAAATCTTCGATCGTATTCTCATTGCGGCTATTCTCAAACCCGTATTGACCATTGATAGAAAAAAAAATCATCTCGCAAACCAGAGATAATAGATTTAGTTGAGAGATTCCTCAACATCCCACAATACTGACCATAAGATAGGTTGAGAGATTCCTCAACATCCCACAATACTGACCATAAGATAGGTTGAGAGATTCCTCAACCGTCCACTATCCCGATACTGTATTCAATTCTCAATAATTACCGTAATATAGGTTGAGAGATTCCTCAACCATCTGATATCCACCGTAAGATAGGTTGAGAGACTCCTCAACCATCCCCTATTTCAATACCGTAAGATGAGTTGAGAGATTCCTCAACTATACACCATACACAAAAATATCTATATATATTTCTTGATGCTTGCTATCCCATCAATTCTGCCATCGTCCCCGATATACTCATGTCACACAATTTCATATACTCACGTCACAATCGTTAAACAAGTCCCGAAACGATAACTTTCAACAACCACTCACACTACCTGTATGCGGAAAGTACTTCTCTCAACATGTGAACCACCATCGAACTTCTTCTATTGTTGACCATCCGAATTCCATCCCCACCTCGTGCCCAAAGAAAACTCGTTCCCATTAATTTTGAAAACTTTTACGATTTAAGATTTTGAAAATCCAATGGTTACCAAGATGATATCATCTATCACCTTCGGCAACTCTACAGTGTCTACGGTATACACAGAAGTCTTACCATCATCCAATCCCACTTCATCCCATCACATCTCATATCATTTATGGACTGTGCTATAATCGTTTGGTACCGATAGTGTATTGATATTTCGAACTTCGACCGGTGGAGCCTGAACATTCATCTAATCTCGTTCACTTTCGACTTGAACGAAATTTCCCCACCTTATCCACTATCTGATCCATTCTCGAATGCGGTGACAATTCTCTCGGTGGATCAGTCATAATGTTTCAAATATTCCCCTGTTGAGTTCAATGCATAATGACCATGCATGCTATGCCACAATATAGATATATGTGCACAGTTCATCACACTCAACAAATGCTAACACATGAAGCATTTCTACAATGATAATAATTATCTTCACAATTACACACTTCCCTCGACGTCACTCAACATATATAACGTCACTCGTTCTCAAGGCTCTAAACTTAAGCTCTGATACCACTAAATGTCACAGCCCGGTCCCACAATAGCGGAACCAAAACCTGTGGCACGCCACCAAGGCTAAACCAATTCATTTACGTTCCCAAAAATTAGTTTGAAGAACACACGCAGCGGAATAAAACAAGTCATTTTGAAAAGTAGTAGGCCAGTCGACTGATCCTCGGATCCAGTCGACTGATCCTGGTCCAGCAGAAAGTTGGGTTTTAAAACACCATTCAGTCGACTGCTTTCTACATCCAGTCGACTGGGGCTTCAAATTTTCAGTCGACTGGTAAAGTCCGGTCGACTGAAGTCCTGCCTGGTCAAAATATCTGAATTGAAAACATGATCCAGTCGACTGCGTCGAGGACCCAGTCTGTAATAACCTGCATTTTCATATTTAATTTGTAATTGCATTGTCATATTTAAATTTCATTGGGTATTGACTGCTTCATTTAATTTCATTTCTCATGTTCTAATTATTATCCCTTGTGTTATTTCATGTTAAAATTCTTGTTGGGGTTAAATGGTAACTCTTATAAAATTAGCAATACCTGTGTGGATTTCAAAACTGTATTTCAAAAACGGTGGAAATATTTTCCTTTTGACTCAATCAGTATTTTTTTGAAACCAGAAAATCAATTCTTAAGCTAAAAGGAATTTTCTGTATTTTTGTAGTGGACACCGCACTACGAAAATACCAGTTTATGTTCAAAATTGTCCGCGCAGTGCTAAACTGGCACAGATTTTGGATTGGACGTAAAGAAGATTTGACCAATGCTTTTTGATCATTTAATCTTGCAATGATTGAGAGGGCCTTGTTTGGGAATGCAGTTGTATACATGTACATTGTCATGCCATGAGTTGATTTACCCAAACACCATAAGTGATTTCAAGGCTACTTGCTTGTGTTTTGTTTGCCAATGCTCATTTTGGGTGTGTTGGTGTTAGACCATAAGCTTGAATTCCCAAACACCCCTGACTTGGCCCCTACAAACCTATGTTGCCTCTTCAGATTTTTAAGAGTGTATATACGTATTGTATATCTGATTATATATGTTGAGTATTATGTATTTAGTTATATAAGATTTTGTTGAGTATAGTTCAAAATTCTTGGAGCCCAAGTTCTCCAATTGGCTCTCTCTATATATGTTCACTACACACACACATTCTCAGTCTGCACTTCACTTACACAGAGAGAAAAGAGAGAGCTTGAGAGTTATATTTTGGAGATTTTCTGGAGAGAGAAACTACACAACTCCATAGCCAAGCTTGATTGGGCCTCTTGTATTTCTTGAATCTTTCTCAACACACACACTTTCTTATCAATCAGTGAGTATTATTAACTCACTCCCAATGTAATTCTATACTTATTTACTGAGCATGTGTATGTATAATTGAAGCACCATTGCTAAATTCGTCCATGGAAGCTTGAGCTTCAAAAATCACCATTTTCCAAACTCAATCATAATTCGTTTTTAGAGATGAATATGGAAGATTATACATCATACATGCCATGTTTGAAGTTATAGAGCCTAATTCGTTCATATAAGAAAGTATATTAGAAATTAAGTTTTGACATGTTTTAGTTTTTCTTGAAATTGGAGAGTTATAGTTAGAATCATGTTAAACTAATCATAGATTCTTAATCCTTGTTTAAAAACAAAGAGATCCATATATAACATGATAAACATACTTACAGATTTGAAATGGGTCAATTTTAGACCCTGTTTTCTGAAACAGAGCAGTTTCTGCAGAGAAGATGAAGCCTCAGCTTCATCTCGCGCCACGATCGCGCGCGCGAGAATCGCGCGAGCAGCCCGCGCGAGCGACCCCTCGCGCGAGCGGACCGCGCGCGCGAGGTATGCTTCCCCAGGCAGAAAGGAAAGTTTATATATATAATTGAAAAATTGGCTGGTCGCGCGAGAATCCCTTCGCGCGAGCGATCCGCGCGCGCGACCTTGACTGATTCAGACAGTTAGAAAAGTATTTATATAATTGAAAAGTGGGCATATCGCGCGAGCGGCCCGCACGAGCGACATTTCGCGCGAGCGGCCCGCGCGCGCGAGGTCTGGCAGTTTCTATTTTTGTCTGTTTTATGTTAAGGGACTGTTTGGTCTAACTTTTAAGTACTGATAAGGCCCTGTTTGGGAAATTTAGTTGATCAGAACTCTAATTGGTTAAGTTTGAATGATTAAAACATTGTAGTATGACTCATCAATCCCCGTACGCGTGTTGTTCCTTTAACTCAGCATTTTTGCTTTCGTCTTAGTGCATATCATTCATGTGGGGTCAGTGGTACATGCATGGGGGTGTCAGTCTGTGTGGAAAAGAGTAATGGTAGTATGGAAAGAGTATGAGTTTGAGTTGTGGTTGTGGTTGTGTTTGTGGTTGTGGTCGTGGTTGTGGTTGTGGTTGTGGTTGAGATTGTGGAGAGGGTATCTTTGAAATGCGACGGTGGCAAATATGGACACTCCCTGACGCCCATGGAAGCGTTAAAGTGTGTGACGCCGAACTTGGACACTCACTGGCACCCATGGTAGTGCTAAAGTGTGGCCTACGGACACTCCCTGATACTCGAGTCTGGATACTGCGTGAGGGGTTGCCCCGGTATTTGCATGGCGGTTAGGGTATTCAAAGTGTGAGGCATTGGACACTCCCTGGTACCCCGGACCAAAGTGTGAGGCAAACTGGACACTCCCTGGCGCCCTGTTGCTAAAGTGTGGCTATCTGAGTGTTTCAAAGATACCAGGAGTAGGATAGTGGGTTGTTGTGCCTGTCGAGAGAAAAGAGTCAGCAAGATGAGTGTGGTGCATTGTTCTCATACACGGTCCCATCTGTGTAAATTTACCCTCTTTAAATAATGTTGTGGTTGTTTTCTAAACGAGCTCTTTAATCATAATTATAAACTTGTGGATTTAATTTGGAATTGGAAAAAGGTAAGTTGGTATGTTTTACATTCAAAGTCATGTTTTTAATACTCACTAGCTTCTTGAAGCTGACGACGTTGATGCGTCCTGGACATTCGTGTTCAGGCTTTTCAGGTTATAACCAGGAGGAATCATATGACTATGCGAATTGAGAATGGCCGCTTTTGGAATAAGAGAACTGATCATTAAAATTTATGCTTTAAGTTTATCTGTTTAAGTTTTAAACTGTTTTGTTTTAAGGATGACTGTAACAGACACTAAGTTATTACTTTATTTTCAAGGCGGTCTGTGCCTTAGTTGACCCTGGTTCATAAGATGTAATAAGTTAGAAAATTTTTGTAAGCCTTGATTGCTTTACTCTGATTATTATGTTTTGTTGTTCGACGTTTGGGACGGAAATCGATCCTTCAAACTGTCGCGACCTACAGGTCCATAAAGGAAATTAAACGCTTTCCTTATTTATGCTACGTCGGGGCGTGACACAGTCGACTGATCCTCAAATAAAAGGTGCAGTGAGTTGCTGAAAACAGAGGCTCCAGTCGACTGTTTTCTCAACCAATTGACTGATTTATGGCAGCTTCTCCTTCTGCAGAGTTTTCTAAGTTTAAAAGTTTTTGAATTCGAACGGCGATCAAACACACACTTCCAAAAGTACTCCAAAGCAATCCTAACTGTATTAACATATTACCGAAGCACAGTTACAACATGTTACCAACTATTACAACGTTTTAGATTCGTTCTAACATACCAAGTTAATCATAACTAAAAACCATAAAAAAAATTCTTATTACAACATTCCTATTGTTCCAAAACTACAAGATTAACGTTCAAGTTGCCTTCTAAAAGAACTCCCAACCCACGTGCTCACTTCTCCGATTCCTCGCCAGCATTAACACCTGAAATGGTTATTTGAATAACCACAGATATTCGATTTGTTTAAGCTAAAGCTTAGTGAATAAATCAACATATGTACATGAATGATAAACATGTCCGCATTCACATCTCTACATTTCATACTAGTCGCCGGAGACTCACGTGTCCGTCCATACTCCCAATTCGCGATTCCTCGCCAATAAGTCCACGCGAAAGGGTAAGACCCACGATTCTTCTCTTCAATCGTGCGACCTTAATGCCTATATCGGCTCCACAAAATGGCACGGTGACCACGTGCTCCTTCTGACCCAAATAAGCAACTTAACATGCTCAAACACATATCACCATACTCGCGGTAATCAAAACATATCACCGTGCTATTGAGCCTACTTATCAATATAAATGCTCAATATGAACTACACAATATATATCTCTAAGAATTAATACATGCTATTCACACAAAACATGAATACATGTCAAGAAATCATTCCAAAAACATAGTTGAATCACTCACCTCAGATTTACGCTCTTAAACTTCGATTCAAAGAAAACCCGTGTACAAAGAACATGTAGAAGTCCGTCTAGTACAATTCCTATGGATCGAAATTCCATTTATCAACTTTTATGAAAAATTCTAGAAAACAACTTTTCAGAAAACTTGGCCAAACAAGGCCTAACCTATATCAAAACGAAGCTCTTATCTCGAGGAGCTCGAATATGAAATATGGGAGAAAACAAACTGACGGAAGGTCGTCGTTTGGCGTCGCAAAGCTCTAAGCAACTAAATCTCCCTCTAGCCTCCTTCTTGAACTTTTAGGTTAAGACTTACAAAATCTAAAGATTCATCTCTATCTATATATATAGGCAAAACTCTCAGGAATTATGTTTACCTCCCCACGAGTTTTCAAAACTCCTAATAAGTCTCTGAAACTTTCTATACAGCTTATTCATAGCTTTAAGTGAAACCTCAAAATTATAAAAGTTTTCGACTAAGTTTCGTTTGGACGCTAAAACGCGAATTTCTACATGACGTTTCCGAAGTTGCTAATTAGCCTACCAATTTAATAGCGTGTTAATTCGTTCTCACCAGGATACTAAAACTAGCAACAGATATAAATTCTAAAACAGAAAATAATACAGATATTGAAATACACAGGTAAATATTTATTTTCAGATAAATATTTAAAGTATTCCACAATGACCGTCTCATACTCAGAGAGACGTCACAACAACAAACGCTCAATCAACACAGTCTCAGAGGGTTCTCTAACACAGACACCCAAATCGACTCGTGAGTCAAAACTCACTCCAACATGTACCAAGATGCACAACACATCACATTATCATGAATGACAATATGATACAAATGCAATAACATGAATGCGGGTGTTATAGCATCATAGTCAGAAGCAACTCCATTATCCAATGTCTCGCTTTCATCCTTGGGACACTTATAAACCTATTTTTGTTGCCACGCCTTCCAAGCAGCTATGAGGTGCCTCTTGTCAGAATCCACATCATAATAAATAAGAAACGGGCTCATATCTTTAACCATAGGAATCACCTGCCTCCAACCAAACTGGCTCAACACACTAGCATGAGAATAAGGTATGACCTCGTTCAGGCCAATAAGAGGTAGGAAAGGGAATTCATCACAGCACATGAGGGTGCTATGACTACTAGCCCAACCGAGGAACCAATTCTAACCACCGCGAGGGCGACTGTTAAGATAATCTACCCAATCATCCACATTAGTGGGGAGATCCAAGGACTTAAATTTGATGTTAAAATGATCAAGTAAGTCGTATTTGAACCAGCGATGATGAGTTATTGTCGTAGGTTCATTCACATGCTCCAAAGCCCAAACTTGCAAAATAATAACAGTCTCGAAGAAGAACTTGGACCTTCCAGTCACACATCTGTTTAGAGAACGACATGTTTCAGTAAGAATCATAGGGACGATGGCTGGCTGCACCTGAATGGCCAACATCACATCAATCAATCGCAGGTCCACATCTCCATCAGCTTAGGGGAATATCAGAGTACTAAATATGCATAGGGCTAGAACCCAAGGATGACGCCCCCCACCATAGATCTTCGTTCATAGCACTTGAGGCTTGGAAATCAGCGAGCCCTACAGTTATACCAAATAAATTGATCAAGAAGGTGATGGAGCAGGTTCCCTAATCAATCTTTAGGCCCGGCTCTACAGCTTTCCTCTTTAAACCCAGAAAGTCACCTAGCTTGTGTTTAAAGTTCCGTGAAAACTGAGGTTCAACCAAGTTTTCACATCCACCATCCAAGTACAAAAGTTGCTGGTATTCCTCCACCAATGGGGTCATCTCGTGTTTTCCACCGAATCGAAAGACAGAAGCCGTTGGATACCAAAACTGAAACAGCAAGTGGATAATCTCTTCTCAAGGGTCGACGCACAAAGCCGAGCCGAAGTGACCAAATAATCCTTCGAAAACTTGTCGAGGGCCTCCAGACATGCTATGGTACCAAACTTGGAGAGAATGAACAATTGCAGAATAACTATTAGGGAAGCACTGGACTTGTTGAGAGTGAAGAATAGAAGATGAACATGCCATGAGATTGGCGAAGATTTTCTCCCAAAAAGACGCACAAAAGAGAAAAGCAAGAAGTAGGATCGACAAATGAGGCAACACTATTGGTTGATCACACCTCTACCACACTCAGAAAGGTAAAGATGATGAGATGAGAGGACAAACACTACTTTGGGACAAGAGAGAGGTGTGCTTTGAAAGTGAACAAGCTCTTACTATTTATAGGGAGGACTTGGCACACATTTCAAAGAGGATAATAATGGCTAGCACACTTTTTAAAAGAGAACAATTATAACTGCTGACACATGTCTCAAAGAAATTGGTAATAAAATGCTTGGCACACATTTCAAATTACCAAAGATGGAGTAAAATGGGTTGTCTCTTTCTTTGCCACTATTTGGGCTGCAAATCTGGCAAAGAGGGGTAGCTGTAGATACCCCATTCTTGCCCAACCCATAGTAGAAAAAAAAAAAAAAAAAAAAAAAAAAAGAAGAGAGATAAAAATTGAAAAATACAAAAAAAAAAAAAAAAAAAAAAAAAAAAAAAGAAGAAGAAGAAGAAGAAAATTTCTCAAAAATGATTTTTAAAAAAATGCAGAATAAATTTTGGAAGTCTAAATCACAATTTTCGCCAATCTTGGGTTTATTGAAAAATCAAATTTCTAAGTTTCAATTCAGAACGTGGGAAATGTGAATGGGTCATTTAAATCATCATTTTTGGGTCATAAGAGGACATGCCCCAATTTATTTCAAAATAAAGTGCTTGCCGACCCGAACCCATTGTTTTTTTATAAATCACCCAAAATGGATTTCGAATGAAAAAAGTCATGGCAAGTCAAAGTTTTATGAGTCAAAAAGCCAACAAATTTGTCTGAGCCATTGCCACACCCAATAAATTCCATGAGCTAAAGCATTGGATGCCCAACAGAGTTATTTCATTCCCTCACTCCATTGGCCTCAATTGGATTCTTTTCCAATTAAAAGAATAAAGAATAAATAAATAAAATCCAACTCATTTATGGGTCTACGGACCACAGTTAATTCCTTGACTCCATACACACAGTTTTGCAAAAGCAAAAAGTTGGGTCTTCCCTCTTCAATTTTCCAAATATGTACATCTGTCCCTCTCTAAAATCACATCACTCCTGATCAATACTATTGGGAAGGATTTCTGATTTTGCAAACCCAATCCACTTACTTTCCTCATACTGATCACGCACATAAGGTAATGGCTATCACAGTGGGGTCTTGTTCCCATTTTTCCTCCCAAGTCACCGGAGCCCCCCCGTTAATACATGTGCATGTATATAAGTGTGCCAATGCTTGTTCAAAGGGGAGGAGGATGAGCTCACTCGGTCTCTCACTCCCTCTCACTTGCTCTCTCTACCTGACCTCTCTCTACAAAAACCAACCACGTCCACCACTGCCCATTAGGAGCAAGAACACCCTCACCCAAATCACCTTCTCAACTCATACGTACCACTCACCTTCTCTCTCTATCCAAGCACCCCCTCCGATCATGATCGGCTCACTCTCTCTCTAACTTCCATATACTCTCTCTCCTTCACCTGGCACCACCACCATCACCTGATCAATCTTCCGCCAACATCCATTTGACAATCATTTTGCAGGTGATTTCTTTCTTTCTCTCTCTCCCTAATATCTCTATTACATGAATGTATATAAATACATTACTGAATAGCTAAAAAAATGAAAAAAAAAAAAAAAAAAAAAAAGGCATGTGAGCCGTGAGTGTCATATGCTACACCCACACAATGAACCACACATTTTTTCCACACACATCTTTAAATGCTTGTACCTTGTGCTGTTTGAATTTTTTACATTTTTTTTGCCCCACTTATACAGCACAAGGTACAAGCATTTAAAGATGTGTGTGGAAAAAATGTGTAGTTCATTGTGTGGGTCTAACATTTTTCATATATGTACTTGTATGTGAGTAACCCTCCAGGGCCGGCCCTACCTTTAGTAATTGTAGGCCGGGGCCTAAAGCCCCCAATTGTGAACAAAAATTTAGGGCCCCCTAAACTCCTAGCACTATACTATGGGTAATACTTGGGGCACAACCAAAGCCACAACTTTTAGCTCACAACCTCTATTTTGTGTGTCTCTCTCTCTCTTGATGGATCCCACAGTGACAGTGACCTCACAGTGCCCACTAGGAGAGAGATAGACACAAAATGAAGGTTGTGAGCAAAAGGTTGTGGATTTGGTTGTGTCCCAAGTATTACTCCTATATTATATTGCACATACACAAACCCACCTATTAGCCCCTATTTGGGCCAGATGGCCCATTTATTATTAATAAACACCAACCAAGCCGGCCAGCCCTCTCATTTCTTAAAAGAAAAGAAGAAGAAGAAGAAGAACTCATTACAAATGAGTTATACACAGCTACTACTTGATCACACTCTCTCTCTCTCTCTCTCTCTCTCTCTCACACACACACACACACACACACACACACAAGTACACAACAGAGCCTCTTATGATATTAATTAATAAAAAAAAACCCTAACAGAGTTACAATTTACAAACTTAGATTAAGATATTTTTTGCTTTGTGAAGTGAATTATTCTTAGTTAAGTGTATATGTAAGTTAGTGTACATGGGCGGACCCAAAGAGAGACCGGGGGGAGGGGGGGCACGGCCCCTACAAAAATTGAAAATTTTGAGGGTTTATATGGAATTTTAAAGATTTGAAAATATTTTACATAGTGGCCCCCCAAATTTGTGACTTCATAAGTGGAGGTTCTTAACACATAGAGTCTACTTGACTTTCATTATGTTGAAATGGTGATGTGTTAGGAATCACATTTGAGGATAAAAAATTTTGGGAAGAATAACATTGTAGGATTAATAACAATATCACCGTGTGACATTAAAAGTCCCTATTAATAGTGAAGGGAAAGAGTAATATCCCCTTATTCAACTCAGGAGATAAACAATCTCTAAATCTAATTTGCCACAACTACTCGTTCGACTCTTTGTCTCATTTAAAAATAAAAAATATGTATAAAAAACCCAAAAAAAATTTGAACCCGCATGGAACTTAACCCCCCGGCACAAAATCCTGGATCCGCCACTGTTTGTGTATACATTTTTTTTTTTACTTTATACTTATTTAATATATCTTATGGTAATTGATTTATAGTAATATGTAGAGACCCCCTCTTTTACTTGTTCGCCTAAGATCCCCAAAAACCCAAGACCGACCCTATAAGCCTCTTGGGTCTGACGGTCTGTGTTCTAGAAAAAAGGGGATGAAAGCAAAAGAAAAGGGGATTTGGAAAAGGTATGAACAGCTTAGTGATCATAGTCCATTTGTGTAGAAGTTTACACATGTACATGTGGATTCAATCCACCTTTTGAAAGGTGACAACAAAAAAATGAAAATGAAAAAAGGAGTAAAAGTTGGTCTCATGTAGATGTATAGCTGTGTGTGAGAAAGTAAAAAAAATGGGTGCTCATCTAGTGTACATGTGTATATATCCGTATGTGTGTATATAATTGCAGGCTCCATGTGTTACTTGGAGAAGGATGAGGCCACTGCCAAAAAAGAAAAAAACAGAAAAAGAAAAAATGCACATGCACACCCATCACATTCAAGTCCCTTGGGTCAAAGCAACCAAAAAAAAATGAAAAAAGAAAATAGGCAAAATGTGTGAGCACGTATGTACATGCATGAAGTGTTGTACTGGAAGCAACAAAAAATATACACATACTTGTACATACTTGACACAATTCACATGGACTGTCTTAGTCCAAAGAACAAACACGTGAAAGCAATAAAAAATATTTTGGATCAAGTCAGGCAGTAACAAGCTTCTCATTTGTTTCAAAAAGAAAAAAAAAAAAGAAATGTTTTATTTGCTATTTTGATTAGCAACCAACCAAAAAATAAAAAAGGGGTGGTGTGATCAGTAGTAGTGAGAATTTCTATGATGAGTAATGATAGATGCACAACAAAAATCCACAACTAATTGCACAACCTGCTTAAAATTATTGGACTTCGTGCTGAAAAAGCTGTATATCCCTTTTTTTTGTCTTTTTGTGTGTACAGCTTTTTCAGCACGAAGTCCAACAATTTTAAGCAGGTTATACAATTGGTTGTGAATTTTTGTTGTGCATCTATCATTGCCGTTCTATGATACATCCCGTGGGTTAGGGTGTGTCACACCTTCTAAGTTATAATATTTTTGTATCACTTTGGTATCAAAACGTTGTAATTTGGGATCAAAAATATTATACCTTTAAAAATCACCTAACTTTTGAAAAAATTCTTAAAAAAAACATAAAAAATATTTTTTTCCAAGTGGTACAGTATTTCAAAGCTCAAGTACAACACTGGGGTACATCATAGAGTGTCCACATACCAGCTTTGGTTCTTTACTATCAAAAATATAATAATGATAAAGAAGGGCAGTATTTCATCACACTTTTCTTTTAATTATTTTACGAGTTAGAATAATTTTTTGGACATCAAATGTCACCTTTTGGACATCGGTTGCCGCCAAAGTTATCTGGATATTTCAACCCCCGGAAACAAGTCATGGGTTTTAATAGCTGCGATAGCGATTTAAATATCGATATCTCAATTATTAATACCTGAACATTTGTTATCTGTGGGATCAATACCATTGTCAAACTTCAATTGCCACCATTGCTAAGACCAGGAGCATTGCCCCATGTATATATATATATATATATATATTTATTTTTCTTTGCCCACCGGCACTTGTCAGAAATGAGGTACCCATACTATACTGTATACTTTTTCTTTTGCCCACCGACACTTGTCAAGAGTGAGGCACATATACTATGTAATCGATAAGTCATTCTGCATGCTTAGATCGGTAGTCTTGTTACTTCCTTCCTGGTCGTCGTCTGACTTATTGATCCGCCCTGCTATATTAAGGGAAGGTTTATTATTCAAATCTGTACATCAGGCCAGAGAAGATGCTCTTTTTACTGCCTTCTTTGGACTTGGGCGATGTTCAGTCTCTGGAAAAAGCGGATTGTCGGTAGTTCCCATACTTCTTCTATCCACTTTCCACAGATTGGGGTATGATCAAATCACCCAAACGAGGACGTTGTCACCTGTTTTACATATTGATTCACTAACCTGTTGATACATTATTCTTCTATATCTATCTCTATACATACAGGATCACCTGGTACCTTAAAACCAATTCTCCGAATCCTGCTGTAATCCATTCCTGATCACGGTCATGTGGTAACCGTTTCTGTTATCAGCAATGATGATGGGTGAAGGAGATATCGGTTCTCCTTGCCCTCACCTAGCCGTTATAATGCCAAAACTACCCAATCCCTCGCAATGGGACCAAAGGGGACATGTTGATTTCGGGACCTCGAAGTCCCATCATTTTTCAAAATAAAGTCAGTGTTTTGCCCCTTTTCAAAATCTCTTTTTTCAAGATCACATCTCTTTCAAAATTCACTATCAAAAACCTATTCCTTTTCAAAATCATCTCTTTTTAAAATCTCATTTTCAAATTCATCCCATTTTCAAAATCCTCAGTCAAAGTCGTTTTTCAAAATCTCTTTCAAAGAATATCACTTTGAAAAGTTCTCTTTTCAATCTCTTTTGCTTTTCAAAATCCCAGGGCCCGGAGACATTTTCATTTCAATCGGGGTTTAAAATCACCTTTCCAAATCAATCCTAGGGCCCGGAGCCCTTTCCATTTCAATAGGGGTTCAAAACCCCTTTCCAAATCAATTAGAGGGCCCAGAGCCCTTTCTCGATGAACTCGGGTTTCCATATCCATTTCTCGATAGACTCGGGTCTCCAACCCTCTCCCGATAGACTCGGGACTTTCCATATCCATTTCCCGATAGACTCGGGACTTTCCATATCCATTTCCCGATAGACTCGGGTCTCCAATCCTCTCCCGATAGACTCGGGACTTTCCATATCCATTTTCCGATAGACTCGGGTCTCCAATCCTCTCCCGATAAACTCGGGACTTTCCATATCCATTCTTGATAGATTCAAAATTTCTATCTCTCCCGATAGACTCGGGATTTTCCATATACATTCCCCTGATAGACTCAAGTTTCCAATCTCTTTCCCGATAGACTCACGATCTCTATACTCATTTTTCGATAGACTCGGGTTCCCAATCTTTTTCTCGATAGACTCGAGATTCCCTCACCTTTTCTCGATAAAGTCGGGGTTCCGTACACATTTTCAAATAACTTGGGACCAAGTCCCACACTTTCAAATCACCTAGGACCAAGTCCTATACTTTCAAATCACCTAAGACCAAGTCCCACACTTTCAAGTCACTCGGGACCAAGTCCCACATTTTTAAATCACCTAGGACCAAGTCCGACACTTTCAAACAACTTGGAACCAAGTCCTACACTTTCAAACCACTTGGGACCAAGTCCCGTGTTTCCAAATCACTTGGGACTAAGTCCTACACATCATTGGTTAAAGTTCGAGATTACACCCCGGTTACACCATTCCATCCTCTTCCTGAGTCAAATCCCAAGACTTCATCATCCATCTCCCCTTTTAGGGGGAACTACGTCAGACCTGATTCTTGGTATAAAAGCCCAGATACGTAGACAGCCCACATCGGGTTCAATTGTACCAATAAATCAATCCTTTTTTAAATCCAAAATATCAAATCCAACTCTAGTCATTAAACTATATTGAATATGGCTCTTTAGCTACTATTCTCCCTTAATCGGTGAAAATCAAGTTAGGCAAATATCATCATCCATCTTTCAATCATCTTTCAACCATTACCCTTTTTTTAAAACCACTGACCCCCGAGGACTCAATCTCGTGTCTTAAATCAATTGAGACATGACAGAGAAATCAGGGATATCTTTTTTTCAAAAATAAAACACCTGCCCGATTCAAAATAGTCGGAATGACATCAAGTAGTGTGGTAACCCTTAATAAAGATGTTCAAGGGTGCCTAACACCTTTCCCTGGCATAATCGAGCCTCCGAACCCAATCTTTGGTAAAGCAGACATTTTCACAGAGTCATTCAAATTCAAAAGGGCCTATTCACTTCAATTTTCAAATCATTTTTACAATACACAGTTTTTGAGAAGGCCTCCATTTTAAGATGACCTAACACATCTTTAAACTCATGTTAGATGGCAACTCTTCAAATTTTCCAAAGGCCCTTTCCAACTTTCAAATTTTCAAAACCCGTCGCCGTCTTTTTAAAGAACCCTTGATCTTTAAACCTTAGGTAAGATTTTTTGGGGCGCTACAATCACAATGTATGAGCAATAAATAAGAGAGAGAGAGAGAGAGAGAGAGAGAGAGAGAGAGAGAGAGAGAGAGAGAGAGAGAGAGAGAGAGAAAGAGTTTGTATGTGGTATAAAATATAAAAGAAGGGTTTATATTAGAATTGGATGATTAATCACAATACATTGAGAGCCTTTATATAGGCCATTGAGGATCAAGCTAATTAATTTAGAATATCACAATATCAAATAATATCATGATATATATATATCATATAATATATTCATATCAACCATGTTAATGACTAAATATATTATATGATATACTTTACATCCCCGTTCAAACTCAAGGTGGGAAGATTGAGACCAACTTGAGTTTGGAATGAAATCCTGCAATAGTTGACACCTTGACTGAGCAGAACTGGTGATGGAGGATAGTGGAAGCGGTAGCAGAAGATGAGCCTAAAAATTTGACAAAGAAGGCGCTGACCAAAACCTGATCGGGAAACAGCGGCATAATTACGTCGAGTTGGGATAGGAGAACCAACGATGGAAACTTTGACTGGATCCGTACCGAGAAACACCGGCATGATAGCATCGGGTGTCAGATGATCCAGCGATGGAGGGAGCCGAAAAGCCAAGGAGGTGGTGACCAAAGGTCCGGCCGGTCAGAGGTCTGACAGAGGAGCAGGACTAGGAGGTGGTGGAAAAAAATCTAGCCAATCGGAGGTGGTAGGTGGTTAGTGGTCTGGCGGCTGAGGGAGTCGGATGGAGTGGTAGCTATTGAGCGACGGAAGTGGCCTGGTGGTGGTCCGACAGGAAGCGATGTGCCGCCCGCCAGGGTTAGTCTCTATGAAAAGGGTACCAGTAGAGGTATTTGTGATGTGGAGGGCCACTTATAGTAGTAACCACAGAGTACACTTTTCTCTTGAGAGGTCACCGGGAGGAGGAAAAGGACACCAGGAGCTTATAGCTCTGATACCATGTTAAATATAAAAGAAGGGTTTATATTAGAATTGGATGATTAATCATAATACATTAAGAGCCTTTATATAGGCCATTAAGGATCAAGCTAATTAATTTAGAATATCACAATATCAAATAATATCATGATATATATCTCATATAATATATTCATATCAACTATGTTAATGACTGAATATATTATATGATATACTTTAACATGTGGTTCCGCATTGTTAACAAAGTTACCTACGTCCACGTGTGTGTGTGAGCATTCTACTATGTATAAGAAACTGCTGTAGGGACCTTAGTGATCCAACAATGGAAATTGGAACTACCGAAGGTCAGCCGTACAAGGTCGGTATTAGTGTTTCTTGGGAGAGGCTTGACAGCTTGTGTATGGTGATATTAAGATATCGAATCAAATCCCCTTTTTTGGGTGTGTGGGGGATTTTTATAGCATGAAGAGTCCTCCCACGTACAATAATATTTACTTTTCTAAGTGGTTTAGGAAACTTATTAGTAGTTTGTGCTTGTCCACGTAGTCCTAGGTCAAACCGCCTTAGACTAGAAGGCTTGTCAAGGAGTCTTCCGAACTGGAGCCGTGTAGAGTTTAGCCTTATGCTGCCCGAGCCATGCGGGCCGGGGCTCGAGGTTGAGTTAGTTGAGTGTGACTAGGACTGATCTGCTAGAGGAATGAAAGCCTAAGTCTATCCCAACCTATGGGTCGGGGTCTCCACTCTATGCCATGGCTCAACGAGGCCCTATTTAGGTCAGTTAGCTCCCTAGTGTGTCCAGGATAGCTCAGAAATGTCAAGCACTCGGACACTAAAGGTTGGGTCATGAACCCCTAGACTATTTTGAATGTATTAATAGATTGATGTGGTCCATCTTTAGTTTGAAAAAGAACATCAATAGTGTGGGAAATGTGAGCACAAATGTTGCCTAAAACTGAAAACTCCCTTGTAATTCCCCTTGCATTGAAGAAATAAGAACACAGTTGTTTTAAATTTGTCTCTGCGAGTGTCTTTATAATTCGTAAAGTTTAAGGAGGTCCTTCCTAACTAGATATTGCTCTTCTAAACACAATCCTTTCCCATATTTCAAATGTGTGCTTCTAGTTGTGGAGTTCTTTGCTATACATAGAAAATGGTTACATACTACAATGGCTTGAAGTTTCAAGATTTTTGACATAAACCAAGTTTTGTTGAGTGTTGAAATGTTTCTTATAACTGCATGTTGTGTCTACACCCTTAAGTAATGGGAAGATAACTATCATCCCGGACAACAAAATTATGGCAATATATACACATTCAGGAATACTGCAGCAGGTTATCGCCTCCCCATACTTCCAATTCCTGGAGCAATTCTATGCAACATCTTGAAATTGTATTGGCCTTTTAAGCTTAGTTTGGATCCCATTTTGGTGCTTTTCCTTTTTTAAAGCACAATTTCATGTTAATTCATTTGGTAACTTAGGACTTTTTTGGGGGGACCTTTTAAAAGCTCTAAAATGGAGCTTTTAAAAGCTCAAGGTTACTTTTTGGTTTCATGATGTTTTTTGAAGAGTAATGTGTCACTTGTATAAAATTATCAAACAACTTAATAATAAATTTCATAAGCTACTTTTAAAAAGCCACGTGGGGGACAAACTAAGCCTTAGTCTCATGCTAGTTCACCAACTTATTTCTTGTAACCAGTTGCCAAAAGTACTAAACTGTTGGTTGGACTTGATTAACCGCAATTAGTTGGTTGCTAAGGCATGAACCTTATAAACATAGTGCTCGTTTGGTTGCTGGATTATTGGGGGGGATTGGACTTTTTTAGTCCAATCTGGTATAATACTATGTTTGGTTGAGCTTTTAAGGTATTATGTAACTCAAGTATTGTTGTGGTATGGTTAAGTTTAATGATTCTTAGACAGGATAAAATAATGTTAGAGGGGAGGGGGTAGTATTAAAACACACGGGGATAGCAATAAGTTGGACTGTTGGGCCAAAAGACCGAAGTACCCCTGCCATATATATACATCATACCCCTCTCTCTCATTAACATATCTCATTTTCCCATATGCCGCGAGAGAGCGAGAGAGAGAGAGAGAGAGAGACGACTGCTGCGAAGACACAAAGGGAGAGAGACACAACATACATGACCAGTCGATGGCAGCGGCAAACGGCAGGCGACGTGTCGACGGCAGTAGCAAGAGGTTTGACCACTCTCTCTCTCTCTCTCTCTCTCTCTTTGTCTCTTGGTTTTTTTTCTTTGAAGTTTGGGTAGTTGAAATCCTAGATCTAGAAAGATTATTTGGTCTCCTACTTAGATCTATACCTAAACGAAATTATCTGAAACTTGGGTTCATATTTAGGGTTTCATCTTCATAGATCTACATATTTTTTTGTAGATGTGTTTTTTCTTTATTTTGTGCATTTTCTGTATTTTTTTCCTAGATCTATTTTTGTAGATTGTCAATATATGGGTTCCTTTATTCTCTGTATTTTTTATTTTTCAAAAGTTTGTTCGTGCAATCCATGCGTTTATGAAGAAATATTCTGAAATGGAAGAATTAGTGGAAGAAATGAAAAGTAGAAATAAAAGTTAGAAGATTGGTGCACCCAAAAAAGTTAGATGTAGATATGTTTTTTTTTTCAATTTTTTTCTTTTCTTATACAATATTCACATCTAGTTGTGGTGGTTGATGTAGATCTATTTTTATTTATTTTTTTTAAATACATTGGTATATAAAGATGAAAGCGGAAGGTTGAATGAATTTTAGCTGCAAGCTTTCAAGCACTATTATAATATTGTTCTGTTATATTGCTCATCAAAAATCCAATTAGAGAACTGTCATTGTATCTAGAACTTCCTTGGTTGTTCTAAAGTCCCCTTTGTGGCCTCTTCTTCACCTACCCAATCTATGCTGACAACTATCTTGTTTGATTGGTTTGGTGTGTTAATTTTAAAAGAGAAAGGGGGACATGAATGTTGCTTAGATGACTTGGAACAACTATAATTGAGAAGAAACCAAATTCAATTTTTTTCTTTTTGGTGACACAATGTAGGAAAATGAAAAGAATTCCAAAAATATATATATAAACCAACCAAAGTGTCAATTGGGAAAAAATCATCAAAACAGAGAGAGGGAGGCTATGGTGAAAACAATTCATTGTCTAGTTTAAGTGGGACAAGATAAGGCTAAAAAGATATAAAATTACTTATATAAATTCCATAATTAACAAACTACCTTTGGATAATATGTTGTTTTTTCATATATGTGTAAGGCTTTCTTCATTGACATATCAACGGAAAATGTTGAGGTCTTCTTGGCGCTTGAGGAAATACTGCTTGATTTTATTCAATTGGTTGGATAGTTCATGGTAATGGTTGTGACCATTCATAGGTGTAAGAGGCAAGTAATTGGGGATAGGGGAATAAGTAACGTAATTGCTCGAATGGAGAACTTAGACAGAATGATTAATCGAGGGGACATAGCATCTATGGAACAACTCTGAATAGATAGAAACACATTTGGAATCTTGTGTACATTGATACGCACAATAGGTCAATTACAAGATACACGACATGTTACTTCGGAATAACAATAGCCATGTTCTTACATATTCTGGCACATCATGTTAAGAACCGCGTCATTAAGTTTTGCTTCATTCGCTCGGGTGAAACAGTCAGTACACATCTTAATGCAGTTTTGAAGGCAGTTCTAAACCTCCACATTGTGTTGCTTAGAGCTCCCGATCCTATTCGTGAGAATTGTACCGACGATAGATGGAGATGGTTTAAGGTATTGCCTTTGCAAAACTTAGTATTTTCTTATTTTTTATTTTATAATTTTTAAAATGAACATAATAAGTCTTCACCTATTCCATTGTTGAATTGATTTTATCATTGTAGTATTGCCTTGGTGCTTTGGATGGAACTTATGTTAGAGTTCATGCTCCTGTAATTGACCAACCAAGGTATACATCAAGGATGGGGGAGCTTGCTATTAATGTTTCAGGAGTGTGCGCTACTAACATGAAATTTATATATGTTTTACCTGGATAGGAAGGGTCTACAGCGGACTCTAGAGTTCTCCATGATGCTGTTACAAGGCCAAATGGCCTTAGGGTACCTACGGTGAGAGTATGTATTTATAGTGGATGTTCTCAATTGAATTATTCACAATAATAATATGAATCTTCTAACAAGACTTTTGTAAAAAACATACAGGCTATTATTACCTAGTAGATGTAGGCTACACGAATGGTGAAGGATTTTTAGCCCCATACAGAGGTCAAAGATACCATCTGTCAACTTGGAGAGATAGTCTAGCTCCTTCAACCCCTCAAAAGTTCTTTAACATGAGGCATACATCCACACATAATGTCATAAAGAGGTGTTTTAGTCTTCTGAAACTATGTTGGGCAATTCTAAGGAGCCCATCATTTTTCCCAATTAGGACTCAGAACTAGATCATTACAGCTTGTTGTCTTATCCATAACTTAATTAGAAAGGAGATGCCAACCGACCCGTTAGAGAACGATTTGGACGCAAATTGTCCACCCATTGAGCTTGGAGATGCATACATTGACACCGTTGAAACATCTAACTAGTGGAGCGAATGGAGAGATAATCTGGCTAATCAAATGTTTAATGAGTGGATGGCCAATAAAGGCCAAGAAAATTGAACTCTTGTATTACTTCAACTATGTAGTATATTTTATTTGAACTATTGTATTACTTGAACTATGTAGTGTATTTTATTTGAACTATTGTATTACTTGAACTATTGTATTATTTGAACTATTGTTGTTGTAATTCATTTTTTGATTAGGAATGGATAGTAGAGAGTCTAACCAATGTCCTAGTAAGGGTAGGAAAGGAGATGGCGAAAAAATATGTAGGAGAGTGTGGACAATGACTGAGGAGGAAGCACTTATAGATGCTTTGCAAAAGTTATGTCATACAGGTTGGAAGCAAGGCACTGTACTCTTTAGGCTATATCCTTGAACGAATTGGAAAGACTCATGATGCGAAGGATCCCTGGCACTGATCTTAGAGTGATGCCTCATATTGAATCCAAAACTAAGGTGTGGAAAGCAAAGTATTTGAGCATTGCAGGTGCATTATTGGGTATAAGTAATACGAGTGGGATAGGATCGAATGACAGTACTAAAACACTCGATTACCCCGATGACACCACATGGGACTTGTTAGTGAAGTTATATTTTATTGCTTTAGATGAAATGACATTAGTTATGATATACAATCTTTATATTAATGACATATTTTTTTTAGAGAGATCCTAATTTAAAGGGAACAAGACACAAACCATGTCCTTATTATCTAGCATGGTGCACCATATTTGCAAAAGATCGTGCCACAAGGAAAATGGAAAATGGGCCAACGGATGACGTTGATGCAATGGAGAAAGAAGACATGGCTGCTGAAGTTGTTGGTTCTCAAAGTGTCACACAAACACCGAACAATGAAATTGCTACTAAATAAGGTGGAAGAAAGAGAGTTCGTGGGAATGATATCATGGCTACTGAACTTGGGAACATGTCAAAAGCAATTAGCAAATTTTTTGAAGACTCCAAAGATAAAATGTGAGTGCTCTGCACCAGGATTGGTTATCAATATGATGTGAGTGATGCTAGATTTAAAGAAGATTTATGGAGAGATAGAGAAATTGGACAACTTGAGAATGAGCGACAAACTCAAGGCAACCACTATGATTGTAAATGATACCAGGAAAATGGATATGTTCTTTAGTCTTCCAAATGAACTCAAGGAAGAATGGGTTGCATTACTCCTTAAGGAAGTGTTGTAGGTCCGTTAGAGGTTGTTTTATGTGGTTGTGTGTAAGACCATGTTTGTGTTGATGTTAAAAATTATATTTTGGTTGATGTTCGAAGTATGTTTGTGTTGATGATAGAACTATGTTTTAGTTGATGTTAAAGTTGTGTTTTGGTTGATATTAAAACTATGTTTTGGTTGGAACATTAAATTTTATTGTAATGATGATTATGGTTGTGTTATTTTCAGATGGGTAGCCAACAAAAATGGTGGTATGTAGTTTTTGAAGGAAAAATTCTAGGAATTCATACGACTTGGGAATCATGTAAGGCCGAAGTTCACAGATATTCAGAGCCTGTGTTCAGAAAATACCCATCTTTACCAGAAGCTGAGGAAGCATACTATAATTGTCACGCCTATCCCAGAAAATCATTGTTTTGAAATACATATTTGAATTTCGTAAATTGTCAATATTATTTGAAAATTGTGAATGGAGTTGACGAGGTCAACGGTGGTGTGTCAGTTGAGGACACAGTAATCAGTAAAGTCATAATGCATTGACATGAAGAAATGACATTTATACGATTATAAATGTTATTTGACTTTACCTGATTTTCATGAATAGTAATTATACATGTGTAGTGTAATTTCTAGTAGATTTGATCCTGTTAGAGATCATTTGGAGTAACATAGTGGTAACGTAGATGATACATTGTATAAAAGGTAGGTTATCTAGAGATTTCACGGAATTTAGTTTTCGAGCGTAATTACGGACCTCAACGAGACTTAGATGAAAACTTTTATAAATTATGGTTTTCATTCGTGAAGTAAGAAAAAGGGACGTGTGCGACGTTTCAAGTATTAATTAGAAGTTTTGAGAACTCGTGGGATGGTAAACGTAATTTTCGTAAGTCGTGGCTATATATGAACTTCCGATCATCAACTTTTCTCCAAATTTCATATTCGGACTCCTCGAGATATTAGCTACATTTTGATACTTATTAGGCCACGTTTGAAAAATTATTTTCGAAAAGCTAATTTTAAGAAATTGGAAAAAAAAAACATGTGTAAACTTGTAGGAATCGCTTGTAATCGAATATTCGACGTCTATTTGGTCTCTTAGTACTTCTCCTGGAGTTATAGAGATATAGCATGAGGTATGAATTCCGAACCTATGTAATATAGACAATTTTGATTGTTTTGAATATTGTGTATGAAATTGTGATCCAGGCAAAACTTTTGCGTTAGCTTAGGCCCCGTTAATTTTAACGAGTACGTATAGAAAAGCATGGTGACATGATTATGTGAGTATGCTAAATGATTATGTGGGTAATAGGGGAGTTTGGTATAATTTCATGCCAGTGCATGCCTCTCGATGTTTAAGAGTTTATAGTAGCGACGACTACTTGCTTGGTGTGGGAAGTGGCCAACCAGAGCAGATTGATGCAATGGTTGAGTGATTCTGGCTAACCATTAGCATCACGGTTTAAGATTTAAGACTTGCCGATATACCAGGTGAATTCGTATCTCTCTTCCCAGAGACTAAATTATGTGATTTGGATGTTTAACGCATGAATTGCCCATATGCATTTGTTTAGAATTGTACACTCAGCCTATAGCTAAGCAGTGGAGACTTCTTCCATTGCAGGTGAAAAGAAAAAGGGAAAAAAGAAGCATGAGGAGTGAGATCGCGGGAGCGACGGGGATTCTTCTCTTGAATATGTTTTTATTTTCAATTCCAAATGATGTAAAGTGAATTTTGAGAAGTTAGAACTATGAACTTCCACTTGGAAAATTTGGAATGGTTTAGAAGGTTGTAATATGTCATAAAACTCCTTTTGGTTATGTTGTAATGAATTCGAACCCTTGAATTTGTGTTTTGAATGCTTAACTTGTCAAACTCAGATTTTGGAGAAATGTAATGGAACTTTTATGTTTTAATCCAAACAAGCCTTAGCTTGTTCCGTCATTGTTTCTTCACGTATTACCATATCTTAACGATGTTCTTGAAAGTCTAGCATAGATTGTAAAGTTTAAAATGTAACCATGCTTGGTGGAATGAAAAGAGTGTGAGGTTGATTGGTGCCTTATGCAAAATTCTGCAGCACTGGGGAGAATTATGCTAAAGGGGCATTCGACCGGTCGAAGGGGGTCGTTCAACCGATCGAAATAACCCCTGCATGAAATATTTTTCTACCTCTTCCGGAAATTATTTAAATATTTTGATTAGTTCTTAAGATACCTTAGGGACCCCTTTTAACATATATTCATCCGGATCGAAATATAATTACGTTTTCAATTTTATATAGATTTTACAACTCGGAGGGTAATATTTCTAAAGTTTTAAATACTCCATATGGTTTTAAGTTCTTTTTCCGTTATGCATAGTTATTTAATGGACTGGATAAGCCTTGGTGGCGTGCCACGTGTCCTATTTTCGCTCGTAGCGGGATGGGTCGTGACAACAATTATAAGCGTGGAACATACCCAAATGAAGTTGACACTACTGTCCCAGTACTTATGGTTGATCCACATCTATCACCACCGTTGCCACATATGGTTCATCCTCCACAACAAACACCATTGATGTATTTCATGTTTGGTTTTTTATTTGCTATTGTTGTTCAGAAGTTAATTAAATGGTTGTAAGATATGAACTTCTTGAAGTAGATATGTTTACTGTCCCAGTACTTATGGTTGATCCACATCTATCACCACCGTTGCCACATATGGTTCATCCTCCACAACAAACACCATTGATGTATTTCATGTTTGGTTTTTTATTTGCTATTGTTGTTCAGAAGTTAATTAAATGGTTGTAAGATATGAACTTCTTGAAGTAGATATGTTGTTTTGAACTAGTTCGTGAAAATATGCTATGATAGGACATTTTTTTTTTGGTAATCGGGGGTGTATGTTAGGACATATTATTGACATTGTTATTATGTATTTTATAGTTTTTTTTTTTGCTCTAAAAGTGTGGGACATATGTATTTTGTAGTTAATGTTTGAAAAAATGCTTTATTGTTAACGTATTATGGTTTATTCATGGTAATTTAGTATTTTTTATTTTTTTTTTGTAAAAGAGGCATTTATGAAAAGTTACAAATTAATTCAGGCTTATATCATAGTCATCCAAACACTAATTACATTTTATCCCGAGTATAATCTGGCACGAACCAAATACAACATAAAATTAATTCTGCATTGTTTTATCTTATAGTTAATTATCCCAAAAATACCTAACTACACTTTATACTATACTATTTATCTTATCCGATAACCAAAAGAGCCCATAATATATCCTTTCAGGCTCAGCTCGGTTTTCAACTAGAGTATGGGGAGCTTGCCTATAGGGCTGTCTAGGCTCTGTCCGAGTTGTAACATAGCTTGCCCAACCTAAAGTCTGCTTGAGCCCAACTTCTTTCAAACTCCATTTTGAAATTTTGGTTGCATACCTTTTTTTAAACTTTGTGATATCGATTGACAGGTGCATGTGTTGGTTGGTTGGTGGATAAGGAACTTTGAAAAACCCTTTAAATCATCAAGAGAGGGCCCACCACATTTGTATACTATATTCGGGTTAATTTATGCAATGCCAGATCAAATTGTTCGAGTGTAGTTAGAATATTTGAGATATCGTTGTAGAGATACTAAGCAACCCTTAAAACTTAATTTTGTCCACAATAAACAGCATTTAAAAAGAGTGGTTGGTTTGGGACTTGTCAAATTACATAATTGGTAATTGATAAACAAATTCACTTTCCCCATCGGTAAGGTAATGCTTTAGCAAATTCCCTTCTATTATCTTATTATCTTAAAACTATCCAAGGCTAGTGGAGTTTCCTTGTATGATTGACCTAATTAGGTGAGGCATATAAAGTTGGGATTATTAAAAATCAGTCTATTTTTATTTAAAATATTAAAGAACAGTCACCTATTTTTTAAAAATGAAAAAAAAAATCATATTAAAACTAAAAATTTAAAAACACATCAACTTTTTAATTTTGTTAAAATAAAAAAATAAATAAATTACATTTACCTCCCTATCTCTTCCTAACCACCACTTCCACCAGCTGCTACCAGCATGGCCGGCCACCGGCCATCACAACCTCTCTCTCTCTCTCTCTATATATATATATATACATATATATATACACACACACACACATGAGTTTATATATCTTATATATGGCCACCGCCACCACCACCCCCAACCTCTCTCTATCTCTTCTCTCTTTTCACCATCACCACTATGGCCTTCCTCCCTCATCCACCTCTGCCACTGCCAGGAAAAAAAAAAAAGAAAAACAAAGAGTTTATATATATTTTTAACTTTATCTTCTTTATTTGATTTCTTTAAATTCCTTTGTAGTGTTTCAATTACACCATCATTGAGTCATTGAAAATTCAGTCTTAATAGTGCTTTCTTACATGACCGTTACATGAGTAATGGCTCATTGCTACACTCTATAAAAGAGAAGATTCCATATTTTGGTGGTGTGTGGAAAATACATATATACATATACCGCAAGAAGTATTCCTTTATTATGCTTTCCTAATACTTTATATTATGAGTTTTTGGGCAATCCGAAAAAGGCTTGTTCACCCTTCTCCCGGCGTATGTGAACCCCGAGGAGAACCGTCTGTTGATATTGGGTTGGATCTTGGAGCTGCTTATGCCGTTGGAACCTTCACGTAGGGAGGCAAAGTTGCTTTAGGACAGTGATATCGTGCCTCTCAATATCACATGGCAGATTAATCTTTACTTTTGATTATATTATCTGATATTATATACTTTTACATTATCCATTTTAATTACTCTATGACTCCTTATATCTCATTGTTCTAAAGTTTATGTTTAACAGTCTAAAGCAACTTTTGTTTAATAAAGTGATTTGTTTTCAAGATATTGTTTTCATATTAGTTGGTAAAAATTTTGTTGCAGTAGCTTTAGAAACTCAGTAGGACCTTTCTAAACTCTTATAATTAGATGTGTACTTGGAACTGTTTATATTGCAGTTTGCCATTTCAAATAAAATTATAGTAGTCGTAGAAAAATAGATTAAAAGGAAAAATTGATTCACATCTCTTGAGGACTGGAGAATGTTAGAAGTTAAGAGGCTAAAGGCTGGTTACCATAACATAGTCTCACTTGACTATTTGATTTAGAAAACAAAGGTTCAGTTTATTTGCCCAATTTCATTGCAATTAATTGTTATTCCCTAAATCTTCAGTTTATAACTAAATTCTCAAGTTACAAATACCAGCTTTGTAGCATAATTTATTTCAGTTTAAAATATGATTTATTACATTTTAAAGTGTGATTACATATATGCCACTAATTTAAATATTGTGGGTTTTGACTTCTTTCTTTCTCACATTTTGTTGTTGTTATTACCATTTCCTTTGAACTATGCTAGAAATGATATGTTGTGAAAAAAACTTTAGATGTTTAGTTTCATTGAATTAGAGTTTTCGTAATAAACTTGATAGGATTTATAGTGTGTTTCAACTGAGAGTTTTATCTTGTTCCTGATGGTTAGTGAAGATAGTAGCAGTAATCTTTCTTGTTCTTCATTTCATTGTATGTGTATGACTTGTGCTCGTAGATGTCATCTACTCATGTATTTGAAGTTCTTGTGAACTGTTAAATGGATACTAAAAGGGTTTTTCAGCAATTTATTAAGCTTTGAAAAACTTAAAAAAAAATCATTTCTATTTTACTGGTTAGAAAGTGTTTGCTGTAATTATTTATTCGGGCGAGCCAGAGCCTTGTTAGGTAGACCCAAACTAATAAAGACAAAATTTCCTAAAAGCACTTGTGTGACTGATACACAAGGCTTCATGAATCTAACTTCTAATAGGCGATTGTGTGAATAAGTAGGAAAGTACCCTTATTCTAGGTCCCTAGACAGTGTTGAAGCACACAAGTCTAGCAAGTGATGAAGAAGAGAAATTAAATAAAAAGCAGGATTTTTATTTAATTAAAAGTAAGTAAGAATTACAATGGATGTAATATAAAAGCTAAGAAAGCCTAGAAAAATAATAAGAATAGCTTAGAGTGCTAAGAATGCTTTTTTGGATGCATTTGTCGAAGTGACGCGGAGTGCCTTTACAGCTTGGCCTGCCTGCTGTATTTATAGCGGCCATGGAGGTCTTCTAGATAAGGTAGGAATTCTGATGAATATTAATCTGGTAAAATTTACCAAATTTATCTCCCAAAATCTGCTTCTGACTTCCATAATTATCTTCAAATATATACATATATACAGGTGTATATATATATGTGCAGCTTGAATCTGGTCCGAATATGAGCTTGGTTCGGCTTCCTTTGCTTGCAAGTAAAAAACTTTCCCAAAATGATAATATTTACTTCCCAATTCAGATAATATCTTGAAATATTATCTTCCTTGTTATTATAATAATTCCATAATATAATAATATAAATATTATCACATTGAGAATTTGTAGGGATGACAACTTCCCATAAAGTAGCCAAATCTGTATCAACTTCTCACAGTGATTGAATTTACAAAGGTAAATGCCAAACATAGAGCCCGAACTGATGTATACACGAAATTAGATATGCTTGCCATCCTTAGACTAATTAATGCATCACTGGCATGTGGTTGGCTGAGTTTTAAACCAAATGACATGTGGCCCCACCTTCTTGAAATACCAATAACTGATCAAACACTGTTCAGCCTGATGGAACAAGCAAGGCCAATTTTTATTGCTTAGTTGGATTTTGACTTGACCTTGGACCCACCATTGCCAACTCATCAATCATGTAAAAAGCACATATCGAACCAAATGGACCCGTACTGCCTCTATGTGCCCGATAGAGTTGTGACACAGCCCGATGGAGTATTACAGCAGGGGTGGCCCACCGATCAACCAATTAATTACTTTAGCAGCATGAAATACCAAACCCACCATAGTCCGACGTGGTGAGGTGAGTTCGGGAAGCATGCATGAGCCCGATCATATGTGAATAGTCCGATTAAAGTGGTGATCAGTCCGAGTGAACAATGGTACTAACCCGATAATACAGTCATATAGAAGCAGGGCCTACTTTGTGTAGTGGCCCGATTAAATGGTGATCATTCTGATTGAAGTAGCCCGATCAAATAATGATCAGCCTGACTGAATTTGAACCAGTCACTTAACCATTAATTTTTCCATCGGTCTCTAAGTCCGATTAAAATATCTCAATCGGCCTTAAGCAAATTTTGACTTTAAAAAATGTAATTTTTAGGTGCAAACAATTGCCCACCTGGCTGTTTAAAATGAAAACAAGTGAAATTTTGAATAGCCAAATTTATCTAGAGACCGATTACCTTAGACTGATATCGGGCTTATCCATGCTTGACCATTTGACACCTCACTGTGTAGCTTGACTGAGACATGTGATTGCTTTGGAACAACCTCATATCATTGGGCTCCACCACTTGACTATAACACAAGCACTTCTGAAAATTAATTACACCATCGGCACCTATGTCCGATTCAGCATCCCAAGCATCCTTCCATCATTACTTTATTTATTATTATTATTCTTGCTTTCGGTCTTGTGAGTCCGAATAGCCTACTGACTGAATTAATTCAGTCCGATCTTCAGCACCTTTTCAGTCTTTTGATAATACCATTGTTGTAAAAAGAGCCACCAAATAATATTCAATTTTTGGTGACATCCACACAGCCACCGTGGATGTAAATCAACCCAAGCCAAATAATTAATTGGCTTAAAATAAAAATAATAATCGGTCACTACAAGGAGACCGAAAAATTTGAACAATTCCTTGAGGCTGAGTTTCCTCAAAGAAATATTTTCAAAAACTTCATAGACCGTTTTAGCATCAATCGGTCTTGGTGAAACTTGCCCCCCAAGCCCTTCATCGCCATCTTCTTCATCAACAAGAGGGTCTATGTCTTCGTCCTCCTCACTAACGGGAGGCCCTATGACCGATACCAAATCACTCGGCCTGTCACTCTTTTCCTCTTCGGCCTCAACAAAATTTTAAGACTCATCTTGAATTTGCCCCCCTGGCGCTTCATCGTCTTCTTCAACATCGGTGAGGAGCTCTATAGCCGAAATAAGATTATGTCACAGCCCGGTCCCACAATAGCGGAACCGAAGTCCGTGGCACGCCATTGAGGCTACACCAACTCATTAACGTTCCCAAAATTAGGTTTGAAGAACACACGCAGCGAAAAACAAAACACATTTTAAAAACCAGAGGTTCAGTCGACTGCTCAGACGACGGAAGTAGGCAGGGATTTTAATATCAAATTTCAGTCGACTGCAATAGGAAATCCAGTCGACTGCTGAGGGGTCCAGTCGACTGCTTCTGCTAAAAAGAAAGCAGTAGCTAACAGGCTCAGGGGTTCAGTCGACTGCTCAGTCGACTGCTCCCCTGGCAGCAGCCCAAACTGCAGAAAACAAGTTTTAAAAACTTTCTAATTATCACCAATGATCAACCATTCAACCCAAACTCAAGCCAAACTCAAACCAAAGTAATCCTAGCTGTATTAAAACATTTCTAAAGCAGGATTACAACATGTTACTAACTATTACAAAGGTTTAAAATCCATTCTAACATACCAAGTTAAACGCAAGTTAAAACAACCAAATTCTTATTACAACATTTCTAGAATTCCAAAACTACAAGATTACATTCAATTTGCCTTCCAAGTGAACTCCCAACCCACGTACTCACTTCTCTGATTCCTCGCCAGCATTTACACCTGAAATGGTTATTTGAATAACCACACATATTTCGATTTGTTTAAGCTAAAGCTTAGTGAATAAAACAACATATGCACATGAATGATAAACATGTCCGCATTCACATCTCTACATTTCATACTAGTCGCCGGAGACTCACGTGCCCGTCCATACTCCCAATCCGCGACTCCTCGCCAATAAGTCCACGCGAAAGGGTAAGACCCACGATTCTACAAACAATCGTGCGACCTTAATGCCTATATCGGCTCCACAAAATGGCACGGTGACCACGTGCTCCTTCTGACCCAAATAAGCAACTTAACATGCTCAAATACATATCACCATGCTCGCGGTAATTAAAACATCTCACCGTGCTATTGAGCCTACTTATCAATATAAATGCCCAATATGAACTACACAATATATCTCTAGGAATTAATACATGCTATTCAAACATAACATGAATACATGCCAAGAAATCATTCCAATAACATAGTTGAATCACTCACCTCCGATTTACGCTCCTATAACTCAATCTGAAGAAAACCCGTGCACAAAGAACGTGCAGAAGTCCGTCTAGCACAATTCCTATGGATCAGAATTCCATTTATCAACTTTTATGAAAAATTCTAGAAAATAACTTTTCGGAAAACTTAGCCAAACAGGCCCTAATAGGTATCAAAACGAAGCTCTTACCTCGAGGAGCTCGAATACGAAATCTGGGAGAAACCAGACTGACGGAAGGTCGTCGTTTGGCGTCGCAAAGCTCTAAGCTCCTAAATCTCCCTCTAGCCCCCTTTTTGGTCTCCTCTTGAATTTTAGGTTAAGAGTTATAAAAATCTAAGTTCATCTCTATCTATATATAGGCAACACTCTCGGGGAATTACGTTTACCTCCCCCACGAGTTTTCCAAACTTCTAATCAATCTCTGAAACTTTCTACACAGCTAATTCATAGCTTTACGAGTGAAACCTCAAAATTATAAAAGTTTTCGACTAAGTTTCGTTTGGTCGCTAAAACGTGAATTTCTATATGACGTTTCCGAAGTTACTAATTAGCCTACCAAATTAATAGCGTGTTCATTCGTCCTCACTAGGATACTAAATCTAACATCAGAAATATATTCTAAGCCAGAAAATAATACAGATATTGAAATACACAGGTAAACATTTATTTTCAGATAAACATTTAAAATGTTCCAAAGTGACCGTCTCATACTCGGAGAGACTTCACAACAACAAAATCCTCAATTACCACAGTTTCAAAGGGTTCTCTAATACAGACACCCAAATCAACCCGTGAGTCAAAACTCACTCAACCATGTGTCATAGGACACGCCACATCACATTATCATGCATGACAATATGATACAAATGAAATAACACAAATGTGGGTGTTATAGATTACTCGGCTCTTTATTTATTTTTTCGCCGTCTTGCCCCCCGAGCGGTTTGGACAGCGTGGAATCAAGATGACCAGAGACATCGGTCTCTTGATTTGGAGCGGTAACATCGACCTTCTCGGGCCGTTGCGATTTTAGGAGTTGAAGTTGAAGAACGATATCATTAAGGACACCACTACGGCTTTCTCGAGCAGCAACCGATTCGTCTTGTTCTTCAACTTGCAAATCTGATAAGCCGATTGGTTTTTGCTTCCAACCACCATCTAGCAACTCATCCCGACATGAAAGAGTTTCCATTGGGGGTGGACAGTCAGCTCCACTCGCTTGAAGGTGGCCGATACCTTGGGTAAAGTACTTAACATCGACCTCAAAACACCAGATCTTTTCGTAAAGATCATGGATGGCAAAATCATATGGGGCTACAATGGCGTGCCGATTTGGGTACTGCGGATCCCTCGGCTTGTCCCATAAAGCCTTGTAAGTAGTAGATTTATCGTTTTTGAGATGAAAAATCTCTTGTTGAAGTTGGCTGATTGATTCATTACACCAACCAATTTGGTTGTAGTAGAATTGCAACCATGCTTCGGTGAACATGATTCATCACTCGGCGGTCCCACCGGGCGTGCCAAATTGTTTGCTGTAATTATTTATTCGGGCGAGCCAGAGCCTTGTTAGGTAGACCCAAACTAATAAAGACAAAATTTCCTAAAAGCACTTGTGTGACTGATACACAAGGTTTCATGAATCTAACTCCTAATAGACGATTGTGCGAATAAGTAGGAAAGTACCCTTATTCTAGGTCCCTAGACAGTGTTGAAGCACACAAGTCTAGCAAGTGATGAAGAAGAGAAATTAAATAAAAAGCAGGATTTTTATTTAATTAAAAGTAAGTAAGAATTACAATGGATGTAATATAAAAGCTAAGAAAGCCTAGAAAAATAATAAGAATAGCTTAGAGTGCTAAGAATGCTTTTTTGGATGCATTTGTCGAAGTGACGCGGAGTGCCTTTATAGCTTGGCATGCCTGCTGTATTTATAGCGGCCATGGAGGTCTTCTAGATAAGGTAGGAATTCTGATGAATATTAATCTGGTAAAATTTACCAAATTTATCTCCCAAAATCTGCTTTTGACTTCCATAATTATCTTCAAATATATACATATATACAGGTGTATATATATATATATGTGCAGCTTGAATCTGGTCCGAATATGAGCTTGGTTCGGCTTCCTTTGCTTGCAAGTAAAAAACTTCCCAAAAGTGATAATATTTACTTCCCAATTCAGATAATATCTTGAAATATTATCTTCCTTGTTATTATAATAATTCCATAATATGATAATATAAATATTATCACAATGAGAATTTGTAGGGATGACAACTTCCCATAAAGTAGCCAAATCTGTATCAACTTCTCACAGTGATTGAATTTAACAAAGGTAAATGCCAAACATAGAGCCCGAACTGATGTATACACGAAATTAGATATGCTTGCCATCCTTAGACTAATTAATGCATCACTGGCATGTGGCCGGCTGAGTTTTAAACCAAATGACATGTGGCCCCACCTTCTTGAAATACCATTAACTGATCAAACACTGTTCAGCCTGATGGAACAAGCAAGGCCAATTTTTATTGCTTAGTTGGATTTTGACTTGACCTTGGACCCACCATTGCCAACTCATCAATCATGTAAAAAGCACATGTCAAACCAAATGGACCCGTACTACCTCTATGTGCCCGATAGAGTTGTGACACAGCCCGATGGAGTATTACAGCAGGGGTGGCCCACCGATCAACCAATTAATTACTTTAGCAGCATGAAATACCAAACCCACCATAGTCCGACGTGGTGAGGTGAGTTCGGGCAGCATGCATGAGCCCGATCATATGTGAATAGTTCGATTAAAGTGGTGATCAGTCCGAGTGAACAATGGTACTAACCCGATAATACAGTCATATAGAAGCAGGGCCCACTTTGTGTAGTGGCCCGATTAAATGGTGATCAGCCCGATTGAAGTAGCCCGATCAAATAATGATCAGCCCGACTGAATTTGAACCAGTCACTTAACCATTAATTTTTCCATCGGTCTCTAAGTCCGATTAAAATATCTCAATCGGCCTTAAGCAAATTTTGACTTTAAAAAATGTAATTTTTAGGTGCAAACAGAAAGTAAGCAGTTTTAATTTCTTAAAAAAAAAAAAAACTAAAATCAGTTTGTTTCTAAATAAAAAAAGATTTTGAGTCACTGAAAAGCAGTTTCTATTTTGCAAAACAGTTTCGTGTTAAAACATTTTTGAGGCACTGGATAAAAAAAGAAAAAAAAAAGAAAAAAAAAAGAGGAGTAACTATATATTGGTTTATTAACACAAGTTATTTCTTTTATTGTATACTACGGAGTATATAAAAACTTAAAAATGCCCAATTTAAAACTTCAATTTTTAGAAAACTTGTAGGTAGAAATAAGTTAGTGGTTACAAAATATATAATAGTTAAAATCATTTTTTAAAAGGCTTTTTCCTGATTGAATCCACATTGGGAATTTGAATTTACCATTATGTATATTTACCTAAACTTCTTCTGTTATGTAGCAAAGTTCAAGTGGTACTTTGTTGTACATTTTTCAAAATTTTGGAGTTGAAAGATTGATGTGCGAAATAAGATCTGACCCAAAAAAGAAAAAAAGAAAAGAAAAGTGATAGAGTGATCTTTACTTTTGTTCCAATTATGTTTTAACTATTAACTAGATATATCACTAAAACCATATCACCATGTTTATATACTTAAATATGTCATTGAGACTGATATTAGATTTAATTATTTTGTTTAAGCATTTCTTCAATTTTATGGTTAATGGTAAAATCCAGCTACTTGCTTGTATAAGTTCAAACCTTAGAGCTTAAATTGGGTTTTATTCATTTTATCTATGGATCCACACGAGCAAGTTGGTTTATGTATATTTTATATTGTATTGAAACATTATAGAATGCATACTAATTGGTAGCAGTGGTCAATTTATTGTTTGGTTCCCTTAGAGAAGAATATAAAATATAGGTCGTTGAAGCATTATGAGGTATTCATATGAGAACAGACGCTTAGTGCATGGTGATATTTTTGCAAGCCTAGGTTAATGGCTTAGGGTGTTTCGGCAAGGATCTGTTTGTTTTTGCTGCTCAAGTTTAAATATTAGAAGACAAGTCATTTACACTAGACAAGTCAAGCCCAGGAATTCTATCTCTACATTACTCTATGCACTGCTTGTGTTCATAGCGTATTCAATTATGGCTTGAATTTTAATCTCTCAAATCTTCATATTATTTATGTCTAATGGATTTCTTATTAGCGCGGAGTGGAGGCTGTATATCAAATGTTGACTGGAAACTATCAACACTTAGTGAGGTTCAAGTCCGGAAGACACTTACACCTATTGCACAGTAAAAGTAGCCCATCTTTACATATAAATATTTTGTGTATTTTATTTGAAGTTTTAAAACTTGTGGGGGATTGTTGGAAAAGTTTTAAAACTCCCCATATATATTTTTAAGTTTATCTTCTTTTTTTGATTTCTTCAAATTCCTTTTAGTGTTTCAATTACACCCTCATTGAGTCATTGAAAATTCAGTCTTAATAGTGCTTTATTACATGAACGTTACATGAGCTAGCAATGGCTCATTGCTACACTCTATAAAAGAGAAGGTTCCATATTTTGGTGGTGTGTGGAAAATACATATATACATATACCGCAAGAAGATATTCCTCTATTATGCTTTCGTAATATTTTATGTTATGAGTTTTTGGGCAATCCGAGAAAGACGTACATGTTCACTCCCTCTCCCGGCGTACGCGAACCCCGAGGAGAACCGTCTGTTGATATTGGATTGGATCTTGGAGTTGCTTATGCCGTGGAACCTTCACGTAGGGAGCCAAAGTTGCTTTAGGACAGTGATATCGCGCCTCTCAATATCACAGGCTAGATTAATCTTTATTTTTTATTATATTATCTTATATTATATACTTTTACATTATCCATTTTACTCTATGACTCCGTATATCTCATTGTTCTAAATTTTATGTTTAACAATCCACCTCTGCCACTGCCGAAAAAAAAAAAAAAAAGTTGCAGATTGGAGCAACTGTCCAAACGGTAGGAGCAACTCACCTAACTTATTGGGAGCAACTCACCAAATGGCAGGAGTAACTCACCAAATGGAAAGAATAATGTTGTTCCTTACGTTTGGTGAGTTGCTCCCGATGCGTTTGGTAAGTTGCTCCCGATACGTTTGGTAAGTTGCTCCTTGTTTTTGGATAATTGCTCCAAAAACCTACACCTTTTTTTTTTGGGTGTAGTGGTGATGGTGGATGAGCGAGGTGGCCAGTGATAGTGGTAGCAATGAGAAGAGTGAGAGAAGAGATCAAAGAGAGAGAAGAGATAGAGAGGTGGGGGTGGGGGTGGGGGTGGGGGTGGGGGTGGAGCAAGGTGTAGATTTTTGGAGCAATTGTCCAAACAGAAGGAGCAACTCAATAAACGTATCGGGAGCAACTCAGCAAACGTATAGAGCAACTTTACTCATTCCGTTTGGTGAGTTGCTCCTTACCTTTGGTGAGTTGCTCCCAATAAGTTTGATGAGTCGCTCTTGTCGTTTGGACAGTTGCTCCAACCTACAACATTTTTTTTTTTTTGCAGTGGCATGGGTGGATGAGGGAGGAGGGCCGTGGTGGTGATGGTGAGAAGAGAGAAGAGATAGAGAGAGGTTGGGGGTGGTGGTGGCCATACATAAGATATACTCCATATATACTCATGTATATATATACTAGTTGGAGACCTGCGCGTTGCGCAGGGAATTTAATTGTGTCGTTTCATGTGGTTAAGTGGTTGTTAAAAGTGTATAATAAGATGTTAAAACAGTTAAATATGAAACTATAAATGTAACTATTTAATCTAAAACTTTTCTCACGGAAGAAGTTGATAATTCTGACTATCTTATAAATGAGTAGTAAAGGTACCTAATAAAGCGCCACTAAAAATATATGACACAAGTAGGGTATTTCCTCTAAAAAAAAAGGCCATGAATGTGTTTGTAGGCCTTAATTGATATTCGAATACAATCTATAAATCCTGAATTTGAGGGAAGAAGTTGACCAAGATGTAAATATTAGTGACCAATTCATAATAGCTACTAAAATAGCCACTTTATTTGACATTTAAATATTCCAGAACATAAATATTAGAGAAGAAGTTGACCAAAATGTGATATTAGTGACCAATTCCTAAATAGCTATAGTCAATTTTTAAAACTTTTTTAAAGTGAATAATAAATATCCCAAAACTTGCTGACCTAAATGCAATTACACATATTACAATATATGAATCCTAAATTTGAGAGAAGAAGTTGAGCAAATTGTAAATATTAGTGACCAATTCCTAAATAACCACTAAAATAGCCACTTTTTTTAAAAAAAATTTATGAAGTAAATAATAAATATCCCAAAAAATATTGACCCAAATGTAATTAGACACAAATTGTTGATTGAAACCTCGTTTGAGAGAAGAAGTTGACCAAATTATAAATATTAGTGATCAATTCCTAAATAGCCACCAAAATAGCCACTTTTGCTGACTTTTTTTGAAGTCAATAATAAATATCCTAAAAATTGTTGACCCAAATGTAATTAGACACAAGATTGTTGATTAAAATCTCATTATTATATTAAATAAAATTTCAAAAGCTGACTTGAATGTAATTATTTATCCAAAATGACAGATTTACTCTCAAATAAATCAATATATCCTTACGATGTATAGATAGATATAGAGATGGCAATTTACCCCGCCCCGCCCCGCTCCTAATGGAACGGGTTTGGAGGAGTTATAATAGGAGTAGGAGTGGATTCGGTATGGAAATATAAAAACCCTATAGGAGTCGGGGCGGAGTTGGTATCCATGAAATACTACCATTTAAAACCCACCCGCCCCGATTAATTCATTAAGTTACTAAATTGCTCTCATACTTACAGTTATTTACAACAAATTAGGGCATATATGTACATCTCTTTCTCTTCAGTATTAATATTTTAATTTCTGAATTGTGATTAACAAATTTAGAATCATTTGCGTGATTGATTTTTAAGAAATCAAGCTAAAATTAAGTGGGTTTTGAATTAGAAAAGAACATTTAATTTTGGAATGATGATTAACAAATGGAGTAGGAGTATAATAGGAGTACCCGATAGTAAACGGAGTAGGAGTTGGTATTTTACTTAAACGGGACGGGACGGAGTCGGAGTATGAGGAAAATAAACGGAGTAGGAGTTGGTATAAGGGAACTCCGTACCAACTCCGACCCGTTGCCATCCCTAGATAGATATATGGGTAATTATGGTGTTATGAATGGCAAAAGAGGAAGTTCATATTTTTTGACGTGCTTGTTTATTCGTTTGTATAGTATAGTAGATATATATAGAGAGAGAGAGGTTGTGGTAGGGGTGGCTGGTGGTGGTGATGGTGGTGGCCGGTGATGGTGGTGTAGCTGGTGGAGGTGGTGGTGAGGAAGAAAATGGGGGGTAAGTGTAATTTATTTATTTTTTTATTTTAAAAAAATCAAAAAGTTGATATGTTTTTAATTTTTAGTTTTAACTTGATTTCTTTTTCATTTTGAAAAAGTAAGTGACTGTCCTTTAATTTTTTTAAGAAAATACTTTTGCTCACCCAAAATTTGGTACACCAATGCTCACCCAAGCATCTCATTGGCCAATGCAGTGGGGCCCAGGATTAAATAATATTAAACAACATTTGTTTAATCCTGAGCCCCACTGCATTGGCCAATGGGATGCTTGAGTGAGCATTGGTGTACCAAATTTTGGGTGAGCAAAAATGCTCTTTTTTTAAAATAAAAGTGACTGATTTTTAATAATCCCATGAATTAAAGGGCGACGTGAAGAACTCCAACAGCTTAGATGATTCTAAACCACTGTTATGAAATCAAAGGATTTCTTTTTCTTTTATGGTATGACAATATTAATTGCTTAATAATTATGGACAATCAAACTCTTAATCAAGCTTTACTATAGGCTGTCCCTTGTCTGTCCAATGCCCACTTGGCATTCATGTAAAAGGGTTTGTGGACCACTCTTTAACCCCGTCCAATTTATGAGATCATCATTGTGAGAGGCCGTTTGTCATTGCAATTTGTGGGTCAAAATTGCAAATTTGGGTACCAAAAGCATTTTGTAGGAGTTTGTTTGCTCAAATCGTAATAGTAGATCTGCAATTTTGGAAGGGGGAATCTGTGTTTTCACAAACAGGGGGTGCTTTTCACGTTATTACTACAAAATATATTAACTAAACACCCAAATTATATTTAAATAGATCTACCAATCTCCATCAAAATTACATAAGCACAGAGAAACAGGCTATGAGAGCCCACTGCCAATGCCTTAGCTCATTGCGGTGAGTTTGAGTTTAAATATAGCCTCAAAGGATAAAAAGTGTTAAAAAGTGTCTGGAGGATTATACGATAATTAGTATTTTAAGTATGTTGTAGTTTATTAAGGCTTAGTTTGGCCCCCATGTGGCTTTTTAAAAGGAGCTTATGAAATTTACTATTAAGTTATTTGATAATTTTGTACTAGTGACACGTACACTACTCTTCAAAAATATATCATAAAACCAAAAAGTCACCTTGAGCTTTTAAAAGCTCCATTCTAGAGCTTTTAAAAGCTCCCCAAAAAAGCCCTAAGTTCAATTTTTACAAAGCGCATAAACTAGTTACCAAATGAATTAACATGAAATTGTGCTTTAAAAAAGGAGAAGCACCAAAAGGGGGGCCAAACTAAGCCTAAGTGGGTGAGTCAACTACAGCCCGATGTTTTCCTGTGCATGCTTGACACGTGGAGGGTATAATGAGGATAGTTCAATTAAGAGCATAGAAACATGGATTAGTGAGTAGGGATGGTAATGGGGCGGATTTTTCAGGTTCTCCGCCCCGCCCCGCCCCGCCCCGCCTCACCCCTAATAGGTAGGGTATATGGGGTGGGGGGGCTTAATAGGGTTAGGGGCGGGTATGGGGGGAAGTTTTCAAAACCTGAGTCGGGTTCGGGTCGGGGTAGGGTCAAAAAACCCGAACCCGCCCCGAGTATACTTGTATTTACATTTTTACCCCTCAATAGTTATGTGTATTACTATGTTTTTAAAAAAAACTGCACTATTGGAGAAAAAATACATTAAAGAAACTGCTTTTTCAATTTGTGTACCCAAAAAAAAATATATATATATATAATCGGGGCAGGGCAGGGCGGGGTCGGGGACCCCGAGTGCGGGGCGGGGGCGGAGTCGGGGGGAGGTACTATGCGGGGCGGGGCGGGGGCCCGGGGGGAGGTTTACTGAAGCGGGGTGGGGGCGGGATATGGGGGCCCAGTCCCATACCTGCCCCGTTGCCATCCCTATTAGTGTGTGATGATACTTTATTAGTTTAAATTAGGTATATTTATAGATTAGTTGGAAGCTAGTGGGAGAATCTCTCTGTTTAATCTCTGGTTTTCTGTAGCATAGCATTTTGTTCAATAGAAAAGACACATAATAATATGCATGTATAAATGCACTTGCATGAAAATGTGTATGGGATGATGCGGGGGAAGAGAGTTTATTTATTAATTTGGTTGCATGCAACTGTGCAAGAAACTTCTTGATATTCCTCTAGTCCTCCTACCGAATTAGAAAATTACACATTTTACTTGCAAGAAGGAAATTTTATAGCCAATAGCTTGGATTAATGAATGAATAACCATGTTGAATGGAGGACATAGCTTAATCTTATTTTGAAAATGAAAATGAAAATGAAAATGATGTTTTCCTGATCACACAAGAATCCCTGCAATATTTAAGTCTCGTACCTTCACCAACTGATCTTAGTAAATTCAAACATTAATTAGCTAAACCTTGTTCCCTTACACGTAAAACAGGACTGGCAGTTGTTTTGTTCCAAGGGAAACTTCCTCGTGCCAAGGACAAGGTGATCTTGAGAAGATCGTGTTCTTTATTCTTGTGCTTCCCAAAAAGATTCTCTTTTCACAAAGTTCACATAAACAATACACGGTTATGTACATTTTGTGTTAATGTGTCACTGTGGAGTCCAGTGACATCACAGGAGAGAGATAGACACATTTTTTGAGAAGGTTGTATGAAAGTTATATGAAGGTTGTCTCCCAAATATTACTCTTTTTAGAAAAATTCGAATGACGTGGTTTGTAAGGACACTTACTTTGATTTAAATTTTTATTTATTCTAATTCTTTACATTATAACATTCATTTCATTAATTCTAGTAGAACTTGGTCATTTTTATTTTTATTTTGCAGTTGATTTTGATGGTTGATTTGGATGTTGATGTTGGTCTTGATATAGGTATATACCTAGCTATACTGAAAGAGCTGTACACTATTTTAGGTAACTTGATAATTTCAAATTCTTTGAGCAAAAAAGATTTTGACAATCCTTGTGATGATCATTTGATGAAGTTAAAAATTGCTAAAGGAAATTATCTTTAAAATATTAACACTACCTTAACGGCCCGTTTGGTTCATAGATTTTTAGGGTGGATTTTGATTCCACCCGAAGATTACTAATAATCTAATAATCTTAAAATATATCTTTGTTTGGTTTATGGAATATTTAATGAATTTTGGATCCCACTGGATTTGAAATCCACCCAAAGGTCGAAAATATAGTGGATTCCAAATCCTAGCTTGGAGGTGGTATTCCTAAGGATTACTGGGGTTTTGATTTACTATTTTCATAATACCTAAACTAGCCTTTATTAGACTATTAAACAAACAAATAATGTGATAAGAAGAAATTTATGATTATAATAATTATTATTTTCTAAAATGGAGAGAATGGTAGATGAGATTGTTTATGATGATTTTTTATGCTTGAAACATTATATGTGATGTTTGTTTAATGACTGAATTAAAATTTTGGTTGCTAAATGTTAATGATTGAAAAGTTTATATGATATTACAATAACTACATATTTGGCATATTGTGATTTGTACGTTAGACCTATACATATTTTATGCTTAAAAATATAATATATCTTTTGTTATTATTCAAATATATTTTAACTATATGTAATAGTTTAGACTCATGTTCAATTCTTAATTACTCTATTTATCTCATTTTTTATGTGTCATTGATTTTTAGATTTATACTATTATTTTTTTTAATCACCCTCCATTTTTAGAGGGTTGACAATTTGATTTTAACTCATACATTCTTTTAACCTTCAAGGGAAGCTTAGGTATTTAACAATATTTCCATTTCATTTTTCTTGATCCAACCAAACACTGGAATCCAGCTAGAATTCTATTGGTGAACCAAACATTCTGCAGGGATTCAGATTCCTGGTAAAGTGATTACTGATATTATGATTCCTAGTAATCAGAATCCACCTAAAATAATCGGTGAACCAAACAGGCCGTAACAGTTAAATAAAGGAAATTGATTGTCCTAAGTGTATGATAGAATTATAAAGGTCATTGAGTGAGATTGTTTCCAAAATTCACAGCCATGACACCAATGATGGAACTACAACAATCAAGAACAGCAATTTATAATGCAGAATGTTATCAGCTTGGGGTATGATTTCACGTAGAAAGACTATTACAACAAAGCTTAGTCTCAATGGTGACTAATTTTTCACATTAGACATTGAAAATGCAGTTAGCACTTCGAGGTTAACTATAGTGAGACAATCTAAAAAGCATGGATATGGGACACGAATATAACATGACACTGACACTCGTACACGCAAATGAATACGTTTGGCGATAATCATCTTCTTCGTTTTTACTAAACTGTTCCTAAAATTGCTTCTTAACAAAACCTCTACGAATAGATCACTGAGATATGATAATCACCAAGTAATATGTATGAAAATTCTCAAAAACAGGTGTTTGGCCCATGTGAGCGTGTCATCAATATTCCAGTTAAAATCAAATATATCTTTTCATTGAAGTGGTGCTTGTCATCATACCATATGCCTCTTGGATTTATGGTTATTTTCTAAGTACAAGATTTGAATGGAAATGCCCAAGTTCTACTAGGTTTAATGAAAAGAGTGTAATGTAAAGAATTAGAATAAATAAAAATTAAAAATTAAATTTATAGCGTTCTTACGAACAACGTCATTCAACGAAGCCCTTACAAACCACGCCATTCGTATTTTTCTAAAAAAAAAATCATTTTTTTAAAAACAAAAATAAAAATTGGGGGGTAAAAAATTTAATTAATAATGACATTTTTTGTAATAACATCATTCTTCTAGTGTTATTTGGAACCACGACATTTGTTTAAGTAACGTTATTTGAAATCACGTCAATTGAATAATGTTTTTACTAAAAACTTTTTATTCTGGTTATGTCTTTAAGTTAAAAATCACCACATTTTAATGATTAAGTTATTAATTGACAATATTTGTGGAAACAGCTCTGTGTGTGGGTATAATCGTAGCTGCTACACCTTTCCTCAACCTTTCTCTCTCTTCAAATTGCACTTTTTCAATGACATATACAATCATTTTTCAATTTCAAGTATTGAGCTAAGTTGTGGTTTTTTTTCGGGGGTCAATCAGATATAACAACAATCTTATGTAAATGTGTTGGTTCAAATACAACTCAAAAACACATGTTGGTTTAAGGACATCAATTTTTTTTTGGACAAACATACCCTCAACTACACCCAATAGTATCTCTATTCCCTAAAAGTTGCACCTAACAACATGGCGAATGCGCATCCCATGGCAACCACTCGCACCGTGTGAGTGGTCAGTGGTTGTATCACATCAAACACAATTTCAAAAATATTTTTTAAACTTTAAACCTCCATAATTTTTTATCTTCACCTCCATTTTTTAAAAATTTTATACCTTTGGATTCTTGTCAACGAGAACTACAAAACTAGTACCATTGTTGATATGTTTTAAGAAAAAAATAAATAAATAAATAAACGCAGAATTTTACATGCCTTGCTTCTTTCTGAAAACACTGGTAAAATTTTACCACAGTTTCACCACATGTTGAAAGTGGTGAAATTTCTCCACATCCACATTAGTGAAGTTTCACTAGTGTTTTCAAGAACAAGGCTGTCAATGTATGTAACTTGTTTTTCTTTTTGCTCAAAACATATCAATGATGGTACTAGTTTTGTAGATGTCGTTGACACGATTCCAATGGTATAAATTTTTGAGAAAAATAGAATTGTAGATCAAAAGTTACGAATGTTTAAAGTTTAAAAAAAAATTTAAATGGGCCTTGCTATGGTGTCTGCTCATACCGTGCGAGCGCATATTCACCATGTGGCATGGGCATGTGTCAGCGTACTACTATTTGCTGAATTTTTAACATTTGTGTGAGTGTGACACATGTAGCATCTTCATTCTTCAACTTTAGCTTTGTGAAAAAGTGGCGCATGAGAGACGCGCGTGTGACGAGGGCAACTTTGTCTTTTTTGAATTTTTTTGTCTTTTTGTCTAAAATATTTGTTTGGTAATGGACCTAAACCAGCAATTTTTTTTAGTCGTCCATGAACCACTATATTTTCCAAACTAGGGATTCACATCTAATTTTTCCTTTTTTTTTGTTACAAAAATTAGAAAAAAAAAAGGCTTACACAGAGAAGGGTGGTCATCTGAATTAATTTTTGGATGGATAAAGGATAAATTAGTCTTTCAACATGGCTTTGTGTATTGGGAATAAATATTGGGTATCACGGAGATACCATGTGGAATTTTATCTCCTCTAACAAGATTTAAAATTTGCTGAGTTGGATCAGTTTTTTCACACCCGTCTTTGGAAAATATATTCATTTTAATTGCATATTTGATTTCTGGAAAATTATTAAGGGGAAATTACTAAAAAGGACAATTATGGAACATTTGTTACATTTAAAGACAATTTAAAAGTACACTTAACAAAAAAGACAAAAAGTTGACAGTTAGTGCTCGCATGGTATAAGTGCGCGTGCCATAACATCTCCTATGCCCCCATAACTTTAAACTCATGCGCATAACATCTCCCTCACGCGCATGTCGTTGCCTTCAGCCACTCACACCATGTGAGTGGCTGTACCATATGATATCCATTTTGAAAATATTTTTTTTAACTTTAAACCTCCGTAACTTTTGATCTATAACTCCGTTTTTCTCAAATTTTATACCGTTGGAATCGTGTTGACGAGAGCTATAAAACTACTATCATTGTTGATATGTTTTGAGCAAAAAAAAAGACGACATTTTACATGCCTTGTTCAGTTGTTCTTGAAAAACTTGAATTTTCACTTAATATTTGTGTACGCGTTCAGTGACATTTCACTTTCTTTTCATGTAAGCGAAATGTAAGACGAGCAGTATACCGTATCATTTCCAATTTCGAAAAATATTTTTAAACTTTAAACATCCATAACTTTTTACCCACAACTCCATTTTTTGCAAATTTTATACCGTTGGAATCGTGTCGACGAGAGCTACAAAACTAGTACCATTGTTGATATGTTTTGGAGAAAAAAAAATTCATGTTTTTACATACATGAATAATAAGTGAAATTTCACTTGATATACATAAAATATTAAGTGAAATTTCACTTGATACATGAAAAATATTTAATGAAATTTCACCCAGTTTGTGTTCATGGCGATTAGCTTAGGGTATTATGAAACCCTTATGTACTAAGAAGTGAATTTTCACTTAATATTCATGTATTAATAAGTAAACTTTCACTTAATAAGTGAAAATTCACTTCAGAAAAATATTATGAGACTAAAAAGTTACCTTGAGCTTTTAAAGCTCAATTCTAGAGCTTTTAAAAGCTCTCCCCAAAAATGCCCTGAGTTCAATTTTTGCAAAGCTTATAAACTAGTTACCAAATGAATTAACATGAAATTGTGCTTTAAAAAAGGAGAAGCACAAAAATGGGGGCCAAACTAAGCCTTAATGAGGTAGCAATGACTTTATTGCTATTCGTCTTTTGTTTTTGTTTTTTTTTTTTTTTGTCAAAACATATCAATTTGGCATACATAAATATTAAGTGAAAATTCACTGAACCCGTACATGTCTTCTTCCTAAAAAACTTGAAGTTAAACTTAACATTTTTGTACTCGTGCAGTGAGATTTCACTTAGTATGTCAAGTGAAAATTCACTGACTATCCCAAAAGTCGCTAGAAGCAACTCTCTAGAGTTTAAGGTCTAATCTGATACTTACTTTGTTAAAAAGTTCCTCAAATGTCAATTTAAGTAATATTTCACTTTTTTTTCTCTTTCATATTAAACAATGCATATTTCGTTTAAAAAAAATCAAATTTCACAAATCAATTATAAAACATAGTTTTTCAACCCAAACAAATGCAAAATTCTTGTGAAATTTCACTAACTCCTTAAGAACAAAGTGAACATTCGATTTTTTTTTTCTGACAACATATCAACTTGACATACGTGAATATTACGTAAAAATTCAATAACCCATACATGAATATTATGTGAAAATTCTATTAGGTTCGTTTGGAACATGACATGTAAAAATAAGAGTTTTTTCTTTTGCTCAAAATGTATCAATAATGGTACTCGTTTTGTAGCTCTCGACGGCACGGTTCCAACGGTATAAAATTTGTAAGAAACAGAGTTGTAGATCAAAAGTTATGGAGGTTTAAAGTTTTAAAAAAATATATATATTTTTGAAATGGATATCATATGGTACAACACAGTGTGAGTGGTTGAAAACAACCACGCGCGCGTGAGGGGGCAATAGTGACATGGGATCTTCTATGGTGTGTGCACTTATACCGTATGAGCACTGGCTTAGATTCCTTTTGTCATTTTTAGAAAATGGTCAAACCAATTGGAGTTTTAAACTTTTGAGAGTTACTTGTAGGAATTTTCCAACAATTGTCTAAATTATTAATGTTGATTAATAATTGATATGAGTTTGACGGTGGGTTAACGTCGACTGCCAATCGAGGACACGAAAGTTGGTAATTCATGAGGGAACTAACATGATTAAATAGCATTTATGTGGATTAAATGTTATTTAATTTGAATTATATGGTAATTATGAATAGTAATTTTACCTGTGTAGAGTACTTTCTGATAATTTTGATCTTGATTTAGATCATTTAAATGGTATAGTGAGAACGTAGGTGATAAGTTGCATAAAAGGTAGGTTATCTAGAAATTCCACAAAAATAGTTTTTGGAACGTAATTACGGCGACAAAATGGAACTTAGACGAAAACTTTTTATTAATTATAGTTTTCACTCGTGAAGTAATAATTTGACTGTGTGCGACATTTCGGGGGATAATTAGAAGTTTGAGAACTCGTGGGGAGGTAAACACAAATTCCATAAGTGTTGCCTATATATAGAGAGGCAAGATATTTTCATTACAACTTTTGTTCAAAACCTAAATCTAGAGGGGTGATTATTTCTTAGAGCTTCTCGACGCCAATCGACGGATTTCTGCTCGTTTGTATTTCAACCAAATTTCATATTTGGATTTTCCGAGGTAAGAGCTACGCTTTGATAATCTTTAGGCCACGCTTGGCTAAACCAAACCAAACCAAGCCTTGTGTCCCAATCAGTTGTGGTCGACTGTATGAATCTTTTTTCACCATTTTGCACGATCAAGAGCTATATGCTCACTTAAATTATATATATTCATATCTTGTTGCACTACATACTCCCAGGTCAGTCTAGGTCTACCCCACCTCTAACGATCCAAACACTACGATCTTATCACTCTTTCACACAAGTGCATCTACAGGTCTTCGTTGCACATGGCCGGACCATCTAAGTCTATTCTCCCTCAACTTATCCTCAATCTGTGCCACTTCTACATTCTCTCTAATGTGCTCATTTCTAATTCTATCTTTCCTATTCGTACCACACATCCACCTTAGCATCCTCATCTCAGCTACGCTTACTTTGCTAATGTGTTATTCTTAGTTGCCCAACATTCTGTCCTATAGAGCATAGCTGGCCTAATTGCTGTCCTATAAATTTTCCTTTCTATTTTGCTGGTATTCTTCGGTCACATAATACTTCGAAAGTACTTTTCCACTTAAGCAAGCCTACTTTAATTCTACAGGTCACGTCATCACCAATCTATCTATCTCTACTGATCATTGAACCTAGATAGTGAAAGTGTTCCCTCTTTGGAATCTCCTAGTTTTCGATCTTCACTGCTTCGTTGTCTCTACTTCCACTTATGCTAAAACTGCACTCCATGTATTCTGTTTTCGTTGTACTTATCTTTAGCCCCTTAGTCTCCAGTGCTTCTCTCCAAATTTCTAGTTTAGTATTTAGTCCCCTTTTATTCCAAATTTCTAGTTTAGTATTGAGTCCCCTTTTAGTCTCATCAACCAAGACAATATCATCTGCAAACAACATACACCATGGGACCTCATCTTGAATGTGTCTAGTCAATTCATCTATAATCAGGGAAAATAAATAAGGGCTCAAGGCTGACCCTTGGTGCAGGCCGATGGTAATTCTCTTGTTTCTCTGACTGATGATCTAATTATAGAAACAACTTCATCATACATATCCTTTACCACGTCAATATAACCTTTGGTCACTCCCATCTTCTCTAGCACCCACCAAATTAAATCTCTAGGCACCCTATGATAAGCTTTCTCTAAATCAATAAAAATCATATGTAGATCTTTTTTCTTCTCTCTATACTTTTTCATTAGTCTCCTAAGGAAATAAATTGCTTCTATAGTTGATCTCCCAGCATAAATTCAAACCAATTTTCTGACACTGATGTTGCGCCTCTTAAGCGATGCTCCATCAATCTCTCCCACAACTCCATAGTATGGCTCATCAACTTAATACCTCTATAGTTGTTGCATGTTGTACATCTCCTTTATTCTTATATATAGGCACTAGAATGCTCTTCCTCTATTCGTTAGGCATTTTCCTAGTCATTAAAATTCTATTAAAAAAATTTGTAAGCCAAGATGCCCCCACATCTCCCAAGCATTTCCAAACCTCAATGGGGATCCCATCTAGTCCTAAGGCCTTGTTGGGTTTCATATTTTTCAAAGCACATTCCACCTCAGACTTTCTTATAGAATCTGTATTCTCTAGTTTTATAGCAACTTTTAGTTTTTTCTTCAATTGTGTTATCCATATGTTTTTCATTCAGTAACTTCTCAAAATAGCTCTTCCTCCTTTCATTAATCTCTTCGTCGTTCGCGTTTGTCTAAGTTTTATAAAATTCCTAATTCTAAAAATTTGAAAAAAATACGTGTAAACTTATAAGTTTTGCGTAGGATCGGAGATTTAGCTTAGTATCGGCATCCTTGTGATCCTCTTGAAATCTTAAGACGATAGCTCGAGATATGAATTTTTAGCCTATGTTATATAGAAAAATTTACATGTTTTGATTTCGACGACGAAATTGTGATCCGGGCAAAATTCATGCGTTAATAGTAGGCCCGTTAATTGTGCACGTGCTTAAATTTGAAAAGCATGTCTAACTTTTACGTGAGTGCGTTAAGTGATTATGTGGGTCATAGGGGGGACTTATACAATTTCATGTCGGAGTAAGCTTCTCAATGTTTGAGAATTTTAGTAGCAACATCTACTGTGCATGGTAAGGCTTGGATTTGCCAGGGCACTTGGGATGCAATGGTTGTAGGCTCAGACTAGCCGTGGGCATCACAGTTAAGGCTTGGACTTGTCGTTACTGGATGATTGCGTGTTTTACTCCCTAGAGACTATTTGGTGTGAATTGTGAAATTGAAGCATGATTTATCTTATATGCATATGTTAGAAATTGTGCACTCAGCATATAGCTGAGCAATGGAGATTTACTCCATTGCAGGTGAAAAGAAGAAAGGAAAGAAAAAAGCGAGAAGAGTGAGACTGACGAGGCGACAGGATTGTCCTTGCATATATTTGTTTCCATTCCAACGATGAACAAAATTGTAATTTTGTGAAGTTAGAACTATGAACTTCAACTTGGGAAACATTAGAATGGTTTAGTATGGTTGTGCTATGTAATAAGACTTCATATAGTTTCGTTTGAAACGAATCCGAACTCATGAGTTCATGCATTGAATGTTAAACTTGTCGAATTTTGAATGAAGGTTAATAGTACTTTTATGATTCGATCCAAATGAGTCCTTAACTCATTTTGTTAATGTTTTCAAAGCTTAGGCATACTGTCTAATATGTTTATATACCTTCGGTAAAGTTTCAGAATGATTGAAAATTTATATGTTGAGTTTTGTCATATTTGTGAAGTTTTCAAAAAAAAAAAAAATAGGCAAAGTGGGATGCTCGTATATAGTGTTTTTACAAAGGAAGTACATTTTTTAGAAAATATTGAAATGTTCTATTTTGCTTCTAGGTACCTTTGGGGTCCCTAATAATACTTTTATAGTTAATTTGAAATATAATTAACTTTACAAATTAATACGGATTTTACGGACTTATAGTTCAATGTTTTTTTTTTCCTTTCAAAAGGAACTTTGTTTTAAAGAGTTTATTTAAGTTTCTTTTCCGCTGCTAGAGTTATAGAATGAATAGGATGAGCCTCGGTGGAGTGTCACGTGTCCTATTTTTGCGCGTAGCGAGATGGATCGTGACAAGTGTTTTGCCGAGTTGGACTATGAAAATAGAGGGCCATATGGATTAATCCATACAACTTATTAGTTTGTGATACCATCTAGGATTATACAACAGTTGCATTCAATATTTAACCGTGTAATGGGGACCATGGAAAGGGTACTTCGGTCATTAGAATGTGTAAGTAACTCTACACATTATGTCATGCACACCAATGCCTTAAACAGTGAACCGAAAGTACATAATGTAATACCCTGTATTTTGATATATAAAAAGACCTGGTATTCATTTCTATATACTTATATAACCCTTGCCCTTATTTGGTAAATTTAGATATCAATGGATTGCCTTTGTTTTCCAATCGATTGCCACTTTTTAGATACCAATCGATTGTCATATTTCCCAATAGATTGCTATTTTGTTGACCTGAATTCATTACGTGGCAATATACCAATCGATTGCCATCTTTTCCAATCGATTGCCTTCAAATATCTGTAATCAATCGATTGCCATAAGTCCTAATTAATTGCCATCTATAGAGATAAGTTTCCTTCTTTGCCTCGTGGTTTGACACTTGGCACTTTCATTTCCTATATATACCAGCCCATTTCAGGCCTTGGGTCTATTTGGTTTATTTTGGTTGAGAGAAAGAGACTGTTATATATATACTCAAACATATATACATATGTATACACCCACACAAACACACACACACACACTGCCCATGGCAGCAGGAAGAATAGAAGAGGAGAGAAGAATGAAGCAGAAGAAGAAGAAGAAGAAGAAGAAGAAGAAGAAGAAGAAAGAAGAAAGGAGAAGAGAGAGAGAGAGAGAGAGAGAGAGAGAGAGAGAGAGAGAGAGAGAGAGAGAGAGAGAGAGAGAGAGGAACCTTGAGGTTTTCAAGCTCACACACCAACCAAACACACCCTAAGTGAGTCCTAAGTCACTTGGTCCCTCTATTTGATGTTTATACTAGTTGTCATGATGTTTAGACGTATTAAACACATCCTTACAACGTTTATATATGTTGTTTTATAAATCTGCTGGAGAAGACGAAGTACCAATCGATTGGCATGATTCCCAATCGATTACCATCTGTCTGGTCCCAATCAATTGGATAGAATTCCAATCGATTGATATCCCAATCAATTGCCAGTTTTCTCAATCAATTGTTATGACTTTTATCCCAATTGATTGGACCCTTGTCCCAGTTGATTGGCATTGGCAGAACATAGATTCCTTTGCCTATATATTATATAAGAGGTTCGATTATTCGACTGTCTATTCGGACTTCCGCTATGCGACTATGGGTTAGGCAGGGATAATGTGACATCAAAGAATAATGGGTATTTGATAAATAAACGAATATGATGATGTGGGTGTCATGTTGATTCTTGTATGAGTTTGATATTCGTTTCTTTTAATCAAAGTAGTCAGGCTACATTGGGAATTGTCATGTGTCGATGTTAGAACGGGACTTAGGTAGGTTTGGTAAGTTCTGGGAACGATACGTGGACGGACATTTGGTCATGATATTATCGAAGATTTGTCAAAGGATTTTCTAAGATTGCAGGACCTTTGACGACTTTGACAAGAAATGAGATAAAGTACGAATGGACAGACAAACATGAAGGTGGATTTCAGGAATTAAAGGAAGGATTGACTTCAGCACCAGTACTCGTGATACCCTGGAGTGGAGAAAGGTATATAATTTACAGTGATGCATCGCACCAAGGACTTGGTTGTGTGCTTATGCAAGACGGGAATGTCAGTGCATATAGATCAAGACAGTTGAAGGTACATGAGAAGAATTATCCGACGCATGATTTAGAACTAGCAGCAATAGTGTTTACATTGAATATGGAGATCCTGCCTCTATGGAGAAAAGTTTGATTTGTTTTCTAATCATAAGAACTTGAAGTATTTGCTCTTTCAGAAGGATTTGAACATGCGACAACGAAGATGGATGGAGTTACTCAAGGACTATGACTTTTCGTTGCAATACCATCCAGGCAAAGCAAATGTCATAACAGATGCTTTGAGCTGTCGACCTCAACTAGTAATTGATGCATTATTGATGCAAGAATGGAAAGTGTTGGAAGTTATAGATAAATTCGACCTTCAGCCAGTGGAACCAATAGAAGGACAATATTTTGGATGCCTTGTGACACAACCATCTCTGATTAACCGTATCCTAGAGGCTCAGCAGACAACTGAGGATTTGAAGCTATGGTTTGCCAAGATGTCAGCCAAGGAACTAGAAGTTTGGAGTATTGGTACCGACAGAGCCTTAAGATGTAAAGGTAGACTCTGTGTACCTGACGAAGAAAATCTCTAGAAAGAAATATTGGATGAAGTTCATAAGTCACGGATGACTATTCATCTGGGAGGTACAAAGATGTACCAGGATTTAAAGAGAAATTTCTGGTAGGAAGGAATGAAAAGAGAAGTAGTTGAGTATATAGCTCAATGTCTTACTTGTAAAGAAGTAAAGGCAGAACATCAGAACCACCGGGACTATTACAGTCGCTACCAATTCTCTAATGGAAATGGGAACATATAACCATGGATTTAGTAGTAGGATTGCCGAAGTCACAGCAAAACCATGACGCTCTTTGGGTAATCGTGGATCGACTTACAAAGACGGTACATTTTATCGCCTACAGCATGACCTATTCAGTGGAACATTTGAGCCGAATGAATCTACAACACGTTGTACGGTTACACAGTGTACCTATTTCTATTGTATTAGATCGAGATTCGCGCGACTGCAGAATTCTAGAAGAGTCTCCAAACAGCGATGGGAACAACACTGAACTTGAGTTCAGTCTTTCATCTGTAAATCGACGGTCAAACTGAATGAGTCAATCAAGTGATAGAAGACATGCTACGCACTTGCGTTATTGATTTTGAGAGTTCTTGGGAGATGCACCTGCCATTGCTTGAGTTCGCCTACAACAATAGCTACCATACGAGTATAGGGAATGCACCATTTGAAGCTTTATATAAAAGACCTTGTCGATCGTAGCTATATATGACCGAAGTCAGAGATACTCAACTTCTTGGACCAGAGATGGTATGAAAAATAAGTGAGAAGATTCAAAACGTACGTGAGAAGATGAAGACAGCACAGACCCGACGCAAGAGTTATGTTGACAAGCAACGCAAAGACTTAGAGTTTACCGTTGGAGATCACGTGCTACTCAAGGTTTCACATGTTCGAGGAATTGTCAGATTTGGTAGAAGAGAGGCAAGTTATCACCGCGATTCATCGGACCGTTCGAGATTCTAGAACGTGTTGGAAAGGTTGCTTATCGCCTTGCGTTACCGCTAAAGATGTCAGGAGTGTACAACGTTTTCCACATCAGTATGCTAAGAAAGTGTGCTCACAACCTAGCACACGAGATGAACTTCGAAGATATTGAAGTCAATGACAATGTTACATTTAACGAAGGACCGGTTCGCATTCTAGATCGAGGGATCAAGAAACTCAAAAACAAGGAGATTCTGTTGGTGAAGATTCAGTGGAAGCATCATGATGAAGGAGAAGCTTTATGAGAGCTAGAGTCAGAGATGCGAGAGAAGTTTCCTTTTTTTGTTTTAGACCTTGGTTATTTTAATTTCGAGGACGAAATCCTTAATGAGTGGTAGATGATGTAATGCCCTGTATTTTGATATATAAATATGACCTAGTATTCGTTTCTATATACTTGTATAACCCTTACTCTTCATTTGGTAAATTTAGATACCAATCGATTGCCACTTTTTAGATACCAATCGATTGTCATATTTCTTAATCGATTGCTATTCTGCCGACTTGAATTCATTACGTGGAAATATACCAATCGATTGCCATCTTTTCCAATCGATTGCCTCCAAATATCTGTAACCAATCGATTGCCATCTACAGAGACAAGTTTCCTTCTTTGCCTCGTGGTTTGAAACTTGGCGCTTTCATTTCCTATATATACCAGCCCATTTCAGGCCTTGGGTCTGTTTAGGTAGTTTTGGTTGAGAGAGAGATTTTTATGTATATATACTTAAACACAAATATATACATCCACATAACACTAACACACACACTGACCTTGGTAGTAGGAAGAATAGAAGAGAAGAGAATAAGGAAGAAGAAAGAAGAAGAAACAAAGAGAGATAGAGCTAGATAGAGAATAGAGAGAGAGAGAGAGGAACCTTGAGGTTTTCAAGCTCACACACCAACCAAACACAGTCTAAGTGAGTCCTAACTCACTTGGTCCCTCTTTTTGATGTTTATACTAGTTGTCATGAACTTTAGACGTATTAAACACATCCTTATGGCGTTTATATATGCTGTTTTATAAATCTGCTAGAGAAGACGAAGTGCCAATCGATTGGCATGATTCCCAATCGATTGCCATCAGTCTGGTTCCAATCGATTGGATAGAATTCCAATCAATTGACATCCCAATCGATTGCCAGTTTTCTCAATCGATTGTTATGACTTTTATCCCAATCAATTGGACCCCTGTCCCAATCGACTAGCATTGGCAGAACATGGATTGCATTGCCTATGTATTATATAAGAGGTTTGATTATTCGACTGTCGATTCGAACTTTCGTTATGCGACTATAGGTTAGGCAGGTATAATGTGACACCAAAGAATAATGGGTATTTGATAAACGAAATAATATGACGACGTGGGTGACATGTTGATTCTTGTATGAGTTTGATATCTGTTTCTTTTAATCAGAGTAGTCATGTCATATTGGGAATTGTCATGTGTCGATGTTAGAACGGCACTTAGGTAGGTTTGGTAAGTTGTCGGAATAGTACGTGGACAGACATTTGGTCATGCTATACTCTTAAAGTGGTGAGCTAGACCAACTAGTCCTAAGATAGACTAGATGATCTATGAAATGTTCTTAAAATCGGTGAACTGTGTAATATGCTCTTAAAAGCGATGAACTGGGATCATTGGTAAATGATGTAGAGTCATGGCAATAGATTAATATGCCTTTTAGGAAATGTTGTGTCCCTGTAAAGCGGTGAGTTGTGCATATGCTCTTAAAAGCTGGGGGACGGACTAACGTGGAGTCCATGACCTGTGAATATGCTCTTAAAAGCAATGGACAGAATGAGGGTGTATCCCTAGAGTTAAACGATTGAGTCTGTTCATTCAATCAGAGTATGTTGAATATCGGTCTTCGAGTAACAAGACGACAAGGGTTGGTTAACGATGTTGAGTAAAGAAGAAAGATATTATTATAGTAGAATTCAACTCGTGTCTTCATAAACTTGTTGTTACTTCAGATAACTGGTACCTTGTTAGTTTATATTCACTCGACTCTAGTAAGCTGACGGCCTTTATTACCTGGATTTTTCCCGTCCAGATTATCTTGTACTTTATTCTGCAGGTGACAAAGCCTACGACGACGGCTACTATCTGGGAGGGGAATACGCAAAGGGTGGCCCCACTGATGACGCCGATACCAGGGAGGATTACTACGCTGATGTTTATGCTAACTGAAGATTTGGAGATAGTTATTAGTTTAATATTCCTATTCAGACTGCTTTGGTTATATTTGGTACTTGGGCATATGTCGTTTCCAAAACTTATATACTTCTGCTGTAGCACTATTATTGTAATAACTCTGATGTTGGTAATATACTAGGTTTTCTTTATATTACTGTGGGTTGTTCTTTTTGTTAACTAGAACTATATGGTGTGGACAATTAGTGACATTCACTAGTCATTCCTTATGGACCCAAAAAGGAAATTTATTTTCTCTATTTTTGATGCTCCAGAGCGTGACACATAAGTTCTCATATTTTGCAGTAGTGTAAACAGTGGGATGCTTGTAACTTGTAAGAGAGAGAGGGACTGACCAACACTAGTACACCACCTCACCAATCATGTCTTTTACCACTTACGCTCACGGGTGGTCCAACTCCAACTCTTTATTTTGCAACAACAAAGTCTATATCGAAATGCACATGTATGGGGTTTTGCCAGCTGGGTTGAGTGAGATAAAGAATATTAATGTTCTCTCATTCATCTCTCTAACAGATTAGTATATAAAAAAAATCTCTCCAATAGCTTCTTTTGTTATCATATATATATACATATATATACTCGAGGATTTTAAGTAGACCTCAAGAGGCGGGTTTAGGACGGACCGACTTTTAGCGATGAAATTTTCGTCTCTAAAACAATGCATTTTTGGCGACGAAAATTTCGTCACTAAAAATCGGTCCATCCCAAACCCGCCCCTTGAGGTCTGCTTAAAATCTGGACTATATATATGTGTATATATAATCATTAACATGTTATTTTAGTATATCTTAAGTTTTAGTGTGTGATTTTCCAAAGGCTAATTATAAATGATAGGTGCTAATAATGTTAAGCTTGTATAATTAAATGATAAGCATATTACAGCATATAGTCTTTTTTTCGGAAAAGAGGGTAAATAAATTCCAAACAAGTTGTACAAAAGTACAAGGAGCAATTCCCAGGATAAATACAGTAAACTCAAAAAACATGATCAAACAAGCAACATGATGCCAAGGCAAACATGGGATGGGAAACTATCTGAATCACAGAAAAAAAATAGAAACCCATCCCTACTATCACAAGGATCAAAGCCTAAACAATGAAGAAACAAGAGGAACAAACATCCAGTCAAACTCTGTGGCGCGCGGCCCTTGGGACGACTTCCACTGAACTTCATCTTCGTTTCCTTCTTCTTTTGCCTGGAAGGCATGGATTCCTCAGTAGAAGGAAGTGACTCATCATAAACAACTTCAAAATTATCTTCGATTTCATCACCAAACCCTTCCATATTTTCATTGGCACACTCTCTATCTTAGGAGTGAAAACTACCGTCTTCAACACTGAGACCTGACCTATGAGCATCCTCAGGGTGTCAGCAACATCATAAACGTAAGGCACTAACTCGTTGAATGAGTTACTTATCTTAATTTGCTAAATAATCGAACAAGTAGGCTCATGTACAATAGAGGAGTGAGCAGCATGCTTCGCCACCATTGAAACAACACCTTTTCCCTTACCCTTACTCTTACCCTTACCCTTACCCTTACCTACCACTTGAGTCCATTGGTCTTTATCATTCTCAACATAAGGACCAGCAACATCTTCTATGTCATTCGACATTTTCTTGATAGAGACCCATTGTTGAGTAGACTAAGGATTGGCATGGCTAAAGACAGACAGATGGCGCAAAACCTTCCTCTCACAGTCATGCCTAAAACACTTACACAATTTGCAACAAGAAGGGTCCACTAATATTCAACTTGTATCGTGATATGATAATTGCAAAAACGGAAATCTACCAATACCAGAGCAAAGCTCGTTATCTAATCATCCTTCACATCCACCTCAATGCACACTCTAGCATAAGTGATTCACCGCCGGAAAGCTGTCATCTTATCAACTCGAAGAGGTCTCCCGATCATGCTGACAATGTAACTAATTCATCGGGTGTCCAATATTCATGCGAGACGTTAAAAAAATGCACCCAACACAGGAACTTTCGAGACTTTGTCTTTAACGATAGACAAATGTGGCTCCCATTTTTGCAAAATTATAGGCTGACCAGCAACATTCCAAAGGCCTCCCTCCAACACCGCATCCAATGTAAACCTAGTACTGAACTTGAAGAAATACGTGCCTTGGTCTGTAGCAAGGATATCAATAAGGCCAACATTCTCCCAAAGCTTGGAATTTATTACAGCATATAGCATTACAATGGAACTCGACTCGCCTCCAACTCGCCTCGCCTCGTGACCCGCCTCGCCAACCTGCAAATAAAATATTTTTATTTAAATGTTTTCAATTAAACTATTTATTAATGCATAGTTTTATTAAACTTTTAAGTAGAAAATAAATATTTAAAAAAAAATAGTTTTCAAATATTTTTTTGAATACATTTTTGCTCACCCCAAAATTGCTCATCCAACTCTCCCATTGGTTTGTACAGTAGGACTCAGGATTAAATAAGGATTAATTAATGGTAAAAAAAATCATGAGTCCCACTGCATTAGCCAATTAGAAAGTTGGGTGAGTAATGGTGAACAATTTTGGGGTGAGCAAAATTGCACTCAATTTTTTTAACAAATTGTTTTTAAATAAAGTGTTTTACAGTATTAAACTATTGTTTAGAAAATAAAGACTTCACTTTAAACTATTTCTAATAAATTGTTTTGTAGTACACTATTTTTAGTAATTTATTGTTTAATTACCAGTTTTTAATAAACTGTTTATTAAAAATTGTTTTCAAATAAATTTTTGAATAAATGATTTATTAAGAAATTATTTTTATTAAAAATAAAAACAAATATTTTGCAATTAACCCGCAGGCCAACCCGTGAGATAATTCGTCAATTAACCCACGGGATAGCTGCCCCGCCACACCCCACTGACCCACGGAATAGTGGGCTCGGGCGAGTCACCTTATATCTTTTATCGAGTCAATTCATCCCGTCCCGACTATCTCTTCGACCCGTCTTGTGACTCACCAAAATTTGCCCTAATCATTAAGATGGCGGGACAGACCGCCCCAGTTTGACACCTCTAATAAAGAGTAGTGTTATGGTTTAATTTTTTTTTTTAATGATATTTTATTTAATAATTGTAAAATCTTTACTAGTTTTTATTAGAAGTTATTGGAAGCGGTGGAAAAAGAATGAGATTCCTACAAGCAAATGCTCTTTAACCCACTTGCAGTGATAGGATGGAAAGAAAAGTTGTCTTTCGTAAAGCCAAATTGCGGCTCTGATTTTTCTCTCCTCTTTTTTCTCTCTCCTGTTCTTTTGGTTGGGGGGTCAAAGGAGTTTGCGTGTGGGCGTTGAAGAGGGTTTTAAGGGAAAAAAAAAAACAGAAGAGAGAGAGAGAGACAGAAACGTCAAAGGCTCCAATTATTGTGTTTTCAGTAAAATATGTTGTTCAGTGGAACAGGACCTTGCTTTTTTTAGTGTTTCTCTTTCTCACTCTCCCGAGGGTTTTATGTTTCATTTGGAATTGGTTTAATCTTTTTTGGGGGTTTGCCCTCCCCACAAGCATTTATCAACAATGATAGGTGTATCGAAATGTTGCACTGAACGGTATACCGAATGATCGGTATCTCTCATTTTGATAGATCTTACGTCCTGTACGTGTAAGTCTCACCGAAATAGAGGGTACCGATCATTCAGTGTACTATTTCGGTGTCTCAAAACTTACTCAGCATTTTTTTTAGGAGAAAAACAGACAATTAAATAACAGAATCAGAGAAAACCAAGTTCTCAATACAAGAAGGATAGTCTTCCAACCAAACTTGACAACCCTGAAAGCCCAAACTAAACATAGCTAAAAAATGAGCAACACAATTACAATTTCTGTTAACATGGCGAATAGAAATATCATCAAAAATTACCCCGATTGGATATCATAATACACATAGACCTTCCATGTTTACATATGAAGAGAGCCTATTAATTCGAGCATTGCGTTTTGAGACTAAACTTAAAATAAATAATAATTAGAAAAAAAAGCCATTACATCTAAATTGTAATTAAGCCATTTAGGTGAGGAGTTACCAGGAAGAACGTGTATTTCTTATCTTACCATGATAACGAGAAGTTATTCAGCGAGCTCGTCACTCTACATACATTATTATACTGATGTGGTGTGGTCATTTAATCAAAATTACACGCTTGCCCCCCCCCCCCCCCCCCCCCCCCCCCCCCCCCAATTTTTAGGGAATCATGATAAGTACTATGACGTGGTGTGACAGGCTCAGTGAATAATTTCCCCATGATAACTAATAACATACTGTTTCCGTAATAAAATGGAGTTGGAGTATTTTAATAATATTTGTGAGTTGCTAAGGAAGGAAATTACAAAGGAAAAAACTCACTTTGTCTTCCAATTATGCATGTGTATAACTTTATCCAACATGTGTTAAATATGTGTAATATGTAATATGTTACATCCGGTTGTTAATGGCATTGTAATGGCTTATAAAACACAGTACTCTTTAATTCATATTTATAGTGATGTTAAGTTGTCAAGATGTTACAATGGAATTTTTGGCAATGGATATTTTTCTTCTATATATTGGCTTATTAGCCATAAGTTTTTGGAGAGACAGATAATACTCTTCCATTAAGATTGTTCCAAAACGGAAAATCTCTTTATTACCTAGTGAGTTTCCAAAATTTGAGAAGAAAAAATCTGTGTTTTTTTTTTCCAATAATAGAAAAGTTTTTTTTAAGTTTGTGATTACCGAGCAATAAATCCGAAGAGTGTTTAGTATACCAGTTTTCTCGATGTGCAAGAGAAACTGAGATAGAGGTGATTCTGGACTGTTTTATCTTGGGGACGGCGTGACAAGTACGAACTGCTTGCACACTTTGGGCAGAGCCGCGAAACGTCTTAAAGAGAGCGAGATCCGCGACTCGGCCCATGATTCAATAAAGAGGCTACTAATCTGGTAATTTCGTTCCAATCTTATTTACATTACATGTTCTTACAATTTTAAGATTGATTTGAAACATATAAGCCAAACAAAACCTAAGTCTTTATTATTTTGGTAATTTGTGCTCATCTACTACGGGTTGATTATTGTGAAAGTTTGAAATTTGCAACCAAACAGCGTTTTATCTTTGGAAAAATTGTAGCTATGAGTTATGAGCTAAATTGAGTTAAACAAATAAAGACTTAAGTCACTTGAAGTTGAAAATCAAGGGTCGACAACCACCCCAAAACGAATTCTAAGACAACTTTCAGAACATAGAATCTTGACTTTGGACACCTTGTCGATAGATTACCTATAATCAGAATTTAAGAGGCCTTCTCTAGCTTCCGTGAGGCGTGCGCATACGGACACATACACGAGTAATTATTTTATTTTTAATAAGAAAAGAAAAGGCAAATCAAAAAAATTTGTGGAACCTGGTTAGTGGCTTTGGGTCCGGGTTGTTCTCATTGCCTTCAGATTTCAGTAATGGCATTGTCTGGGTTTTGCTTGGCCTCCTCAAATTTCAACCTTTTGTTCCAAAAGTTGTAGTAACGGAAATAATAACTGTAGCACCTAATAAGTTTCTATATAGGCTTGTAATAAAATATGTGTGGTTAAATTTCGCTTTAAATGAGTCATTTAGGTGCTATAATTATAATTCAAAGCTTGGATTCTAGAGTCATTGATGTGTAGACGTATTATACATATAGTATAGTATAATATCAGAGAGAGGATCAGCTTCAATAACCCAACTGAACCACCATAAAAAAGTACATAAATATAAGTGTGTGTTTGTGAGTGTAGATAAAGAATTTACTTAATCCTAAGAAGAGGGTCTGAGAGGAGTAAAACCCACTTTTAAATCTGTGAATCTTCAAAGACCCAACTCTTAGCAATGGCTTAAAAATTGATAGGGGAACAGAGAAATAAACCGCAACAATGGCAAAGCTAAGCAATCTTTTGCTTACATAAACTGTTGGGTTCTCTTCATTAGTGTTATTTGTGTCATTTGATTTGGGTTGTAGAATTGGTATGAAAAGCCCTGGGATTCTTTTGTCTCCCATAATTGATTAATGGTTATTGACTTATTGTATAATATGTATGTACATATGTAATATTCAGTATATGGTCCGCACACAAATTAATGTGTGCATGGATTTGTATATGGAATATAATATTATTGGGTGTGATAGGTTTGTGTAATCCTGTATATTTATTTGACCAAATAACTTTGCCCTGCTATATTGAATTTGTTTAAGTTCCAAGATGATTCAAATATTTTTGGACAAACTTTACTAATAAGTTTAGTTTTAATAAGAGCACCCCACTCTAAAACAGAAATGGCTCCTTTTGAGCACTGGAAAAAATTATTATTAGTTTTTTAATATTGAGTTTTTGACTTATGTTATTATTTTTAATCCAAAAAAAAAAAAAAAAACTTGCTCGTATATCCGCAGAACATGCCTTTTTGGGACTTTATTTAATAGCAATGCTTGTGGATTTTTAGTCATAAAAATTTATGTGACTTTTGAGTCCATTAATGCAAATTTTTATGAGTATATTTCTCTTTATAAATTGAGGGATAGTGGGGGTTCTCAACCTCTTATTTTCATCCATGTAGTCTAGATATATTGAATGTTGAATGCATGATAAATATCATGTCATAAAAATCTAAACCACGAAAGAGTTTAAAAGCTAAGTGCTAAAAACAGACTTTTGAAAGTAATGTTTATACATTTACTGTAGAAAGAGGTCATATTTGCTTAGATGATACTCTTACCTTTTCAATTGTTAATTATTGAAGAGAAGCCTTATAAAGACTTTTTAATCTCGATGATTTTATTGGGAATATGATATTTGTTGGATACATATTCTCCTGTTTTATATCTAAATTTTATTAGCTATTGTTGCTATCTATGGTTTAAAATTGGCGCCCATCGTGCGGCTCACCAGTTGTGAGAAAAATTGATCAAACTATTTTTTCAAAAGGTTTCAAATTTACTGAAAGTGACAATTATATTTGCAACAAATACAGTTATGAGGTATTTGTTATTATATGAAGATAATTTATTAATTTTGGTTATTTTAGAGATTGCAAAAGAGACCAAAAATTGATTGTCACTTATTCTTGATTCGAAGAATTTGGGTGCAGCTAATGTAATATTATGGATTAATTAAAATTACAAGAACTATTGTGAGCATATATTAATCAACATCATTATATTGAGAAAGGCTTTGAAAAGAAAAATATTATTATTTTTCATTGCAAACTTTGTGGGCTAGATCTGAAATTGCTTATGCAGTAAAAGAATTACTACCAAGAGAGTTAGAACCGCCTTGATTAAAGCATATAGGAATAAGAAACCTCCTTCAAAACTAATGACCTCAATATATATTTATTGTGGGAAAACTACCGGAAGAAAATGGTTATGGAAGTAAATTCCATGACCGCTTCTGAATGTGTAACAATTACAACTGTTACAAGAGATACTCTCTAATGGAGAATGAGAAATAGTTTACTTGGTGATTCACACAGTGCCAAGGATTTGGCACTGGCAAAGTGAAATTAAAATTTCACTTTTGAGAATAAATTAAATTTTGAAAAATGTATTGTATACCTTGGAGATAAAGAATAAATCGATATTTTAAAAAATGCATACTTCAAAATTTGAAAGAATTTAATTTTTGATTTTTAACCAAATTGTTTTTTGGAATAAGTATGCAATTTCAAAAACAAGAATGCAATTGGAAGAATATGAGATTTTTAAAGAAATTTATTAATTTAGGCATTTTTTTTCATAAAAAGTTTTCCAATGTACTTGAAGGTTACAGTTATGCCAATTGCTATTCTTAACGAAAGACTCCAAAGCCATTACCGTCTATATATTTTTATAATTTTATTATAGTACTATTGAGAATGTCACGTGTTGCCAGAAAAGGGCCATGAACCTCATTAAATTATGAGGAGTTTACTGTTGTCCTTAAAGGATATAGCGATGCTGATTGGACTACCCTTTCAGATGATTCCAATTGGCCACAGTAGATACCTTTGTAGTATTGCTCGGGGCGCAATTTCATGAAAGTCTTGAAGTAGACTATGTTGGCTTAGTCCACAATGGAGTCGAAGATGATACCATTAGTCAGCAAGTGAGGGAAGCTTAGCTGAAAAGCCTGCTATGAGATACCCCTTTAAGGGAGTGATAGATACCAGCTGTTTTATCTACTGCGATAGTACCGCGGCTATTGCGAAAGTATAGAACCGCTATAACGGTAAGAGGCGACAGATATGTTGCTAGAACATCGCTATTAGAGAGTTTATCTCTACAATAGCTATGAGAGTGGATAACGTACAAGTCTGAGGATAATATAGTTGATCCTTTGACGAAAGGACTAACTCGAAAGAAGGTTTGAAAAACCTAGAAAGGGATGGGACTGAAGCCCATAGACAGTTCAGTCACTTATGATGGTAACCCAACTTATAGACTGGAGATCCCAAGAAATAGGTTCAAAGGGTAATAACAAGTCATGAAGTGATATGAGTGGAATCATGCTATTATGATACGGGGTTAACTCTCCAAGTCCATCCCTATGAAGCATGACATCCTACAGCGATAGAAGGATGATTTAATATAACTCTTAATGAGATCTAAACTCTATGTTGAGTGGGATACCTAGCTACAGGAGTATTCTTGTTAGACTCACCTATGCGATTGTGAATGTGTGGCCGCTTTCTATGGAATTTGGGCAAATTCTCTAGAGCTTTCGCTATACTGGGATATAAGCACATGGCCATAAAAGTGCTGGCTTTTAGACTACACCTTAGTAGGGTTGTGTGTGTGGTGTTGTCTGAGATAGAGTTCAAAACTACGGTTACTCTAGTGTAATCGGAAGCACTATCACTACGTAAAGGTTCAAGTTGAAAAACACCTTTACTTATGCACAGTCTTATGATCAGTTGCTCGATGAATTTTTTTTTATAATTTTATTAAAATAAGTGGGGGATTATTGGAGTATTTTAATAATATTTGTCAGTTGCTAAGGAAGAAAATTAAAAAGGAAAAGACTCACTTTGTCTTCCAATTATGCATGTGTATAACTTTATCTAACATGTGTTAAATATGTGTAATATGTAATATGTAACTTCCGGTTGTTAATGGCATTGTAATGGCTTATAAAACACACTCTTTGATTCATATTTATAGTGATGTTAAGTTGTCAAGATGTTACAATGGAATTTTTGGCAATGGATATTTTTCTTCTATATATTGGCTTATTAGCCATAAGTTTTTGGAGAGACAGATAATACTCTTCCATTGAGATTGTTCCAAAACAGAAAATCTCTTTATTACCTAGTGAGTTTCCAAAATTTGAGAAGAAAAAATCTGTGTTTTTGTTTTCCAAGAATAGAAAGTTTTTTCTAAGTTTGTGATTACTGAGCAACAAATCCGAAGGGTGTTTAGTATACCAGTTTTCTCGATGTGCAAGAGAAACTGAGACAGAGGTGATTTTGGGCTATTTTATCTTGGGGACGGTGTGGCAAGTACGAACTGCTTGCACACTTTGGGCAGAGCCGCAAAACGTCTTAAAGAGAGCGAGATCCATGACTCGGCCCATGATTCAATAAAGAGGCTACTAATCTGGTAATTTCGTTCCAATCTTATTTACATGTTCTTACAAATGGAGATGCCATTTATTACTTATATTCTTTCAGTGATCAAACATTCTCAACTTTGTTTAAGAAAAAATGTATTATATCTTACTTATATTAGCCACCACCATACAAGTCAATGTTTAATATTCAAGCAATTATTAACGTAAAAGAGTTGCATAAAGTAAAATGGAAAATGATGTTGAAGACGAAAACACTCCTTTATTTCAATCATTTTTGTATAATGCTCTTTTAATTATTCTTAAGCCATCATGTGTCGTGTTTCAAGTGTGTGATTCTCTCTCATTTGGATTAAGATTAGGAAACAAAGAATTTAAATCACAACTGGAACTTCTCAAAATTTTATTAGTTTGTGTGATAAACCTGATTTTCATTATTTTATTTTTTTGAAAAACTCTCTTACAAGAAACTAGGGGTGTAAGCAAACTGATCGGATTGACTGAATTGATCGGTTCGATTTTCAAAATTTTATTTTAGTAAATCGAACCGACAAAATACACTAAATCAAACCAAACCGAACCGAAACTGACCAATTTACTTAAAAATCGCACCAAATAGAATCGAACCATTTTCATCCCTAGCCTACTACCAACTGTGATCTTTTACTTGCAAGAACAAACTAGTGTCATTACACCCAACAACGACTTGTATCAAAAAAAAAATTTAATAATTAAACATAAATTATGCTCTCAACCTAATTACAAGCAACCATTGTAAACATATTCATTATGGATGTATGTATATGTATGTGCCAAAAATAGAGCTGCTAGCTCGGCCCAAAAGCGCTAACTAGACCCAAAAACGTAGATTTAAAAATGAGAAGATTTTCTGGAACAAGGGTGGAGCAATTACCTCAAGGGTCTATAAATAGAAGATGAAGTGAAGAAGGAGGGGACGCGCAACAACCCATACAAACCTCTTTACAATACACTTCTGTATTTTTTTTTACTTTCTTTTGCAATAGGAGTAGGAAATCACTTCGAAGTACCCTTCAAAAGTTAGAACTTATACTTTACTTTGCTTTCAATAAAGTAGTTCTTTCCTTTATTCAATTTCCTTTCATGGTTTAGGTAGTTTAGCCTAGTGTAACCTAGTTTTTAGTTTAGTTGTTAGTTATTAGTTCAACCCACTTTACACTTTATTCCATCTCACACCATAAAAGTCATTGGTTTCAAGACATTCGAACTATCACGATTAGCCTGATTTGGCGTATTTGGCTTTCATATTCACATTGGAAATTCACTTGCATGTCATGCTCGCACACACAAATTACACAAATTTCATTCGAAGGATAAACAACCAAATATAATTTTTGCACGCCCGGTGGGAGCCTAGTATCAAGATGACTAATAGAGCACTCCAAAGCAACAGATTTGTTGAAAACACTTGTTAGCATTTTGTGGGTTATGGTCACCCATATATATTATGAACTAGGTCCAATGGGCTTATCTTAGGCTCTAAGTAATCCTAGTAGGACTAGACATGGGAGCCCTAGTCCAACCCTACTAGTGTGTGCCTCTAGATATGGCTATATAGGGCTACACAAGGGTTGATACACATAAGAGATACAACTCTCTCTCTCTCTCTCTCTCTCTCTCTCTCTCTCTCTCTCTCTCTCTAGATTTGTTTCTCTTTCTAAGCCAAATCACACTAGGGCTTGGGATTTAGTGCAAGGAAACAAAGGGGATATCTCTAGTAGGTATTCTCACGACCGGTTCAAAGCACAAGAGCATACACGGAAGCACCAAAGTGCAGCAGTTCGTGGCTGAAGAAGTCAAGCTCGTAACAACACCGAAAGACGATCCGTCGGGTTTATTCCGCAAGGTATGACCTATACCCAACTCGTATGCATGTGTGATTGCATATTTACAACACCAATAATGGTATGCATGCGTGATTGCATATTTACAACACCAATAATGGTATGCATGCTTAAAATGTAGAGGTTGGTAGCACTTCACACCAAGAACCTCAAAACAAAAATGTGGCAGATCCCATGAACAGTGGGATTAATAATCAAGGAATTGGGGTAGAAAACCCAAACCAACCAGAGTTAGTACCGACAGTTGGTGTAGAGATGAAAAATCAATAGATGAATCAATAAACACCAATGTTTGACCACCTCGGACACATGATTCAAAATGTTAACGTTCTGGTCACATCTTTCACTAAATGTTTACCACAAAATATGCCAAAGTTGGCACCAAATGGTCACTCGCCTTTCCCTTGACATTCAGGAAGGGAGTACCCAGTTATGTTTTACCAACCCAGTCCTTCAAACTATGTGAATGGACCTACTTTGAGGCCAAATACCCAAGAAAGATATTATATGCATGTTCAAAATAATGTACTTATCTTTGAAGGTTCTCAAGCTTATAAAACTGGGGCGTTTTAAGACCCAATGTTTAGGCAAGTGAACTTCAAAGATGGAAGACCAAGAGAACCTAACACGGGTCAGAATAGACCCAATGTTTAGGGTGAATAACAACCTTATATTTGAACTAGAACTTGGAGGAATATGGTTTGGTCGAAGGGCTATTAACAAACCCCTTATGAGGGTAGAAAATTTCCAACAGCCACCTGTTGTTCCTGCTGTTGCTCCACCTATGGCACAACCAGTTCGACAATAGCCAAATTTGGATGAGATAAATGATATAATTAATTTGATTCATGAGATCTATGGACCTACAGCTCGAGGGGTGCAAATACCTGTGTATATGAAGCATTATCCTGACTGGATTGATAGGATCAAACTCCCTAGAGGATTTAAGTTTCCTACTTTCACAAGTCAGCGTGCTGATGCTGGGACAAATGAGTTCCTTAAACTTAGGTTGTTTGCCAACTTATTAACAGACACAACCTTTGGAAGATATGTTCTATGCTCAATTTTTCTAAACAGAACCAGAGGTTTTGATGGCTGATCTAGTTAGGTTCAATCCAAAGGCTGATGAAGAGGCTACTCGGTTCATAAATAGGTTCAAGATAGCTAGAATAAAGTGCAAATTTGTCATGCCAGAACCTGAATTTGTTAAATTGGCACAGAATGGCCTCGAGTTTAGGCTTAGAAAGAAGTTCAATGCAATCATATTTACAGATTTGATGGAATTAACTACTTTAGTATCTAGATATGAAGCCCTATTAGAGGAAGTAAGTGAGAGGAATGCTTCTTCACTTAAAACTTACCATAAGACCCTAATTATTAGATAGATGCTGTTGTAATAATAGAAAATGAACCTTTCACTTGCAAGAGTCTTATGAAAAAGAATGTGTCTGCTGAGGCATATAGAGCAATAGGATCATTTAAGAAATATTCTCTTCATATTTACAAATTGGATAAAATTTTTTATCATCTTTTAGAAGGCAAAGTTATAAAATTGCATGATGATGTTAAGTTACCCTCTCCTAATGTGACACCCGCTCCCGCAATTATATTTTAATCATATTTAGCATACATTATTAACTATATAATGATATTAGAAATGCATTTATGACGTGTGTTTTGACCCACTAAGTTGTTATGGGTATCCAATTAGGAACCCAGATGTGACCAATGTGGTAGTCCCGAATTAGGACATGTGTTGAGAGGTCCCTGTGTGATAGGACGGTGATGTGGAATCACCTTATGTGGTTATATGTGAAATAGTTTAATGTTGTCTTATATCTTTTTGACTAGTGGGGACCACTTTTGTGGTCAATTTAAGGTACCTTTGTGAGTATGAATTGGACACACTACATAATTGTGGGCTAATTAAAAACTTCATAATATTATATGGGACCACTTATGGGATCCATACGCGACAAAGACAAACACCTTCTTAAGTTTGGGATAGTTTTAATACGAATTCATAATTGTTAAGGGTGTAATCGTGATACACTAAAACCTTGGGGGTTATAGAAATAAAAACAAGGAAGGGTGGGATTGCATGTGGCGTGACATATGTCAAGGGTGACATATATCACCCCATTTCTCCTGCTTCATTCGATTGTGATACAGAGAGATACAGGATTTGTACGGAAACTCTGTCGAGCTTTTGACATCGATTGTCGTGTCGTTTGACGTTCAATTTCAATTCTGACTATATAATTGCTCTTGGAGGTGAGTCTAATGCATAGATACCAATTTAGTTAAGTTTTGTGATAGTTTTTCTATGACCCATTTCGGAGGTTTTGCTCATAATTTGTAGTTTTGATACAGGATTTGTACCCGGTGGTTAGAGGATATATCATTAATCACAAGTTAGGGACTAATTCTATGAGATGAGTGATACTAATTGGGGATTTATGCGTTGATACCCTATTTTGGTTCATTTATATGCTAAGCATGTCTAATAATTTAGCTTGTTTAGTTTGTATTGGGCAAATCCATATGGTTTATTAGGCCCAATTGTATGTTAAAAGCATGTTGTGATGACTTTATGTAGGCATGCTAAGTTGTCTATTTGGGTCAAAGGGATTCTTGTGCTTGTCATCATGAGTGTTAGTTTATGAGCCACCAAAGGCTTTTGGATATTGCACGCTTGACGAGAGAGGTGTGGGTGTTTGCCGGTGGTGGTGGAATCACAGATTGGGTTGAGGGTGAAAGCACATGTATTCCCGGCAACTATAGTTATGTGTACCTTGGTGGATTTGGACTTGTTAATCCATAATTCTAATTATTCTCATTCACTAAGCATATAGCTTATAAATTGTAGTGGATATTGAATAACCATTGTAGGTGAGCATGCTGGAGAGGACTCAAAGTAGTGATTCGATGTGTGTAGGCGTGAACGGGGATGTGGAGTAGTTTAGCATTTGTTATTATGTTTAAATGTTTAACTTGTAACGTCTTGTACCGGTTCTTAATCCAGGTTTGGAAGTTGTAATAACTTGGGTTGGAGACTTATTTTGGTTATGATAATGTTAAGTCGTGTTTTATTAGTCGAGCATGTTGGTTTTGGTCATATTCCACAGGGGTTGTGCGTGTTTGGTTGTTTGGTTGTTATAGCTTAAAATTGGTTTTGTAGCAGATTTGCCTTTGCTGTTAAATAATCACGCCCCAGAATGGCAAAAATAGAGAAAATAAATTCCTTTTTGGGTCCAAAGGCAACAGATGGTGAAGTCACATGATTGTCCACACCACACAGAACTAAACAACAAAAAGGATAAAGAGATAACAAAATATAATCTAGGTTCTAGATAACAACATAACTTAAATTCAAAACAAAGATACTAAACTATTACAATCAAAGTCTCGAATCAAATAAAGCACAACCAAAATATAATGTAAGGCAACATATGCCTGATTACAAAAGGTCTGGAAATAGTAAATATAATTAGACTATAATCTATCCTAGTCTTCAATTGGCATAGGTGTAGTCGTCTGCGTAGAAATCTTCCTCCGTCTGACCTCCATTGAGATAGTCCTCTGCAGGGACATTGTCACCAGCATATTAGTCCTCGCCTGCAAGTCCTTCACCTGTATAGTCATAAATATGGTGCACTGGAGCATAGAAATGTCTAGCGGCATAAACGTCGTCAACTTAATGAAAGCTGAGTGAATTAGATACTAATAGGGTATCATCTATTGAAGTTATTACAAGTTATGAACGATATAGATTAAGTTCTATTGAGGGTATCTTCTCTTTAATCAAACCGATTATCTGATTACTAATGTCTACCTATATCAAGGCTGACAACACTGAACTCATAATTAAAGAACAGACTCAATAGCAGTTTAACTCTATAGATATACCATTACTCCGTCCACTGCTTTTAAGAACATGTGCATAGTCTACCGCATGTCATGGACACCACGCCAGTCCATCCCCAGCTTTTAAGAACATATGCCCAGTTCACTACACTTCAGGGATATAACACTTTAAGCAACAGTACATCATTCTAATGCCATGACTTAACGTCATCTACTAGTGATCGATCCCAGTCCACTACTTTTAAGAACATATCAATGGATCACTAGTCTATCTTAGGGCTACTTGGTCCGGTCCACCGCTTTTAAGAACATATGCATAGTTTATCGCTTTTAAGAACATATAAATGACCAAGGCCTGTCCACGTAAGATTCCTGAATCCCGAACAAACCTACTTAAGTTCAACTCTAATCATTGACACATGACATCTCATGTGGCCTGACTATATTGAATGAAACAGACGAGAACCCAAATGGTTCACGACTTATACATTATCTAACGTTACAAACATTATTCTGTTATCCTTAACATCACTACGATCCTACGTTGCATCATCCCATTATCACATTTTATTTCATGTGGGGGGATTCAAAACAATATAGAAATAACTAAACAATTATAATATCAACTAAATAGGAATATCAGCATTCTATAACTGTCAATCGATTAGGACAGAAGTCCAATTGATTGGTATAGAAATAGTAACAATCGATTGGAAAAAGTCCAATCGATTGGATCACAATCCATACCAATTGATTGTAACTTTTGCAATCGACTGGGCTATCTACAATTATCTATAATGGCAATCGATTGTATCAATTGGAAATTGATTGGGTTCGCAAAATGGCAATTGATTGGGAAAAGTCCCAATCGATTGGAACTTCATCTTCTTCACAGAGAAGATAGTCCAGCAATATAAATTCGAGGAAATATGATTCATGCATCTTTCCTTCTTTTATACATGCCCTAACATCAATATTATGCTACTAAGTGAGTTTAGAACTCACCTTAGAAGTCTATGGTGTGGTTAGAAATCTTGGGCTCTCCAATGGTGGTGTTACGCCCCGACGTAGCATAAATAAGGAAAGCGTTTAATTTCCTTTATGGACCCGTAGGTTGCGACAGTTTGAAGGATCGATTCCGTCCCAAACGTCGAACAGCAATTAAACAATATAAATCAGAGCAGAGCAATCAAGGCTTACAAATATTTTTCTAACTTAATAGTTATTACAGCCCGGGGTCTCAAAAGGCACAAATCGCCTTAAATCAAAATAATATCTATTGTCTATTATAGTCATCCTTATTACAAAAACTAGCTCATAATTTAAAACATGTAATGATAAGTTTTCCTTCCCAAAGCCTTTCTCAATTTGTGTAATCGTATGGCCCAGCATAGTCATGACCTGAAAAGCCTGAACACGAATGTCCAGGGCGCATCAACAACATCAGCTTATTGAAACTGGTGAGTATTAAAAACATAACTTTGAATATAAAACATACTCATTTACTATTTTTCAATTCTCATTTATTCAACGAGTTTACACTAAAGGAAGGAGTTCATATTAGAAAACAACCACAATATAATTTGAAAACTGTAATTCACATATATGTGACCGTGTATGAAAACAATGCACCAACTCATCTTACCAACTCTTTTCTCTCGACAAACACAACACCCAACTCTCTCACATCAGTATCTTTGAAATGCTAAGATAGCCACACTTTAGTATAGGGGTACCAGGGAATGTCTAGTTTGCCTTACACTTTAGCACGGGGTGCCAGGGAATGTCCAATGCCTCACACTTTAGTACCTAATCCGCCTAGCAAATACATCACATAGTATCCAGACTCGGGTACCAGGGAGTGTCTGTAGGCCACACTTTAGAACTACCATGGGTGCCAGGGAATGTCCAAGTCGGCGTCACACACTTTAACGCTACTATGGGCGTCATGGAGTGTACAGTTTTGCCACCGTCGCATTTCAAAGACACCCTAACCGCAATCTCAACACGTCACACTTTGGTACACAATTACCAGTGAGTGTCCACACAATCTCAGCCACATACTCTTTTCCACACTGACCAACACTCACATTCCCATGCATGTACAACTGACACCATATGAATGTCATGCAACTATAAGTAGAACATATGAAATACCGAGAGTGATAGCCATGTATATTTGAAAAGAAACGAAACCGTAATCACTATATGATAACCAAAACATAACAAAATCGAGCCTGTATTGACATAACTTCCAAACAGAGCCTTAAAAATTTATAAAACATCACCCAAACAGTTTCTTAATAGAAAATAAGCAAAAACCAAAAACTGTCAGCAGTTGTACGCACGGTTCGCTCGCGCAGGCCGCTCGCGCGATCTGCCTAATTTTCATTTTTCTTTTAAAAACTTTTCTATCTGCCAGAAAACACGAAGCTCGCGCGCTCGGTTCGCTCGCGCGAGGCGTCGCTCGCGCAGGCCGCTCCGCGCGAGTTCATGTAGTAGCTTCGTCTTCTTCGTCAGAAATCCCCTATTTTCAGTTTAAGGGTCCATTTTGACCAATTTTGTAATTCAAAAGTAAACAAGACATGTAATATATGGATCTCTTTGGTTTTTCACAAGGATTAATAATCTATGATCAATTTAGCACGAATCAAACCGTAGCTCTCAAATTTTACGAGAAATCAAAAGACGTCAAAACTTAATTTCTAATATCCTTTCTCCTATGAATGAATTAAGCTCTAATGCTTTAACCATAGTCTATATATACTATAATCCAAGAGCTACGATTTGAAAATATGCTTTAACCATATTTTCATGGATTTTACTTATATTTTCCGCTGTTATTTATACTTTAATGGAATTGGATGAGCCTTGGTAGCATGCCACGTATCCTGTTTCCGCACGTAGCAGAATGTGTCGTGATATTTATTGGTATCAGACCTATAGGTAACAAAACTTGGGAACGTTCGACGACGAGTGGAGTATTGAGTGTTTCGACACATATTTTAGATTGCAATCATACATTATAGAGATGTTTGATGCATATGTATGTTGTTAAACATACATGTTTATATTTATTGCCATGCATACACAATGTTTATGCATTGGGATTGATAGGTTTGTAATCATGAGTGACAATGATCAAGATCTATCACCACACACTCGACGAATGACTCAAATGACATAAATAATTGGGAACATGGGGGACATGATACGGAATATAGCGGAGCGATTGCCTCCAACACCTCCATTGGAGCCAGCACTAATAGCGATGGTACATGCACCTAAGAATCGGGGTGAGAGATCCGTGTCTGAATAGTTTACCAGAAAGAAACCAACAAAATTTCTTGGGATGCCTAATACAACGCTGCAGAGCATTGGGCTATGGACACTGAAAGGATTTTCCAATCTATCCCGATGTCCGATAGAGATAAAATTGAGAATGCAAGTGACGTATTGAGAGGTAAAGCTCAAAATTGGTGGGTAAATGTCCTGGATAAGGGAGCACCGATAGCTTGAGAGGGATTCAAGGTAGAGTACAATCGTCGATTCTTTCTGCAAGTCACTCACAACACGAAAAAGAGAGAGTTTAATAACCTGAAGCAAGGAGACATGACCGTAACTGAATATACTTCCAAGTTTAATGCGTTGTTAAGATTCGGTAAGTGTTCAATACCGGAGGAGAAAATACAGCGAGAAAGTTTGAGGAAGGTTTAAAAGACAATATTCAGTTGAGGGTAAAGACCTATGAGCATTCAACCGTGGCAATAGTGCAATAAACGACACTTGTAGCCGAAAGTGGCATGGAAAGGTTGAGACAGAATCAGCAAGGCAAGCGAGGTAATGAGGGTGGTGACCGAAACCAAGGCAGATCTTTCAAGAGACCGTTTATACAAGGCTCTGGTTCTAGTTTCAGTGAGTTTCGGAGGACCCCAAGTAACATACTGTTGTGTTCACTTTATAATAGACCACATACCGGTCGATGTTTTATGACGAACTTCCAGAACAAAACTCAAGGGATGAACAGTGCTAGTTTGGCACCGGATACGAGGGACAAATGCTATGATTGCAGGATGGCTGGGTATCAATCCAGGAATTTCCTGAGGAAACGTCCTCAACAAGGAGCTAGTTTTATGGCTTCTAGTGGTATGAAGTCTCGACAAACCAACGACGGGGGACAGAGGACGGAGCAACGTCAGGGGAGGGGAGGTCATTTCAAATGAACCCAAAAGATATGGCTGCTTCAGAGACAGTGGTCTTAGGGATGGTGCCCATATGTTCGCACTTAGCATGAATACTTGTTGACTCAAGATCTATGCATTCATTTGTATCGCATAATTTTGTTGAACATTTGAATGTTAAGTCAGTACCTTTAGGATATGAGTTATCTATTACGGTACCTCTTAGCAAGCCGATAGTGACATCCACAGTATACAAGAACTATAAGATCAAACTACATGAGAGGTTAATGACTGTAGATCTTATACCGATTGTGATGAACCACTTTGATGTGATACTAGGGATGGATTGATTAGCCCCTTAACCAAGCCACGATAGATTATAAATGGAAAGAAGTTAATTTTCGATCTTCGGTACACGGAACCTTTTGTTTCCAAGGGAGCAGGGTTACACTGCCGTCGTACTTGATTTCGGCTATTTAAGCAGGTTGATTGTTGAAGAAGGGATGTTAAGGATTTCTATGTTCTATAATTGATACCTCGGTAACTGAATTGATGGTAGAGGACATTCTGATAGTAAGAGAATATCCAAATGTGTTTTCTGATGACTTGCCAGATGTTCTTATTAAGAGAGAGATTGAGTTTACTATTGAGATAATGTCAGACGCAAGACCCGTATCAAAAACACCATATTGGATGGAACCTCTAGAATTGAAAGAGCTGAAAATTCAACTACAAGAACTACTTGACAAAGGTTTTATCCGACCTAGCATATCATTGTGGGGAGCTCTAGTGTTGTTTGTAAAGAAGAAAGATGGGTCAATGCGAATGTGTGTAGACTATCAGGAACTAAAAAAGCTAACAATCAAGAACAAGTATCCATTGCATAGAATTGACGATCTATTTGAACAACTTCGTGGGGCACAAGCATTTTCCAAGATAGACTTGAGATCGGGCTACCATCAGTTGAAAGTAAAGGCCGAAGATGTTAAGAAGACAATGTTCAAAATGTGTTATAGACATTACGAGTTCGTAGTTATGCCATTTAGAGTTACCAATGCACCAGCCGCGTTCATGGATCTTATGAATCTAGTCTATAGGGACTACTTGGACGATTTTGTGATAGTGTTCATTGATGATATTCTTATTTACTCACCGAGTGAGATGGAGCACAAGAATCATTTGAGATTGATTCTTCAGAGATTACGAGAGAAGCAACTATTTGGAAAATTTAAGAAGTGTGAATTCTGGTTGGCCAGCATTACTTTTTTTGGTCATGTGATTGACAAGAATGGAGTTTTAGTTGATCCTCATAATGTAGAAGCTGTGTCAAATTGGCAAAGGCCGGCATCCGTATCCGAGATCCAAAGTTTCTTAGGATTAGCAGGTTACTAGCGTCATTTCATTAAGAATTTCTCTAAGATATCATTGCCTATGTCAAAGTTGATAACAAAGGGCATGACATATGAATAGAGTCGAGAGTGCGAAGATAGTTTTCAAGAGTTGAAGTCGCGGTTGACGAGAGCACCTATTCTGACAATACTATTTGGAACTGAGGGATTTGTGATTTATAGTGATGCTTCGCATCAAGTGGGATGTGTGCTTATGCAAGGTGGCAAGGTGATTGCTTATGCTTCAAGACAGTTGAAGACACATGAGGTTAATTATCTGACTCACGACTTGGAATTGGCTGCAGTATTCCATGCCTTGAAGATTTAGAGACACTATTTGTACGGGGAGAAGTGCGAGATTTTCACAGACCACAAGAGTTTGAAGTACCTATTCACGCAAATAGATTCGAACATAAGACAGAGAAGATGGCTAGAGTTAATGAAGGATTATGTTTTTTCGATAGAGTACCATCCGGGGATGGTTGATGTAGTAGCCGATGCTTTAAGCCAGAAAACGACAAGAAACTTAGCCGATGAGCTAACACAACAAAAAGAATTAGTTACAGAAATGGAACGTTTAGAGTTTGATGTGATTCCAGAGACGAATGGTGGCTTAATGATGGCGACCATAGCCCACCCCGACATTATAGATGAAATCATGGCAGTACAGTTTAACGATCTCTACTTGTGCAAGATGTGAGACGAGATACCTTTGGGAATGACCGGGTTTTACCTTGGAACAAGGGGCATTGATGCTTGGGAACCGATTGTGTCACACCCCAACCCGCCCCCGCGGGCTAGGACACGTGTAACAAATCCAACCAGGAACAAACAACCATTTTCAACATTCCCAAAAATTAACATTTTGATTGAAAAACCAAGGGTAGAATATCTTTTTATCAAGTAAATTAATAAAAGAAATAAAAATAAAGTTTTAGAACCGTAGAATAGTACTTGGGCAGAGTTTCCTCTATTACAGCGCCATTCACCTTGTTGTCATAAACTAATTTAAACCCTTGCAACATTTTATTTCCTTAAATATTCCAAAACATACTAAAAGTCCAACTAAATATATAAATATTACAACCTCATTCTGACATTTATTTCTAAACATATTTAAAATCAAAAACTTCAAACTTACAACAAGTTTATTTAAATTCTCACATGTAAATATATACACAAGCTAGACCCAGCCCCGTAGTCTCGATCATTTCTCACTGTGATGTTCATCTGAACCTGCGTGGTCATTAGCCACAAAAAAAATTCGAATAAGCATTCGCTCAGTGAGTGTGGATACCGGAAGTGGACCACTTCTCTCTTGTTTGAGATTGTTTTGAAATTGATTTGAATCAAGGAAAGAAAACGAAAGGTCTGTTGAAAACAGATACGGAGTCGCCACTTGGTCTTTAAGGAACCAAGAAACCTAATTTTGACTCACCCAAGCAGATAAGGGCACCGGCCCTTCATAACCAAAGAACTTGGTTCGGGGTTTTGGTACGAGAGAGGAAGGAGCCTTTGTCGCGACTAAAACACCCTCAACTCGCCCCGTCTTTCGACGGGCCTCAATTAGCATCCAAATAATCATCTTATACTATGTATGGTTCGACAAATAATACTACGATAGTATATTACATCACATAAGAAACTTGAAATGAAAGATCTAAAGATAAGATATCATTCATAAGATCTAAGCCAAATATCACACAATGCGAAGTGAAAGATCACACAAATAAACCTAGGAAAAATCGTCTAATCATATATCAATTGATCAAGTTTTCCTAATCTAAAGGGGACATGAATTTGTTCTTGAAACAAATAAAAAAGAAATCAAAATATGCTTAGCAAGCTAGTATGATGCATGTTATTCTTTGAGAAAAGAAGACCTCTCAATCCCCGGGACGGATGAGAAAGGATGATTAGATCAAGGGGAAGCATGAATGTGTGATCGAGTTCATTCCTTATAATCTTCTTAGATTAAGAGTTACAAAAACCCCAAATCTTGCATGAATGCAATGTATGTATCTAAAATGTGCAAAGGTTGTAGTGTGCTTTTTGTTCATGGATTCCTAGAATGACTTAGAAGTCTAAAATATGTATAAATGGATGAATGAAATCAACATGGGATATGTACAAATGTAGTATGAACTACTTCCTAAGATATGAACTAATTTGGAGTGCATATGAGCATCAAATCAAAGAATGAAAGTTGAAATGTACTTGCTGTGAATAGTGGATAGAACAGTAGCATGATCTTTTGGAATTTGAAAAGAGGGGTTAGGAATGTTTTCAATGCATGATTTTTTATGGAGATGTTCCTTATTGTGTCTAGAACACAACCCAAAAGGCCAATCTTGAATAACTATCACATATTGAGAGAAATTATATAAACAATAGAGGTCACTCAGAAACAGAGTTCGTACTGTCGACTGAAATGTTAGAAAATCTTAGAAAATGAAAAAGAATGATCTAGAGGCCCATTTTATACAGAAAGTTTCCTAAGACATTGAATTTTAAGGGAAAAATAAGTTAGGACCACGCCTTTTGGAAAAGTTTTCTGGAAAAGAGGTCGTAAGTTGACCTAGCTGCTGTGACAGCAAAAACAGAATGTTTGGAAGGAATGTTGGGACCCAAATGGACCATTTCCAAGTACTTCCAAGTCAAACCAAAAATCATGGGTGTTCTCCAATGAGTTAGGAAGACTTTCCAAGTGGCTTTGCATCCATATGTTGAGTATTGAGTTCTAGAGAAATCTTTGAACTCAACTCACTCACTGTTTTGACTCATTGTTTTGAAGATTTTGGAGAAAACAAAGTTTTGTTTCTTGAAACCAAATGAGAGGGATTGAGAGGGGTTTTGAAATAGATGTTTTGAAAGCACATTTTCAATACTCAATAAGGATTATAGCCACTTAGAATACCTACATCAAACTCATCATTTAAGAACCTCCAAGATTGTTGGAGAGATTTATTTTATTTTTGGGCATAACTTCAATACATTCCAAGAATACCTTGGAAGTATTGAGGTTATGATCATCATCTATCAAACATGTTTTTGAGGTCAAGAGCTACTATCCATAAGGATTCACTCACCCCAAACTTCATGTCATCACTTAGATGATGATGAACTAGTAAGTAAATAAAGAAAAGAAAAAGAAATGAGATAAGGAGAGATGAACATATATATAATCAAGCAAGTAGATGATAATCAATAGATGATATTCATGAAGCATGAGACTTGTAGATTGGTGTATCACTCATATGTAATGACACTAGACATGGAAGAAGCTTCCACACTCTTGAATGCTCACTAAAATGGTGGTTGGGAGTATTGAATGTTGAAGTAAATGGAAGTAATGAAGTAAAAAACAAAGTTAGAACTCACTTTTGTTTTGAAAAACCAAAGAAGAAAGCTTCTTTTCTCTCCACTCTAACCTTATCTCTACACTTTCTCTCCCAAACTTTCTCTAAACTTGCATTTGACTCCCCTAAAATGAGGAGTAAAGGGGTGTTTATATAGGCCAACTTGGGGTGTTTTTGGGATTTAGAAAGTACTCCCATTGGTCCCAAACATCTGAAATCATGAAACCACGTCGTTTTGGATTTTAATTAATCAAAATGGGACCACCAAAATATTTACAAAAACTTACTGTTCTGGAGGTGAGTGCCGCGGCGGCACTGGGCCACTGCCGCGGCGGCAGTGGGCCAGTGCCGCGGCGGCACTGCTCCTCCCTTCGTCTGGATAATGCTGTTTAGGCCCCCCGAAGTTCCGGTATTCGCGAAAAGGCCCTATTTCGTCCGAAATTCACAGAAAATGCATACGAACTCCAAATTGAGGTTGTGATATACCGTTGGAAAGGTAATGGAGTCTACTTTTCATAAAAAATAGTTCGGGGATAGGTCACTTCGAAAAGTTTTGCGGTATTCGCTATAAAAGCCGATTTGATCGCCTTTTTCGCCTTTGGAAATTCATAATAAATTCGTTTTAAATCCAGAAATTATGTGCGATATACCGTTGGAAAGCTATTGACCTCTAGTATCCATGAAAAATATTTGAAAATTGTTTCGGTTCCCCGATTCCAAAGTCAAATCTTGGTCAAACCGGTCAAACCTGGGATTCCCGGGAAGTTCTGGGAACCTCTGGGAGCTCCCAGGAGCTGATGTTTTCGCTCGATTCTCTTTTGGAACTTGTTTTAATACTTTTCTCATGATTTAGAATGGTTCTGGTGAATTCAGACAATTTCGGTCAAACTTGGTCAAACTCTGGTCAAACTTGGTCAAACCGGTCAACGGGGACTTTTGGGGAACTTCCGGGACTTCCGGGGGTCTCTGGGAGCTGACGATTTCTTTCGGTTTTATTTAAAAAACTCATTTTATCACTTTTCTTACGACGTAGTATGTTTTCAGAACTTTGGGACCAAATCTGGGAATTTTCGGACTTTCAAGGGCATTTTGGTCATTCTGAGCATTCTGAGAGATAGAGCTGACTTCCGAGAGTCCTTTTGAGTCTTTTACGATCATTGTGAACCACCAAGCTATGGGTCTCCTAAATCTGATAGCCGACAAAATGGGGTGTCTACAGTGAGTACGTGGTACTAATCATGTAATTGGAGTATTTAATGATTCATAACACCAATTAAGCATTCACAACAATAAATGGTCGCAGGCGTGTCAAGTAGTCAATCACCATCGTTTTGGACCCCTGATTCCGGGCCATTCTCACTTTTTCTGTCGCATATAGCGAAATCACACTCATTCATTTGTGACCGTAGTCAATTCATTGTGGTCGTCACCACTATCCCCTTTTCTCTAAGGATTTCAACATCTCTCTGTCCCTTATATGTGGGCTAACTAATGGTGATTATCACTTGAGACCCTTTCAAATAAGCACATAAGCAACTCAACATATCAACATGGCAATTTCATCATTTTGGACATATTAAACAATAAATATTCACATGCTTTTCTACTTAATCACAAATTAAGCATTCTAAGCATTTAATAATAATTAAATCACATTAAACATCCAATTTTGAGATTAGGACACTCACCTCTACGAATTACCAAATAAGCTTAGAAACCCCAAATATTTCCCTAGATCCAGCCGAAATATGAACCTCCAGCTAATCCTACACAATTTTGGTAAACGAAATGTTACCAGCCCATTTGGGTCATGAAAAATCTATCGATTAAACCCAAATTAAATTATACTATAAGGTTAGGCTTACCCCCACGAGTCCAAATATGACTTCGTATCGCGGTTTGGGCAACGTACGACAAAGTTATGGTATTGGAAAGGCGAAACCCTCCTTTTCCTCTACTTTCTCTCACAGCTCTCTGTTCTCTTTTATTTTTTTTCTTTCCTATCTTATGTTTGATTACCAAATGTGTATAATATATATTATATACACACCACATGCCGCCTTATAACACAACTGCACACACTCACGTTTTTGTCTTTCTTTTCTTTTTTTTTTCTTTATTGATTTATTTATTATAAAGTGGTGATGAAGACCCCCACGTGGGCATGACCAACATTCAATGTTATGACTCTTAGTCATAATTATATTTACACCTCCAAAACTTCTAAAGTTCTATTTTAACACCCAGATTAATTATATTACTATCTCAATATCTAAGTGAATCTATATTTATGTCACGTATGGGTCCCAAACGTAGTCCCAAATATTATATGAAGGCTCTAATTAGCCTACCAATTATGTCATGTTTCCAATTACGTCCTCACAAGGGTATCCAAACTGGTTCCATAATTAAAAATAAATAATAATAGAATATTAAAATACTTAATATTTTATCAATTAAATAATCATATGGCATCAACACGTAATATAATGTACACATTTACATTTACAAGTCTACCATTTATACTTTAATGGAATTAGATGAGCCTTGGTAGCATGCCACGTATCCTGTTTCCGCACGTAGCGGAATGTGTCGTGATATTTATTGGTATCAGACCCATAGGTAACAAAACTTGGGAATGTTCGACGACGAGTGGAATAACCTGAGAGGTCCCACTCAGGATGATCCAAAACCGCACTCTGGGTCAGGTCAGCGTAGCCCTGGAGGAAGCCGGCCTCAAACTCTTCCTCCGCATCCTTCGCTGCCACCTCCCAAGCGATAATAGCATCAACCAGTGCCTTCTTCTCGGCCTCTGTAGGCCTTCGAGCCTCCCGCTTAGTTACCAACTCCTCCTGAGTCGGCCCCAAGTCCAGGGCCAACGCCCTTATATTCTCCTTCTCCACAACTAGGGCAAAGTCTGAAGCCTCCTATGCAGAATTCTCTGTGGAAAGGGCAGCCTCAGCAGTGGCTAGCTTCTCAGCCATCCCGGGCAAGTAGGCCTCGACCCTGGCCACCAAACAACCGGTTTGAAAAAAGAAACAGAAGCCAGTTAGTAACTGTGAACAGAGAAATGGTTATAGAGAAAGACAAAGTTACCTACCATGTGGGAAATGCTATAGAGCCACCCGACCAGGGCCTCAGGGCCCAACCTATAACACCTCTCGACCTGGCTTTGCAGTAACCCAGGTCAGATTCTTACCCGGACATTATCCACCGCTTCCACCGATGGCATCCCGATCAGGATATTGCCCGAAGGTCGTTAGGTGGTTGTAGCGACCTCAACCTAGGGAGTTGATATACCGGTCGGGTCCAGGCGGGGCCCTCAATGAATCCGCTTAAGCTGTTGGCCGCCAGCGAGGTCTTGCCTTTTCCTTCTTTGGCCTACCGGCACAGCCAGAGCAACCTCCTTCTACTTCATAGCAGCGATGTCTTTGGGAGCCATCTCTAAAAAATTGTGAAAAGACGTGATTCAAAGAGAAAGAAGGCGGGTAAGCAATTGGAAAAGCAAAAAACAAAACCTTACCAGTAATGATCGGGAAAAAGACGGGTGCTTTAAAGGGCTAGCTAGGCTCGTAGGTGACTTTTTGAGCTCCCGCCCGAGTCAACAAGTCAACATCGTTTATAGGCTCCTGAGCCAAGGCTTTGATCCTATCTTGGAACTTGTCAAGAATGCTCGACGGGTCAGTCGATCCCACTGCAAGAAAGAAAAGAGCAGGTCGGTTAGTTCTGCAGCAATAACGAAATGAACAGAAAAACACTCAAGACTGGAGCTTACTCCTCAATTGTCCTACCTAGGACGTCCTCAGCTGAATCCCTAGAGCATCCTCACAAAGCCCAAGGGTGGACGTGGACGAATTTTTTCTTCCACCCCTTATTGTTGCTCGGGCACTTGTCAATTATCTTCCTACCCTGCCAAGCTCCTAGAGAGAAGAAGCTGACCTCCCCATGTAGTAGGAAAGGTCAGTGGGTCCACAAGAACTCTTACAGAACTCATACCTGAGGACTTGGGCCAGAGGTGTATGGCCCCCATCAATAACCTCCACTCATTCAGGGCAAGCTGCCCGGGAGTAATCCCAAGGTAGATCAAAACGTCCCGGGCAAGCGGGTGGAGGGGGAGACGAAGACCTACCATGAAGGCGTCCTCATATAGGGTGACAAAACTCGATCGGTGTAGATAAGCCCCACTAGTGGGTATGTCCAAGGAACAGTGGTCGGGGATGTCGTATCTGTCCTTAATTCATCCTAGGTTAGTAACAAGCAAACTACTGGGAATCCATTTGCAAGAGAAGGTTACACCTAGACTACTAGAGGCCGAGACCTCACTACCTAACCCCTGTGACACAGAGGCTATCTAGAGCCCCTGGGTCAACTCGTCATCGGACACCCGAATGGGAATCCTACCTTCACTGTGGTGGTTTGACGGAGTCAATGAAGGAGGGTCCAAGCTTGTGTCCGGGGGTACCAGACCTAGGCTACTCATCTTCTGATCGGGAAGACAAATTAAAGTCTAATGGCACATTACCAAGGTTCTTACGGCTGGACGAGTGTGGATACCGGGCTTCCACCGCTTTTTGATGTTTTGAAATTCGTTTGATTTTGAATCAAGGAGAGAGAAAAGGTCTGTTGAAAACAGATACAGAGTCGCCACTTGGTCTTTAAGGAACCAAGAAACCTAATTTTGACTCACCCAAATGGATAAAGGGCACCGGCCCTTCATAACCAAAGAACTTGGTTCGGGGTTTTGGTACGAGAGAGGAAGGAGCCTTTGTCGCGACTAAAACACCCTCAACTCGCCCCATCTTTCGACGGGCCTCAATTAGCATCCAAATAATCATCTTATACTATGTATGGTTCGGCAATTAATACTATGATAGTATATTACATTACATAAGAAACTTGAAAATGGAAGATCTAAAGATAAAATATCATTCATAAGATCTAAATCAAATATCATGCAATGTAAAGTGAAAGATCACACAAATAAACCTAGGAAAAATCGTCTAATCACGCTTCAAGTAATTAAGTTTCCTTAATCTAAAGGGGACATGAATCGTTATTGAAACCAATAAGCAAAGAAATCAAAATATGCTTAGCAAGCTAGTATGATGCGTGTTAATCTTTGATAAAAGAAGACCTCTCAATCCCCGGGACGGATGAGAAAGGATGATTAGATCAAGGGGAAGCATGAACGGGTGATCGAGTTCATTGCTTATAATCTCCTTAGATTAAGAGTTACAAAAACCCCAAATCTTGCATGAATGCAATGTATGTTATCTAGAATGTGCCAAGGTTGTAGTGTGCTTTGTGTTTATGGATTCCTAGAATGACTTAGAAGTCTAAAATGTGTATGAATGGATGGATGAAATCAATATGGGATATGTAAAAATGTAGTATGAACTACTTCCTAAGATATGAACTAATTTGGAATGCATATGAGCATCAAATCAAAGAATGAAAGTTGAAATGTACTTGCTGTGAATAGTGGACAGAACAGTAGCATGATCTTTTAGAATTTGAAAAGAGGGGTTAGGAATGTTTTCAATGCATGATTTTTTATGGAGATGTTCCTTATTGTGTCTAGAACACAACCCAAAAGGCCAATCTTGAATAACTATCACATATTGAGAGAAATTATATAAACAATAGAGGTCACTCAGAAACAGAGTTCGTACTGTCGACTGAAATGTTAGAATATCTTAGAAAATGAAAAAGAATGATCTAGAGGCCCATTTTATACAGAAAGTTTCCTAAGACATTGAATTTTAAGGGAAAAATAAGTTAGGACCACCCTTTTTGGAAACGTTTTCTGGAAAAGAGGTCGTAAGTTGACCTAGCTGCTGTGACAGCAAAAACAGAATGTTTGGAAGGAATGTTGGGACCCAAATGGACCATTTCCAAGTACTTCCAAGTCAAACCAAAAATCATGGGTGTTCTCCAATGAGTTAGGAAGACTTTCCAAGTGGCCTTGTATCCATATGTTGAGTATTGAGTTCTAGAAAAATCTTTGAACTCAACTCACTCACTGTTTTGACTCATTGTTTTGAAGATTTTGGAGAAAACAAAGTTTTGTTTCTTGAAACCAAATGAGAGGGATTGAGAGGGGTTTTGAAATAGATGTTTTGAAAACATGTTTTCAACACTCAATAAGGATCATAGCCACTTAGGATACCTACATCAAACTCATCATTTAAGAACCTCCAAGATTGTTGGAGAGATTTATTTTATTTTTGGACATAACTTCAATACATTCCAAGAATACTTTGGAAGTGTTGAGGTTATGATCATCATCTATCAAACATGTTTTTGAGGTCAAGAGCTACTATCCATAAGGATTCACTCACCCCAAACTTCATGTCATCACTTAGATGATGATGAACTAGTAAGTAAATAAAGAAAATAAAAAGAAATGGGATAAGAAGAGATGAACAATAAATAAACAAGCAAGTAGATGATAATCAATAGATGATATTCATGAAGCATGAGACTTGTAGATTGGTGTATCACTCATATGTAATGACACTAGACATGGAAGAAGCTTCCACTCTCTTGAATGCTCACTAAAATGGTGGTTGAGAGTATTGAATGTTGAAGTAAATGGAAGTAATGAAGTAAAAACAAAGTTAGAACTCACTTTTGTTTTTGAAAATCAAAGAAGAAAGCTTCTTTTCTCTCTACTCTAGCCTTATCTCTACAACTTTCTCTCCCAAACTTTTCCAAAACTCACATTTGACTCCCCTAAAATAAGGAGTAATGGGGTGTTTATATAGGCCAACTTGGGGTGTTTTTGGGATTTAGAAAGTACTCCCATTGGCTCCAAACATCTGAAATCATAAAACTACGTCGTTTTGGCTTTTAATTAATCAAAATGGGACCACAAAAGTTATTACAAAAATACACTGCTCTGGGGGGGAGTGCCGCGGCGGCAGTGGGCCAGTGCCGCGGCGGCAGTGCTCCTCCCTTCGTCTGGATAATGCTGTTTAGGCCCCCCGAAGTTCCGGTATTCGCGAAAAGGCCCTATTTTGTCCGAATTTCACAGAAAATGCATATGAACTCCAAATCGAGGTTGTGATATACCGTTGGAAAGGTAATGGAGTCTACTTTACATAAAAAATAGTTCGGGGATAGGTCACTTTGAAAAGTTTTGCGGTATTCGCAATAAAAGCCGATTTGATCGCCTTTTTCGCCTTCTGAAATTCGTAATAAATTTGTTTTAAATCCAGAAATTATGTGCGATATACCGTTGGAAAGCTATTGACCTCTAGTATCCATGAAAAATATTTGAAAATTGTTTCGGTGCCCCGATTCCAAAGTCAAATCTTGGTCAAACTGGTCAAACCTGGGATTCCCGGGAAGTTCTGGGAACCTCTGGGAGCTCCCAGGAGCCGACGTTTTCGCTCGATTCTCTTTTAAAACTTATTTTAATACTTTTCTAATGATTCTGGTGAATTTGGACAATTTCGGTCAAACTTGGTCAAACTTCGGTCAAACCTGGTCAAACCGGTCAACGGGGACTTTCGGGGAACTTCCGGGACTTCCGGGGGTCTCTGGGAGCTGACGATTTCTTCCGGTTTTTATTTAGAAACTTATTTTATCATTTTGCTTACGACGTAGCATGTTTCCAGGACTTTGAGTTCAGGGGCATTTTGGTCATTCTGAGCATTCTGAGAGATAGAGCTGACTTCCGAGAGTCCTTTTGAGTCTTTTTCGATCATTGTGAACCACCAAGCTATGGGTCTCCTAAATCTGATAGCCGACAAAATGGGGTGTCTACAACGAGTGTGTAGCTGGAAGCCTAAGTAGGGGTCAAGAACCCCGAGTCTAAGGTACAAGGGTGGGAAGATCAGGAGCCTGTACAGCAAGGCATACAAATTCCTCAGAGTTAAGTAATACTCGGTTAGAATGGTTCTAGGACACCCCGACCGGTTAGACTGCTTTACCAAAGAAAGGGAACCCCCTGACCTAAGGAAGAAGATATCCCACTCCCTCACGAGTCCTAAGGGTTCCTATTCTCCAGCCTCGTTCGAGAATGTTAACAAATGAAGAAGAGAATAAAAACATAGTGAATTCTAAGGCTGGAAAGGTGATGACTTACAAGAAGAGGGTGCAGGAAAGAGCTCGGAAGTCTTGACCGGGCACTTTTTCTTTTATATCGCTCAGTAGACTCTTCATATGGGTAACAGAAGCAGCAAAAATGCTCAAGTGTCCCTTATACAGACAACACGGATGGTCCAAATGATCTCAGATCCAATGGTCCAACCATTTTCCCACTAAAACACCCGATAGCTGGCACCTCGAGCAGCCCAAGCTGTATCTCAAAAGGCGTACGCATTAATAGCATGACGTGACGGTACATTTAGGTTATGACTGTTCGATTGCGCTTATATCGGTCTCGTTGGATCCTAACCAGACCAACCACTCCTAGACATGTGGTAAGTACCAACCCCACACTCCCAAGGTAACCGATCGGTCTAAGTCCCGAGTAACCATGGTGACCAATCCTGCCCCGAGCAATTTCTCGAGCTGCATCCCGGACGGTTTACCAAAGCTATGCAAATATCCAACCATCATCTAATGAAGCATCACTTTAGCCTTAGAAATGGGGGGCAGCTAATATGTACAAAAAAATATCCTGGGATAGCAAAGCTTTGCTACTGCCTAACCTGAGCAGCTTTCTCAGTATGACCAGGGCCTGACCAACAGGTTGGGAACGTCGGGTGGGCTCGGTTCTTCGCGGGCATAGCCTAGCCACATCCCAGAACGTGATTCAGAATGTTCTAGACAGTTTCCTACATGAGCTAGAAGACTAATGGAAAGAATGGATTGTTTCCTAATCTAATTAGGAAACTCCCATGATTTGTGCTAATAAATCCCAATCAAATTGTACTACCTAGTCAGTTAACTTACCTTGTACAAGGAGGTTTCTTGTACTATAAATGTGACCCCTCACCCTCATAGAAGGGGATCTTATATTTCTGCATCGCAACTCTATCACACCCTTCTCTCACGCATATACACTCACCCAGCAGGTCTCTAGTAGCTCCACCCCCATTATTGGTTCACCAAAGACCCCCGGCAATTTGATATTATAGTGCAAGTGCTTTGACACACCCGTGGACGTAGGTCTTTTCAATAACAGGGTCGAACCACTTAAAAATTCTTGTCTCCTTATTCTTTTTCTCTAATCCAAATTTAGACATCATCAAGTACTGTAGCATGTTTAAAGGTTTAATATATGAGTCAAATCAGTGTCATCTAGTGACAAATGATGTTGAAGTTACTAAAAAGCAATGTGGGGAATTTATGTGTCTAAATTTCTTGCTGGGTTACATTCTAATCTTCAGTCCGTTAGGGCCAAATTTTGGCAAGTGGTGGTAGTACTCCCTCAATGAGCAATGTATATACTCGCTTTCTTTGAGTTACTACTGAGTCTTCTACTTCTTTTGATACATCCGATAAGGAGAATTCTACATTTGTCACCTTTACTAGCCATCTAGGTGCCTTTGTGGCCATGGCAATTTTTATAATAATAACAGAGGTCGTGGTGGTCATGGTTTCGATAATTCTAATTCAGATTTAATAGTAAGAGAGGACGAGGGGGATATCCAAATTATGATCGTAGTTTTGGTAGAAGCCGTGGAGGTCGTGGTTTTTTTCATTGCACCCATTGTAGAGGTGGCAATCATACGGTGGATAGGTGTTAAGATCTTCATGGTAAACCTTGGGAGACCTCTCCTAATCCTGCCTTATTCTCCTCCGATAACCCTTCTGTTGGGTCTCATCAGGAAGTTAGTAATCCTGCTCTGTTGTAGCATCTTCAAGTGACTCTATCAGTCTTTCTAGGGAGGAGTACAATGCCTTAATCCAATACCAACATCAAATGTCTGTATCAGAGACAGCCGGGTTTGCTCACTCAGGTAATGTTGCATGTCTTTGTTTTGCTCCTTCCCCATGGGTTATTGACTCAGGAGCTTATCCACATATGACTAGTAAGTCCAATTTATTTTCACAATTGAATAGTTTCTTCTCAAAATCCACAGTTGTTGTAGTTGATGGTCACTCTTGTCCTATTGTTGGTCATGGTTTTGTCTCTCCGACTTCTTCTTGTAAATTATCTCATGTAAATTATATTTCTCAATTTCTCTTTGGTCTCTTGTCGGTCAGCCAACTTACCAAATCACTTAATTGTTCAGTAACCTCTTATCCCTCTTCTTGTGTTTTTCAGGACCTCAATTCGAAGAAGATGATTGTTGGAGGTCGTGAGTGGGACGGCCTTTATTACCTGGAACAGCATCATTCAGTAAATAAATCAATGAATTTACAAGCATCTGTCTCACCACATTAGTGGTATTGTCAGCTTGGTCATCCATCCTTATAGTCCTTGAAGTTGGTTTTTTTTGTCTTTTAAGTCTGTGTCTAATTAAGAGTGTTAGGCTTGCCAGTTAGGCAAGCACCATAGAGTGTCCTTTCCTTTACGTCAAAATAATCGTCGATCCACTCCTTTTGATCTGGTTCATTATGACATTTAAGGTTCATCCAGACATAAGAGTCTCTTAGGGTTTTCTTATTTTGTGTCTTTTGTGGATGATTGTCCAAGGATGTCATGAATATTTTTAATCAAAAAAATTCTAAAATTGCTTTTATTTTTCAATTATTTCATAAAGAGATTGTGACTCAATTTGGTTGTAATGATTGTTTTTATAGTTTGATAATGCTTTGGAATATGTTAAAGGACATCTTTAGTCCTATTGTGATTCGCAAGGAATAATTCATCAATCTTCTTGTGGCTATACATGTCAACCGACTGGTATCCCTGAACAAAAAATCAACACCTACTGGAGGTGGCCAGAACTATTCTGCTTCATATGAATGTGCCTAAACAATTTTGGGGTGACATTGTTCTTACTGCATGTTGTCTTATTAATCGTATGCCCTCTTCTATTCTTTGTGGAAGAACTTTTCACTCTGTTTTATATCCTCAGAAGTCATTATTTCATTTGCCTCCACGGGTCTTTGGCTATGTTGCGTTTGTTCATATTCTTACTCTAGGTCAAAGATAAATTGGATCATCATGCTACTAAATGTGTTTTTGTAGGATACTCTAGCACCTAGAAAGGATATAAATGTTGGAATCCTCAGAGTCGTCACTATATTGTTAGTGCTGATGTCATTTTTTAAGGCATATCGTCTGGGGGCAACCCTGGATGCGGATATTCTTGCCTTGCCCTTAACACTTCCTCTGCTTGTACCTCTAGTTTTGTCTCCATCGCTCCAAGTTAGTAGTCATCGTGACAAGCCACCAAGACCACCAAGAACTGAAGATTCATCTGTTCTACCTTTGTCATCACCGACTTCGGCTAAGGTTCCTTAAACTTCTAATCTCCCTATTGTACTTCAAAAATGTACTCATTATTGCACTCAACATCCTATTGATCAGGTTGTTTCTTATTCTCATTTATCTCATCACTTTCGTTCCTTTGTTAGTGCTTTATCTTCTATTTCTATTCCTCAATCTCATGTTCATGTATTGGTTTCTCGTATATGGAAGAGTGCTATAGATGATGAGATGTCGACTTTACACAAAAATGGTAAGTAGGAGTTAACAAATCTTCTGTCTGGAAAATAAGTTGTGGGGTGTCGTTGGATCTATGTGGATAAATATTATCTGGATGGTACTGTTGATAGATTAAAAGCCCGTCTAGTGGCCAAAGGATACACTCAGACCTTTGGTGTTGATTATTTTGAAACTTTCTCTCCTGCGGCTCGTCTCAGTTCAGTTCGTGTATTGTTAGCGGTTGCTGTTAATCAAAAACGACTTCTTTATCAACTTGACATCAAAAATATCTTCCTTCATGGTGATCTTCAATAGGAGGTATGCATGGAGCAACCTCTTCGGTATGTTGCTCAGGGGGAGTGACATAAGGTCTGTATGTTGAAGAAAGCCACTTATGATCTTAAACAATCTCCCAGGGCATGGTTTGACAAGTTCAGTCAAGTAGCTAGCTTGTACGGGTTGAAAAGAACCATTTTTGATCATTCAATTTTGTGAGAAATGGTGAAATATGTGCGATCGTTCTAGCAGTATACGTGGATGACATTGTAATTACTGGCAATGATAGTGAAGGTATACAATTGTTAAAGTCCCACCTAAGCAAACACTTTCATATAAAAGATTTGGGGCTACCACATTATTTCTTGGGTATTGAGGTAGCTAGGTCTAAGGAAGGAATATCATTGTCTCAAAGGAAGTATGTGCTTGATTTAATAGATGAAACAGGTATGATGGGTTCAAAACCGATTGACACTCCAATGGATTCAAATATAAAGTTTAATAAAGATGATGGAGAAGAGTATGGTGATGCTGAAAGGTATAGGAGACTTATGGGTACGTTGATTTATTTGACCATGACTCGACCAGACATTGCTTTTTCTGTAACAACCTACATTTCATTTAATTAATCTGTATTTGCATTATCATATTTAAAATCAAATTACATTGTCTACTTTTATTTTAATTACAATTCTTATGTGTAGACTTTATTTCTTGCTTGATTTCATATTTGAAACCCTTATTGGGGCCAAACTGCAATTTTACAAAATTAGTAATACCTGTGTTGGATTTCAAAATTGTATTTCACAACGGTGAAAAGAATTTCTTTTGACTCAAACTGTATTTTTATAAAACCAGAAAATTGATTCTTAGGTTAAAATGAATTTTATGTATTTTGTGGTGAACACTGCGCCGCGAAAATACTAGTTTATGTTTAAAACTGTTAGCCCCAAAGTGTCATTCCACTAGATTAAATGGATAATTTTGATGATGACAAACTACTTGTTGCCCATGAAAAACATCAATGCAAACAATTAATGATCTCACTTGTTTCACAAAGCAAACAATTAATGATCTCACTTGTTTCACAAAACAAACACAAGATAAATACAAGACATTAATGAAATCATTGTTTGCAACTTTTCTCCCCCTTTGGCATCATCAAAAAAATAAAGAAGAAGGCAGAGCTCCCCCTAGGATGATGCAAGGATAGAGCAACAAAGAATCATCATAGTTCCGAATAGAGCAACAAAGAATCATCATAGTTCCGAATAGAGCAACAAATAACACTAGAGATTGTATTAACATAGAAGTTTGCCATATAAACATTTAAAAATATCTACAAAGCCAAAAGACAAACATATGTAGCTATCAAAAAAAATTTCTAACCTATGAAACACTATACATGTCAAGATCCAAAAAGAATTTGTAAGATCAGTAAATTAGCAAAATCACAATGACCATTCATCTATCCAATATCTTGTCCAACACATCAGGAGAGACAAAATCAAAAGTGTAAGCGAGTCCGGATAATACGAATCTCCTCACGAGCACCATCAACAGAAGCCTGAAGAGACGATAGACGACGATCAAGAAGCTCTTGAGTAGCAGCAGTAGAAGTGCGCAAGGTATCCAAAGAGCCACCAATCTCAAAAACATCGGCTCGTAAGGATGCGATGGCACGCTGATGAAGCTCAACTGCCTCCTGTTGCGAGGAAGATAAGGAAGCCTGCATAGTCTCAAGGGACTGGGTGTGAGAGACAGAAAGAGAAGAGATGGATGTAGAGAGGCTCAGAACCTGAGCGGAAAGAATGGATAGCTGCTCCAAGATGTCAGGAGCGGGTGTATCAACAGCAGGAGGAGGTGGAGGAGTAGAAGATGAAGACGGATGAGAAGAAGGAGTAGGAATGGAAGGAGTAGAAGCAGTAGGGGTTGTGGGATCAGCAGAGACCTTGGGAACAAAAGTATTTCCCACGAGTTTGTATCCCATTAGGGATAGTATAGTGGAAGAGTAGAAGTCAGTGGAAATGAGGTCATGACGATCAAATTCATCCTCCAAGGGAACCTTGAAGTGCCGAAAAACAGTAGTCAAAGCAAAGCCATAAGGTAAAGAACTGGTTTTGGACTTCTTTTGACATTCACAAATGTGGCGGCAAAAGAGATACGGCAAATCATAGGATTTATTTTCAAGTAGGCACCAAATTAAAAACACATCCAAGAAAGAGACAGAATCTCGACCGCCAGCACGGGGCAGAAGGGTATAGGTGAGAAGATGGTGAATAAGACGTGCCTCAAAGGTTAGGGCAGAAGCCTTGGGCTTCACGGGATATGACAACTCATTGTTGCCGGTGATAAGACGACAAGCAATGAGAGGGTCAAATCCGTGCCCTTGATTCCAAGTATTAATATTATATTCAGTAATATCTCCACGACGGATATGAAAAATAGAAGAGACAGAGTCTGGATTCAAATGAATTTTAACACCACGAACGAAAGAGTTAAGGGAGTATGCACGATGTCCAAAAGTCATATTACAATAGAATTCCTTAACAAGTGTGGGATAGCATGGTTGGCTAAGACTAGTAAAGAGATGCCATCCTACACGTTCCAGTAGAAATCCTAGTCGAAGATTAGCGGATTTAGAGAAGGGAATGGGAAAAATCTTACCAAAAACTACGTTCCTGTGTGAGAAGACTTCATCAAAGCTTTCTTGCTCCTCTTGAGTAGGGAAGTGCTTGGCTTTGGTTGCCTGAGGAGCAGAGGATGGACCACTTGAAGGGGTCTTCCTTTTGAGCTTGGGAGCCATGATATAGAGTGAAGTTTAGATAGAGAAAGAGAAGAGAGAGAGAAGACCGAGATAAGGAGTCACAGGGGAAGGGAGAGGAGGAAGTGCGAGATAATGAGGTCTAGGGAGTTTAAGAGAGAGAGGGGGAAGAAGAAAAATAAGGGAAAGGATAGAGAATAATGGGATGATTTGGATGGGGAAGAAAAGAAAGAAGAGAAAGGAAGAAGGAAAGGGAATCGCCGGAGGAAGAAGAGGTGAAGAAGAAAAAAATTAGGGCGCGATATATATAGAATATAAAGAAGCAGTCGACTGCATCGCATAAGCAGTCGACTGAAAATCAATTTAGGGCACAGAAAATTGGGGCAAACAATGTCTCAGTCGACGCCGTAGTCGACTTAAGTGGGCAGGGATTGAAAATGCTAAAAATAGTCGACGCCTCAGTCGACGGGAGTAGACAGGGATTAAGTGCGCAAAAACAGTCGACGCCACGGTCGACGCCTCAGTCGACTGATTTGATCAGAAATAAGGAATCAAAAGAGAAGGAAAGGAACCAGTCGGCTGTTACGGGATGCCAGTCGACTGTGTTGGTAAGAATGACACAGAAGGAGATCATGAGTCCAGAAACAGAATTTTATAGCACATCACTCAAATAGGACAAGCCTAATTCTATTTTAATAACACAAAGACATTCTACGGGAAGAGGTTTTGTGAAAATATCAGCCCATTGACGATCGGTGTTGATGAAAACAAGATCAACATCCCCCTTTTAAACATGGTCGCGAATAAAATGATGACGAATCTCAATGTGTTTAGTCCTTGAGTGTTGGATAGGATTTTTGGATAAACATATGGCACTAGTATTATCACAATTTATGGGAATATGATCATAATAAAGTCTGAAATCTTCTAATTGTTGTTTCATATAAAGTGTTTGTGCATAACAACTTCCAGCAGCTATATATTTGGCTTCGGCAGTGGATAGAGCTACCGAATTTTGTTTCTTGCTAAACCATGAGACAAGCGAGTGTCCTAAGAAATGACATGTGCCACTAGTACTTTTACGATCAATTTTACAACCGGCAAAATCCGCATCCGAAAAGCTTGTTAATTCAAAAGAAGTATTTTTAGGATACCAAAGACCTAAGTCTATAGTACCTAGAAGATAACGAAAAATACGTTTAACCGCAATGACATGTGATTCCTTGGGTGAAACTTGAAATCTAGCACAGAGGCATACGCTAAACATGATATCCGGTCTACTTGCGGTGAGATACAATAGACTACCAATCATTCCCCGAAAAAGCTTACAATCTACCGGCTTGCCGGTTACGTCTTTATCAAGTTTTAAAGTAGAACTCATAGGGGTTTGAAAAACTTTGCTTCCTTCCAATCCAAATCTTTTTAAAAGATCTTTAATATACTTGGATTGATTTATGAAAATGCCATCTTTATGTTGCTTTATTTGAAGTCCAAGAAAGAAGTTTAGCTCCCCCATCAAACTCATTTCAAATTCATTTTGCATACATGATGCAAATTCTTCACACATCTTCTCATTTGTAGCTCCAAAAATAATATCATCCACGTAAATTTGAACAAGCAAGATATCTTCATTTGAGGTTTTAACAAAAAGAGTAGTATCAATTTTTCCTCGATTAAAACCAAGATCAATAAGATATTTACTTAATCTATCATACCAAGCATGTGGAGCTTGTTTTAAACCATATAAAGCTTTTGTGAGTTTAAAAACATGATCCGGAAGATGTGGATTTTCAAAACCGGGGGGTTGTTTAACATAGACTTCCTCGGAGATAAAGCCATTTAGAAAAGCACTTTTCACATCCATTTGAAAAAGTTTGAAATTTTTATAACAAGCAAAGGCAAGAAGCATCCTAATGGCTTCGAGTCTAGCTACGGGAGCATAGGTCTCCTCGTAGTCTATACCTTCTTCTTGATTGTAGCCTTGGGCAACTAATCTAGCCTCGTTTCTCACAACAATGCCGGATTCATCCTTTTTGTTTCAAAAAACCCATTTTGTTCCAATAATAGTGTGATCATTTGGTTTAGGAACAAGGGTCCAAACTTCATTTCTCTCAAATTGATTAAGCTCTTCTTGCATAGCCAATAACCAATTTTCATCGTTCTCGGCTTCATCAAAGTTCTTGGGTTCAATTTGAGATAGAAATGCTAAGTTATTACAAATATTTTTGAGAGATGATCTAGTAGCTACACCTTGACTAGGATCTCCTAGGATTTGATCAATAGGATGATTAGGCACATTTTTCCATTCAAAGGGAAGATCACTTCTAGATTCCACTCTAGGTGGTTCAATGGAGAGAGAGTCTTCTTTCTTAGAGTTTTCAAGAGGTAAAGAGTTTGAATCATTGTTTTCAACATTATTTGAAATATCTTTGGAAGTGTCAATGTCATCGTCTAATACTTTCTTAAAAGGATTTGCTTCATCAAAAACAACATGCATTGATTCTTCTACAATCAATGTTCTTTTATTAAAAACTCTATAAGCTTTGCTAATTTGAGAATATCCAAGAAAAATGCCTTCATCTGATTTAGCATCAAATTTTCCCAAGTTATCCTTAGTGTTCAAAATGAAAAAGGGTACGCGATTAACAACATAAGAAGTGATAGAGGCCGAGAATTTGATAATAATGAGATTACTTCTTTTTGTGAAGAAAATGGGTTTGGTCACAATTTTTCGGCACCTAGAACTCCTCAACAAAATGGGGTTGTCGAGAGGAAAAATAGATCTCTTCAAGAAATGGCAAGAACCATGTTAAATGAATTCGCTTTACCAAAATATTTTTGGGCCGAGGCCACTAGCGCAACAAGTAGTTTGTCATCATCAAAAAGGGGGAGACTGTTAGCCCCAAAGTGTCATTCCACTATATTAAATGGATAATTTTGATGATTAACAAACTACTTAGTTGTATTTTCTAATGATCTTAAGTTGATTAAGTCACAGGAAGCATCAGACCTCAATTTATGTTTACTTGATCGTATATCTTCTCACTACATAAAGTCTTGGTGATTTGTGCTCAAATAGTTACAAGCCAAACGGAGCGTTACAAGTTGAAGAATCTTGTTTTAATCATTGTGTTAGGACTCTATGTAAGCAATTTATTTATGTGAACATCTTACTTAAGGGCTCAAAATTTGATTGAAAAAAGGTTTCAAATAGTTAACCCAATCTTCCTTTGAAAATCTGCAGAGAGCAGTCGACTGTGAAGTCGTTTCAGTCGACTGATCATCCAGTCGACTGAATGGTCGACCTGGGTACACAGAGATTTTATATGTGTACAAACCAGTCGACTGCCCTCGCGACACAGTCGACTGATCCTTGTATTTTACTATACCCTTTTAAAAAGCAGTCGACTGCCCTGTGAAGTCAGTCGACTGAATAACTGCGATAAACACAGTAACGGCTAGTTAACTGCATTTAATGAAGCATTAATTGCTTCCAACTACCCCCAACGGTTGGAAATCAAAAGGAAGTTATAAATACATTCATTTGAACTTCATTTAACACACTCTTTGAAAAATCCAACCAAAAACTTCATCACATTTATTTCTTGAGCCCTAGTTTGGTGAGATCATAAATCCTATTGCTCTAGTCTTCATTTGTATATCTTAAGAGCAATTTGTTGTGGAGCTAAAATCTTGTATTCATCCACTCTATTGAGAGAGTTTTCAATTCTTGTATCAATTCCTATTTATAAAAGTAGTGTGTATTAAGGGTTGGTGTAACCCTAGTTCAAGTGAAGAGGATTTTCTTCCTTGAAGAGATTGTAAGGGTTTAATCTTCACCCGAAGGAGATTGTGATAGTGAAATCCTCAAGAGGTGTTCTTGAGGGGTGGAAGTAGGGCGCGGCGTGCGGTTTCCCGAACCACCTAAAAATCGGTTTGCTTTGTATCTCTTCCCTTGCTCTTTACTTTGCTTTTGTGATTTCTCTTATTGGGCAATCAATTTGAACATCTAATAAATTAAGTTTTTTAAAACCTTATTCACCCCCCCTCTAAGGTTTCCTCCTTGGGCCAACAAAAACTATCTGCGCTACGATGATCTCCCACAATATGGGATACTCCACCAATCATGAAGTGACACATGCTTTATTCCATTTATGGCAAGTAATGATTGATGGTGCCTTGTTTGGATAATACATTAGTGCATGTGTTATTTTTATACCAAAAGCTTTCATTCCCAAACAACCCAAGCTTGGACCCCTACATGCCTACTTGTCCCTTGACTCAACTGGAGAGTCTTATAATCTGTGTAAATAAATCATATACGTATATACTCATCTCCTAAATTAGAAAATTGAAAAACAATTCCTTTTGTTGAGTATAACTCAATGAACTTGGGCTCCAAGACTTGTCTTTCTATATAACTCTCCCTCACTCTCTCAATCTGCATTTTCTCTTCAAAACATAACTTTCAGATAGAAAAAAATAGAGAGAAAAGAGAGAGTTGAGAGTTCATAGTTTCAAAATTTCAAAGAGAGGAAGAACAATCTCCATAGCCAAAGCTTGAAGTATATTGGGTTTATTGAATCAAGCTCTTTCTCAACAAAAGTCTCTATCCACTTGTTCAGTGAGTATTTTAAACTCACTCCTAAATGTAATTCATGCTTAGTTACTGTTTGAGTGTATCAAATTTGCTAATCACCATTGTTGATCTTAACTATGGAAGTTGGAGCTTCAAAATCACAATTTTTCAACCTTAACCAAACCAAGTTTTTAGAGATGATTTTGAAAGAATATAGTATATAAAGTCTATGGTTTAAGTTATAGAGCTTAATTCGTTCATATCACCACGTATATTGAAAATGAAGTTTTGATGTCATTTGAAATTTCATAAAATTTGAGAGCTATAGTTTGTTTCATGTTAAATTGATTACATATTCATAATCCTTGTGAAAAACTAAAGAGATCCATATACAATACGATATATACACTAACAGATTTGGAAATGGGTCAAAAAAACCTATTAAAACTGAAACAGGGGAGTTCCAGCGGAGAAGACGAAGCCTCTCCTTCATCTCGCGCACGCGATCGCGCGAGCGGCCCGCGCGAGCGACCCCTCGCGCGAGCGAACCGCGAGCATGAGGTTTGTGTTTCCAGACAGAAGGAAAAGTTTTCAGAAAAAAAATGAAAATCGGGCGGCCCGCGCGAGCGAACTTTCGCGCGAGCGATCTGAGCGCGCGATCTCCGTGAACTCAGGCAGACAGAAAAGGTTTTTTTTAATAAAACGAAAAGAGGGCAGATCGCGCGAGCGGCCTGCGCGCGCGACTTCTGGCAGTTTCTAGTTTTGCTTGTTTTGTGATAAGGGACTGTTTGGGATAAAATTTATATACTGTTTGAGTACTATTTGGGAAATTTATTAAATCAAAATCTTAATTGGTTACGTTTGAACGATTAAAACATGGTAGTGCGACTAATCAATCCTCGTATGCACGTCGTTTGTATAAATCAGTGAATTGCCTCATGTTTTAAAGTTTCATGACATACATGTGGAGTCAGTTGTACATGCATGGTGAGTGTAAATGTTGGTCTGTATGGAAAAGAGTAATGGATAGTGTGGTATAGTGAGTGTGATTGAGATTGTGTTGTGGACACTCCCTGGTAAGTGAGTACCAAAGTGTGTTGTGCTTGAGTTGTGGCGAGGGTGTCTTTGAAATGCGACGGTGGCAAAACTAGACACTCTGTGACGACTATGGTAGCGTGAAAGTGTGTGAAGCCGAACTTGGACATTCCCTGGCACCCATGGTAGTGCTAAAGTGTGGCCTACGGACACTCTCTGATACCCGAGTCTGGATACTGCATGAGGGTTCCTCCGGTATTTGCATGGCGAATTAGGTAGTCAAAGTGTGAGGCATTGGACACTCCCTGGTACCCCAGACCAAAGTCTGAGGTAAACTGGACATTCCCTGGCACCCTTGTGCTAAAGTGTGGCTATCTTTGTGTTTCAAAGATACCGATGTGTGGTGGTGGGTTGTTGGGTTTTGTCGAGAGAAAAGAGTCGCTAAGATGAGATGGTGCATTGTTCTCATACACGGTCACATATACATGAATCATATCTTTTAAATAATATTATGGTTGTTTTCTAAAACAAACTCTTTATCTTAATATAAACTTGTGGATTAATGAGAATTGAAAAGTGGTAAATGAGTATGTTTTACATTCAAAGTTATGTTTTTAATACTCACCAGCTTCTTGAAGCTGACGACGTTGATGCGTCCTGGACATTCGTATTCAGGTTTTTCAGGTTATGATCAGGCTGAACATTATGATTATGCTAATTGAGAACGACTGCTTGGAAGAAAGACTGTCATCTATATTCCATGTTTTAAGTTTTAAACTGTTTTGTAATAAGGATGACTGTAATAGACACTAAGTTATTGTTTTGATTCAAGGCGGCTTGTGCCTTAGTTGACCCTGTATTATAATATGTAATAAGTTAGAAAAATATTTGTAAGCCTTGATTGCTCTGCTCTGATTATTATGTTTTGTTGTTCGACGTTTGGGGCGGAATCGATCCTTTAAACTGTCGCGACCTACGGGTCCATAAAGGAAATTAAACGCTTTCCTTATTTGTGCTACGACGGGGCATGACAGGATTTAGTGGTATCAGAGCCAGGTTATTATTTATCTCAAGATAGTTTAGCCAGGTTAGGGTTTACCAGTATAGACCCGATTTCACGATCTGTTAGCTTACGCTTTGCACACCCGATGATACGACAGGGAGGATAGACTCAGAACCCAAACGCCTAAGATTATCTCTTTCCTGGTTTAAGTTAGTACCTTTTTATTAGGTATGGACCCAGCTCAGCCGATCTACGTACCAGATGGGTTTGGAGGACACTTGGTGACTCCCGGGGCAGTAGTCCCAGCTTTTCTCGATTTATATCACGCCGCCATTGAGCAGCTGGCCACGACGACTATAGTATCTGATTTATGGCACCAGGTCCACGTGATAGGCTTAGTTGACTTGACTCGTATCCGCCTAGAGCTTCGTTACTTTGCAGAGGCTCAGCGCTTGGTTTTGGTTGAGGTTTTGAGGTTGGTCGATAGTGATGCTTTCTATTTCCCCTTCGAGATTCAGGTTGTGCATGCTCATGTCGCACAGCTAGAGATGCCCCCGCCAGTGGTTCCCATCGCTGAGGACGATGCTGAGGCTATTCATGTGGTGCTAGTAGGTGGAGTGGTTGTAGAGGATGGCATAGGTCTAGATGATCTCGCCGCTGAGCTCGAGGAGGAGCTAGCACTTGAGCTAGTTCAGCCTGAGGAGGTGCTAATTGAGGCAGATGCCCTAGCGCCTGCTTCCTCGTCGACCTCTCAGAGCTCTGACTTTGATTTGGTGGGCCCATTCCTTGTTCAGCGATTTCGCCCCATCGACTCTCTAGATCTCCTGATAGCTACTTACGGAGACGGATGATTTCTAGATATGACTTTGTACATATTAACTACTTTTGACTATTAGCTCTATCTCTTTTTGCAAACTGTAATTACATGCATTAGAGTATAGGGCAATAACCCCATTTTTGGCATTAACTCTTGTACAGACATATGTGTCCTAACCCATATAGATAAGGAAGGCATTGACCTGATCATACACGCCTTTTTGTATCAACTTGACAAGAAGTTATATATAAAATATACTCTTTTGAAAGTTGTCATTTAAATTGCTTCATAATACTACTTCATGCATGTTTCTTATTCTACTATCACTATCATGCATAGAATGGCTGGAGGACTAAGGAGGAACAGGAATTTGATCGAGGGAGCACCTGAGGCTGCCGATCCCACAGGAATGTTTGAAGCTTTCGTCAGACGTCTCAAAAGGGTTAGCAATCAGAATGATAACCGACGAGACCGCCAGACTGGAGATAAGCTGCTGGAGAGATTCCATCGCTTAGACCCGAGTAGTTTGCGAGTACCGCGGAACCATGAAAAGCGGAACAGTGGTTAAGACAGATGGACCACATGTTCGAAGCTGTCCAGTGCAATGAGATGGACAAGAGGAGGTTAGCTACCTTTCAATTAACCGATGCTACCGCAGATTGGTGGGATTCGGTCATAGCTACTATCAGGAATGGAGCTGCAACTGGAATGACGTGGACTGCGTTCAAGGGGAGATATTTGGAGAAGCATTTTCTGGCTAAGGAGAGGCACAGAAGAGAGAATGAGTTCATGGATTTGACACAAGGAACCAAGTCGGTGCAAGAGTACACCACATAGTTTGAGAGACTGTCTCGGTTTGCTCCATACCTGGTTGATACTGAGGAAAAGAGGATACGGAAGTATAACCATGGGCTGACACTGTAAATTCGCCGCCTAACTCTCGGTCACCTAGATAAGTCGTTTGAAGGATTGGTTAGAAGAAGACGCTCGAGTGAATCGGAAGCAATTTGAATTTCGACCACCTCAAAGGGGTAATTTTGGGAATAGACCACCAATAAATCGTACCCAAGGGCAAAATAGGAATTTTGATGGAAGCAAGAGGACCCAAGCTATCACCTATCCGACTCAACCCCGAGTGGGAGAAGGTAGTAATGCTAGAAAATGTTTCAACTGTGGCAACCCCGGTCATCTAGCTCGAGATTGTAAGGCACCGAGGCGTGCTGCTCAGCAAGGCATAGTCTGCTACAACTGTGGCGAACCAGGTCACATCAGCAAGTTCTGTACTGCCCCTAAGCAAGTGACTTATGGTCAGCAGGGTCAGACTTGTGTGAATGCTGTTATTCCTGATGCTGCTGGATATGACAGAACTATTTATAAAGAATGAGATTATGGAGAAGCTCAACCTGATTAGCAAGCAGTGAAAGGTACATTGACTTTGTTTAACTCTCATGTTAAAGTGTTATTTGATACGGGTGTTGCTCTTTCGTTCATATCTGTTAATACAATGAGGAGATTGGGTATCTTACCTCATCGTTTAGAGAAAGCTTTGAGGGCTACTTCTCCATTAGGAGCCGCAGTCAGATTGGGACACGTGTGCAAGGATTGTGCTTTACGGCTAGGAGACCGTGAAATCCCCGCAAGGCTGGTTGTCCTATCGATGAAAGTGTTCGACATAATCCTAGGAATGGATTGGCTCTCTCAGAATCAAGTGAAGTTGGATTATGCGAGGAAGAGAATTACATTCTCCGACAATGAGAATCAACCTTTTGATTTTCAATGTAACCCTTTGGGAGATATGTTTCTCACGAGCTGCTTAGCAAACATCGAAGTCATTAGTACAGAAGCGATAATGTTGTCTATACCTATAGTCAAGGACTTCGAAGAAGTATTTCAAGACATTTCTGGTTTGCCGCCCGAGAGAAGTATAGAGTTCTGTATTGAGCTTATACCGGGTACCGTACTGATCACCAAGGTTCCCTACAGAATGGCCCCTACCGAACTATTGGAATTGAAGGAGCAAGTTCAAGAGCTTGAGAACCTAGGTTTTGTACGTCCAAGTACATTGCCTTGGGGAGCACCAGTGTTATTTGTGAAGATGAAGGACGGAACACTTCGGTTGTGTATCGATTACATAGAACTGAACCGTGTGACTATTAAGAACAAGTATCCCTTACCGCGGATCGACGATTTGTTTGATCAACTACAATGAGCTACGACATTTTCCAAGATAGACCTAAGGTCGGGATATCATCAGTTGGGGGTACGGAAGGAAGACATACCTAAGACTGCTTTCAAAACCCGATATCGTCATTATAAATTTCTGGTAGTGTCGCTTGGAATGACGAACGCCCCGGCAGTGTTTATGGATCTGATGAATAGAGTGTTCAAGCCTTATTTGGATCAGTTTGTCATCGTCTTTATAGATGATATTTTGATCTATTCTAAGTCAGTAGAAGAACACGAGTAACATCTACGGATTGCGATAGCAGACGCTTAAGGACCACCACTTGTATGCCAAGTTCAGTAAGTGTGAGTTTTGGTTACAAGAAGTGAAATTTTTGGGACACAAGGTGTCATCTCGAGGAATATCTGTGGATTCATCCAAGACCGATGTTGTGTCAAACTGGGTTAGGCCGAGCAACCCTACAGAGGTTCAAAGTTTTCTTGGACTCGCAAGCTATTACAGAAGATTTGTTGAGGGATTTTCCAAGATAGCTGCACCACTGACTGGGTTGACGAAGAAGAATTTGAAATTCGAGTGGACAGAGAAGCATGAGCTCGCCTTTCTAGAGTTGAAAGAGAGGCTCACTACCGCACCGGTACTGGTTATACCCAAGCCCAATGAGAAGTCACTATCTTTAGTGACGCGTCATATCAAGGACTGGGGTGTGTACTTATGTAAGATGACAGAGTTATCGCCTATGGATCTAGACAGCTGAAGCCAAATGAGTTAAACTATCCCATTCATGATTTGGAGTTGGCAGCCGTAGTTTTCGCACTCAAGATTTGGAGACACTATCTTTACGGTGAGAAGTTTGATTTATTCTCCGATCACAAGGGCCTGAAATATTTGTTCACACAGAAAGAGTTGAACATGAGGCAACGCAGATGGATGGAGTTGATCAAAGATTACGACTTCACGTTAGAGTACCACCCAGGTAAAGCTAATGTGGTCGCTGATGCTTTGAGTCGGCAGACTCGTGAGACGATCGCCTCCTTAATGGTTAGAGAATGGCGAGCATTGGAGACGTTGGCAGAGTTCGATGTACAGAGTGCTGAGGAAATAAAAGGACAACTTTTCGGATGTCTGATCCTACAGCCTATTCTTATCGACCGCTTTATTGGGGCTCAGAAAGAAGATGAGAAGTTTCAGACATGGTTCGGGAAGATGTCAGAGAAAGATCCGACAGAATGGAAGGTAGGAATTGATGGAGGATATCGATGCAGAGATAGATTATGTGTGCCAGATGTTGGAGAACTTAGGAAGGATATCCTGGAAGAAGCACATAAATCAAGGTATACAATTCACCTAGGAGGAACGAAAATGTACAAAGATTTGAAGAGAAATTTCTGATGGGAAGGTATGAAGAAGGATGTGGCCGAATTTGTATCCAAGTGCTTGACGTGTCAGCAAGTCAAGGCTGAACATCAGAGACCGTCAGGATTGTTGCAACCACTACCTGTTCCTGATTGGAAGTGGGAGCATATAATCATGGATTTTGTAGTGGGATTACCTCGATCACAACAGAATCATGACGCCATTTGGGTAATCGTGGATCTATTGACGAAGTCTGCTCATTTCATTGCTTATAGTATGACATACCCGGTAGAAAAGATGAGCCGGATGTACATACAACAAGTTGTGCGACTTCACGGTGCACCTGTGTCAATTGTGTCAGACCGTGACGCGCGTTTTACTTCTGGATTTTGGGAAAGTTTGCAAGAAGCTATGGGAACTTCGCTCAAGATGAGTACTGCTTTTCACCCTCAGACAGATGGGCAAACTGAACGTGTTAATCAGATCATGGAGGATATGCTTAGGGCTTGTGTTATTGATTTTGAAGAATCTTGGGAAACACACTTGTCGTTGGTTGAATTTGTCTATAACAATAATTATCACACGAGTATCGGTATGGCTCCGTTCGAAGCATTGTACAGACGACCATGTCGTTCTCCATTGTGTTGGGCAGAGGTTGGGGACACAGAATTGTTGGGACCAGATTTGATTAGAGAAACCAACGAAAAGATTTCTTTGGTCAAGGAAAGGATGAGAACCGCTCAAAGCAGGTATAAGAGTTATGTCGATCGAGATCGAAAAGATTTGGAATTTAGTGTTGGAGATCACGTACTCCTTAAGGTTTCACCGACCCGAGGAGTAGTACGCTTTGGTCTCAAGAGAGGAAAATTAGCTCCGCGTTTCATCGGACCATTCGAGATTTTGGAACGTGTCGGGAAAGTGGCTTATCGGCTCGCGCTACCACCAAAGATGTCTGGGGTTCACAATGTATTTCACGTGAATATGTTGAGGAAGTACATACAAGATCCCTCGCACGTGGTTAGTTATGACGATATTGAGACGAGTCATAACATTTCTTACAAAGAGAGCCCCGTGAAGATTCTAGATCAGGGTATCAAGAAATTGAGGAAAAAGGACATCCCGTTGGTGAAGGTTCAGTGGAATCACCATGACGAGAGCGAAGCCTCGTGGGAAGTTGAAGCTGAGATGAGGAAGAAGTAACCGGAGTTGTTTCATGACTAGTCTTGATTTCGGAGACGACATCCTGTTTAAGGGAGGAAGGATGTAACAACCTACATTTCATTTAATTAATCTGTATTTGCATTATCATATATAAAATCAAATTACATTGTCTACTTTTATTTTAATTACAATTCTTATGTGTAGACTTTATTTCTTGCTTGATTTCATATTTGAAATTCTTATTGGGGCCAAACTGCAATTTTACAAAATTAGTAATACCTGTGTTGGATTTCAAAACTGTATTTCAAAACGGTGAAAATAATTTCTTTTGACTCAAACTGTATTTTTATAAAACCAGAAAATCGATTCTTACGTTAAAATGAATTTTCTGTATTTTGTGGTGAACACCGCGCCGCAAAAATACCAGTTTATGTTTAAAACTGTCCGTGCTGCGATGATCTCCCACAATATGGGATACTCCACCAATCATGAAGTAACACATGCTTTATTCCATTTATGGCAAATAATGATTTATGGTGCCTTGTTTGGATAATACATTAGTGCATGTGTAATTTTTATGCCAAAAGCTTTCATTCCCAAACAACCCAAGCTTGGACCCCTACATGCCTACTTGTCCCTTGACTCAACTGGAGAGTCTTATGATCTGTGTAAGTAAATCATATACGTATATACTCATCTCCTAAATTAGGAAATTGAAAAACAATTCCTTTTGTTGAGTATAACTCAATGAACTTGGGCTCCAAGACTTGTCTTTCTATATAACTCTCCCTCACTCTCTCAATCTGTATTTTCTCTTCAAAACATAACTTTCAGATAGAAAGAAACTGAGAGAAAAGAGAGAGTTAAGAGTTCATAGTTTCAAAATTTCAAAGAGAGGAAGAACAATCTCCATAGCCAAAGCTTGGAGTATATTTGGGTTTATTGAATCAAGCTCTTTCTCAACAAAAGTCTCAATCCACTTGTTCAGTGAGTATTTTAAACTCACTCCTAAATATTATTCATGCTTAGTTACTGTTTGAGTGTATCAAATTTGCAAATCACCATTGTTGATCTTAACTATGGAAGTTGGAGCTTCAAAATCACAATTTTTCAACCTTAACCAAACCAAGTTTTTAGAGATGATTTTGAAAGAATATTGTATATAAAGTCTATGGTTTAAGTTATAGAACTTAATTCGTTCATATCACCATGTATATTGAAAATGAAGTTTTGATGTCTTTTAAAATTTTATAAAATTTGAGAGCTATAGTTTGTTTCATGTTAAATTGATTACATATTCATAATCCTTGTGAAAAACTAAAGAGATCCATATATAATACGATATATACACTAACAGATTTGGAAATGGGTCAAAAAGACCTCTTAAAACTGAAACAAGGGAGTTCCAGCAGAGAAGATGAAGCCTCTGCTTCATCTCGCGCGCGCGAGCGACCTTTCGCGCGAGCGAACTGCGCGCGCGAGGTTTGTGTTTCCAAACAGAAGGAAAAGTTTTAAGAAAGAAAAATGAAAATCGGGCAAATCGCGCGAGCGATCCGCGCGCGCGATCTCCGTGAACTCAAGCAGATTGAAAAGGTTTTTTTTAATAAAACGAAAAATGGGCAGATCGCGCGAGCGACCTCTCGCGCAAGCGGCCCGCGCGCGCGACTTCTGGCAGGTTCTAGTTTTGCTTGTTTTGTGATAAGGGACTATTTAGGATAAAATTTATATACTGTTTGGGAAATTTATTAAATCATAATCTTAATTGGTTACGTTTGAACAATTAAAACGTGGTAGTATGACTTATCAATCCCCGTACGCACGTCGTTTGTATAAATCAGTGAATTGCCTCATGTTTTAAAGTTTATGACATACATGTGGAGTCAGTTGTACATGCATGGTGAGTGTGAATGTTGGTCAGTATGGAAATGAGTAATGGACAGTGTGGTATAGTTAGTGCGATTGAGACTGTGTTGTGGACACTCCCTGGTAAGTGAGTACCAAAGTGTGTTGTGCTTGAGATTGCGGCGAGGGTGTCTTTGAAATGCGACGGTGGCAAAACTGGACACTCCCTGACGACCATGGTAGCGTCAAAGTGTGTGAAGCCGAACTTGGACATTCCCTGGCACTCATGGTAGTGCTAAAGTGTGGCCTAAGGACACTCCCTGATACCCGAGTCTGGATACTGCGTGAGGGTTCCTCCGGTATTTGCATGGCGGATTAGGTAGTCAAAGTATGAGGCATTGAACACTCCCTGGTACCCCGGACCAAAGTGTAAGGCAAACTGGACATTCCCTGGCACCCATGTGCTAAAGTGTGGCTATCTTAGCGTTTCAAAGATACCGGTGTGTGGTGGTGGGTTGTTAGGTGTTGTCGAGAGAAAAGAGTCGGTAAGATGAGATGGTGCATTGTTCTCATACACGGTCACATATACATGAATCATATCTTTTAAATAATATTGTGGTTGTTTTCTAAAACAATTTCTTTATCTTAATATAAACTTGTGGATTAATGAGAATTGGAAAATGGTAAATGAGTATGTTTTACATTCAAAGTTATGTTTTTAATACTCACCAGCTTCTTGAAGCTGACGACGTTGATGCGTCCTGGACATTCGTGTTCAGGTTTTTTAGGTTATGATCAGGCTGAACATTATGATTATGCTAATTGAGAACGACTGCTTGTAACAAAGACTGTTATCTATATTCCATGTTTTAAGTTTTAAACTGTTTTGTAATAAGGATGACTATAATAGACACTAAGTTATTGTTTTGATTTAAGGCGGCTTGTGCCTTAGTTGACCCTGTATTGTAATATATAATAAGTTAGAAAAATATTTGTAAGCCTTGATTGCTCTGCTCTGATTATTATGTTTTGTTGTTTGACGTTTGGGACGGAATCGATCCTTTAAACTGTCGCGACCTACTGGTCCATAAAGGAAATTAAACGCTTTCCTTATTTATGCTACGTCGGGGCGTGACATTTTCTGTAAGAGTTGTTAGTCAGTTTATGCATAATCCCAAGCAACAACACTAGAAAGTTGTGTGTCATATATTAAGATATTTGAAAGGTGCTTCTGGTACGGGTTTATTGTTAAAACCTTCAAATAACTTGGAGATAGTAGGGTTCTTAGATACTAGTTAGGCTGGAGACCATCTGGATAGGCGTTCAGTGTTAGGTTTCTGTGTTTTTGTTGGTGGAAATTTGGTAAGCTAGAAGAGCAAGAAGCAAAATGTAGTTACTAGATCGAGTGCAGAGAGTGAATATAGAGCTATGGCTCACACTGTGTGTGAGTTGTTATAGGTGAAGTCTAATTTGCAAAAGACTTGTTTTTCAAGTTAGAAGCCTATAAAGATGTATTGTGACAATCAAGCAGCCATGTACATTGCTAGTAATCCAGTATTTCATGAGAGGGCCAAGTATATTGAAGTTGATTGCCATTTTATCTGAGATATGGTCATGAGGAAACAAATAGTTACTTTATTTGTTAGATCTAATGCTCAGTTAGGAGATATTCTTACTAAGGCTTTAAGTACGGGTCCTTTCAATGATTTTATTAACAAGCTGGGCATGATTGATATCTATGCTCCAGCTTGAGAGGGAGTGTTAGTGTGTAAGGGCATTATTGTAATTTTTGATGTTTCACATTAATATAAATATGTGTTGGCTCTAACCATTGAGGGTTAAGCCTTTACTTTCTTTTTCTTGTCTCTTAACAATAGTCAAATCAGTTAAGTGCAATATCACTTCGTTTTCTTAGAGAACATTGAGTTGTTCAAAGGAAATAGGGGTTGAGAATGATGAATAGATGTGAGAGACTGAATTTTTTTTAGAGTTGTTCAAAGAAATCTCAACTCATTTTGGGCATAACTGTGAAAGGAAAGTTCAGTCCCAACCGGCCTATTCTAACCATGCCAATCAAAAGTCTACACAACAATGGATACCTATCAAGAAGACTCTGAATGACATAAAAGATGTTACTGGGACTAGTGTTTAGATTGAAAAAGATCAGTGGACACAAGTGGTAGGTGAGGGTAAAGGAAAGGGTGTTGGTTCTAAGGAGGGGCAGCAATGTACTGCTAAACCGTTTGTCCCTCAAGAGCCTTCTTCTTCTAATGCTCAGCATATTAAGATTAGCAACTCTTTCAACAAGTTGGTGCCTTATGTTTATGAAATTGATGACTATCTTGAGGAAGATCAAAGGCCAGGCCTTAGTGTTGAAGATGGGAAAGTTCAAATCCAAGATAGAGAATATTCTAATGACAATTTGGAAATGAATGATGATGAGATCGAAGAAGATGTTGATGATGTTTATGATGATTCTTTCCCTATTCCCGAGTAATCCTTATCTTCCAGGCAAAAGAAGAAAGAAGCGAAGATGAAATTTAGTGGAAATCGTCTTAAGGGCTGACATAGATCTTGAAAGGGTCTTTGGGTTTTCCATTTTGTTGCTTCTTTGTTTTGTTCTTTCTTTTTGTTGTTAGGGATGGATGTCTCTCTTTATCTTCGATTCAGATAGACTCCCATCCCTTGTATGCCTTGGCTCCCTGCTGCTCCTTTTGAGCATGTTTCCTTTGAGCTTATTGTAATTTCCTGGGGTTTGTCCTTTGTACTCCTTTTTTTGGATTTATTTACCATTTTTCTAATAAAAAAAAACTTGACTTCTATGAAGAAACTAGGGCTTCAAGCTTTAAAAGACGAAAAGAGGTGACGAATTAAGGCTTCAAACTCCTCTGATTTCTTCAAAAATTGTTGTTGATAGTCAGTTTTCAGCAATTTCATGGTGGATTTTGATCATTTTGTTTGATGATTTCAGTCATTTTTGCAAGACGAGTCACAAATCGTACGTGGGATGATGAGTGGTGGTCACCGGAGCTGGTAATGGTGGTGACCAGATATCACGCAAGGGTGGTGATAATTGTTGTTAGAGTTTGATAGTAAGTTTAGATGACGAAGATGATGGTACTTTTGTCCAAAAATATTCTAAGAACTTTAGACCAAATTGTTTTATTCAGTGTTTAATTTCAAAATAGCTTATCCTAACGACCTTTTCACCAATTTTTCCTAAATAAAAGCATGTGGAGTGATTGTCTATTATGGACCGTATTAAAGACCTATGGCCAGCCACCTTTATAAAAAAAAATAAAAATAAAAATAAAACAATCAACATTAAAAAGGTCCAATCAACATCAAATGTGATGCTAAAAATGCAAAGACAATATTTAAGTAATGCTTTATTGATGCCAGTTAATTTTACTTAACTAATTTAAGTAATTGTCTTGTGCAAATCAAATAAAAGTTTTTAACCAACATTTATAGAGGGCTCCATGTTCGAAATTGGCTTAGAGCACCAAACGGTAGGACTGGCACCGTGGATGAGCCATCAATTTTGATATCTGAATTAATCTGCCTTACAACTTTAAGCACCATTTCAGCTCATAGCATTTTCATAGGGTCCATCACATATCACGAGAAAAAGGCAGTGGACTCTAAGATCCGAGAAGATTTTGGGTACCTTGAAGGTAGCGTCAATGTGGTGCCCCACACCAATGAGATAACGCCACACAGGATTGTTGGATTATTTAAATTTTTTGTGGTGAGTTTCATTGTTCGCGTGGCGCGCACCTATTGAGTAAGAGGTACCAAGTAGCATGCCAAGTGGTACCTTAGGGGTACCCAAAAATTTCTCCTAAAATCCAGTTCGGGGCTTCCACAATGAGTGCTAGAAATGCTGCATATACAGAATTTGATACAAAGCCTACTACTAATTAGACAACAAAAGATACAATTAAACCTTTATTCCCCCCAAAAAGCATACAACTGAATGGAAAGGAAAATGCATCGACGCAAGCTGAAAAGAAGGTGATGCCAGCAAGTGGAGTTGCAACACTTAAAGCTTGGCAAATAAAGGTTTTCTCTTCTGGTGATATGCTAAGTTTGCTTCGGTGAGATCATCAGACAAGAGCAGAGCAGAGTTCCAAGTAGCAACATAATCTAAACCTTGATCAACAGTAAGGTCCCGACTTCTTAGTAACACTGCCTTTGTCCCACGCACGGCAAGAGGAGATTTAGCAGCAATTCCTGACATTGACATGCAATCAATGGCTCTCTCTTAGAATAACAACCAATCAAAATACATTTTTATGCAATCTGCGGATTGAGTAAACTTGTGTTAGGTCCATCTATGACCAACGTAGACACCCCAAACATTTGCGACCTTTTTAACTCCTAGAACAATCAAACTTCATTTTTATGCAGGTTGTGGATGAGTAAATTTGTGTCAAGTCCATCTACCACTCAACCAGATAGCTATAACTATTGCTACCTGTTAACTCTTACCCTTGAGCCAGCAACCCATTCAGTACTGGAATTCAAGAAACCTAGTTGAGTTAAACTCTTAATGAATTCCATAGTCCATACTGATTGGATGGTATGTTTAATTGCAATGCATACTTGATGGAGTCACCTATATAAGTGTGAAAGTGGGGCCGCTTTGGCACACAACCTCCGACTTCAAAGTTGGATCGACTTGTGCACCGGGCTTGGCTGGTGGATAGGATAGACAAAGTGCCAGGACCTTTTGTTTTTCTTTCCTGAACAGAAAAATGAGAGATTGTCTTATCCTTACCTTGCAGCTTTGCTTGTTCCTCAAAACCTTCACGGCCCGTTTGGTTCATGGATTCTTAGGGTGGATTTTGATTCCACCCTAAGATTACTAGTAATCTTAAAATTTATCTTTGTTTGGTTCATGGATTATTCATTGAATTGTGGGTCCCATTGGATTTAGAATCCACCCAAAGATGGAAAATAGGGTGGATTCTAAATCCTAGCTTGGAGGTGGTATTCTCAAATATTACTGGGGTTTTGGTTTTCTAATTTTATACTACCAAAATTAGCCCTTATATTTGTGGAAGGTATAAGTTAATATCATTCCTATTATGGATAGCCTTCAGGGGTAGTTTATGTATTTAACACCATTCCTATTTCATTTTCCTTGACCCAACCAAACACTAGATTCTAAATCCACCTAGGATTCCGCTCGTGAACCAAACACTTTGCAAGGATTCAGATTCCTAGTAAATTGATTACTAGTATTATGATTCCTGGTAATTAGAATCCATCTAAAATAATCTATGAACCAAACGGGCCATCATTGTTAAATTATAGCATCTTACAGACCAAGGGCCTTCTTACATTGGATTCTGATTAAAATTTTAAACTAGACAATGGAGACAGTGAAAATGACTGCAAACTAGTTTCTGGACAATTTATGGAAACTGTATCTGATTGTTCCTCAAAACCTTCATTGTTAAATTATATAGCATCTTACAGACCAAGGGCCTTCTTACATTGGATTCTGATTAAAATTTTAAACTAGAAAGACAGTGAAAATGACTGCAAACTAGTTTCTGGACAATTTATGGAAACTGTTTCTGAGAACGTTTCACAGAAATGGCGTATCTCCAAGAAACAAATAAAAGAGGTTCGCATTTCCCACAATCAGGTTAGCAGAAAATAAAAATCTTGTGGAAACAACTTGTAATTAAAACTTCCTTTTTGTTTTCAAACTACAAAAATGAAAATGATTGAAAGCAAAAATGTAGTACTAAAAATTATCATCCTTCTCAATTCTGTAATGCAAAAATAAAACAGAAACTGAAAATGATTATAGCAAAATGTTGGCAGAAAACCCACAGCAAAGGCCAAACAAATAGTAATTAATCTCTGAAACGATTTTTTCTTCTAGAAGAAGCAAAGAATGAAAATGATAGGTAAACTTAATTTGCAGAGCTTTTCTTCGAACTGTTCTTTTATATCTTGCATAACTGGTGTGTTCTCAAGAAAATACTCAAAATAGTAAAAGAAGGTCGACTCACCAGAAAACGAAACCTCGAAATGACTTATTTTCATATCTTATCAAACTAATTAGTGAAAGCAACAATGTTGCCACATATAAGTATATAACCTAATCAACCCAAATCAGACTAAAGTGTAACAATGTCAAACAGTTACAAATTGATTTGAGAAACTATTTTTGCTACTAGGAAATAGAAACAATGAAAATGGAAAGATTGTTGAGATTTGTTATTTTTTATGTCTTGTAGTTTATTTTCTCTTTTATCATGGACCTTCCTGTAATTATATTTTCCTTCTTTTTGTTGGATGAATAAAAGATGAGAGACACGTTTGTCTCTCTAAGTTTGGCTTTATTCTTTGTCAACATGGTATCAGAGCCAACACCACCCACCACTACCAAATCTCCTTACACCTCCTAAAACCCCAGCCGACAGCCTCCATATCACCACCACCACTGACTACAACCCAACCACCACAAACCCTAGCCGAGACCCACATCCCTAGCCGATAACCTACCAAGTTTCTTGCCGGTCTAAATTCAGAGTTTGATCAGGTTAGGAGCCGTGTTCTTGGGATGGAACCCTTACCTGCACTTAGGGAAGCTTTTGCCTACGTTCAAAACGAGGAGAGCCGTCGTTCAGCTATGCTTTCCCCTAGTTCTACAGAGAGGTTTGCTTTGGTCTCTTCTAATCAGAGAGGTGGTAAGGGTCCAGTCTTTAATTCACGAAAGGACGTTACTTCGGAGAGTACGGAGGCTAAGGATAAGTGGTGTGATCATTGTAATAGATCCAACCATATTCGTGCGACCTGTTGAAAGCTTCACGGTCGTCCACCTATGAATAGAGGGAGAGGTGTAGGCCGGGGTAGTGGTCCCAGGGCTAACTTATCCACCGATTCAGACTCTCATCTTTCAAAGGAGACCGTATCTTCTTCTTCTACTACTACTGGGGGCATTAGCAGTGCTGACATTGAGACACTTGGACGCATTATGGCACAGTTGGATACTCCCACGGGCCCTTCTACTTCCTTTACTCAAGCAGGTACTGTTGCTAATTTTACAAGTGCTTTACATGCTAAACCTCTACAACCATGGATCATTGATTCAGGGGCCTCCGATCACATGACTAGTCTGTCAAACGTTTTTTCCACTTATGAACCTTGTTCAGGTGATGGTAGCCAGTCTTCTATTTCTGGTAAAGGTGCCATTTATGCTTCTAACTCACTGCCACTATTTTTTGTTCTTCACGCTCCTAATTTTTCGACTAATCTCCTTTCAATTAGTCATCTCATTCGTGATCTTAATTGTTGTGTGACTTTCTTCCCTTCTCACTGTGTTTTTCAGGACCTATCCACAAAGAAGATGATTGACAGTGGTAGGGAGGAGAATGGACTCTATATTCTGCTGCCCAGTGAAGCTGAGAATGGAAGTAGTACCAGAAGTGCACATCATTCGTTGAGGGAAACTATTTCTAAAGAGGCTTGGCTGTGGCACCAGAGACTAGGGCATCCTTCATTTTATTTAATTCGTCATTTGTTTCCTTCTTTAATAAACAATAAGAATGTTTATGCTATTTTATGCGAAGCATGTGAACTGGGCAAACACCACCATACTACGTTTAATTTGAGCTTGAATAAAAGTACTATTCCTTTTCAAATTGTTCATACTGATGTTTGGGATCCCTCACATATTGCTTCTTTGAATGGTTATAAGTGATTTGTTACCTTTATAGATGATTTCTCTTGTACTACTTGGGTATATTTGATGAAAGAAAAGAGTGATGTATATACTATCTTTAAAAACTTTCACAAGATGATATGCACTCAATTTAGTACGACTGTCAAAGTTGTCTGTTCTAATCAAGGGGGGGGGGGGAGCATATATATAGTGGTCTAAAAGACTTTTTTCCTGATCACGACATGATTCACCAAACATCCTGCACTAATACTCCACAACAGAATGGAGTTGCAGAACGTAAGAATCGCCACTTGTTGGAAATTGCCCGCTCTATGATGTTTTCAATGCATGTTCCTAAGTCCTATGGGGGGAGGCAGTCTTAACAGCCGCCTACCTCATCAACCGGTTACCCACTCGTGTCTTAGATAAGAAATCTCCCATTCAAACTCTCCTTAATCCATTGTCTCTGTTTAACATTCCTCCCAAGGTGTTTGGTTGTGTTTGTTTTGTCCACAACCATTCTCCATCGCAGAAAAAGTTGGATCCTCGTGCTCTCAAGTGTGTCTTCCTTGGTTATTCACTCACTCAGAAAGGGTATAGATGTTATCATCCTCCTTCTCGTAAGTGGTACGTGTCTATGGATGTTACTTTCCATGAGACATTCATACTTTCAGTCTCCACAGCCATCTATTCAGGGGGAGAAAGAGAGTGAGGAAGTGACGACGGGTAGAGAGAATGAGGATGAGATGCCTGTTCTTGTTCAGTTTATTAATGAGGGAGGGGAGCTAGAAAATGAGACGAGGAAGAAAGAGGGAGAGGAGGTAAGAGAGAGTGAGGTAGAAAATGGCGAGGACTGTGAAGGGGCAACTGACAATAGGCAGAAAGACTTGCTGACATACTCGAAGAACAAGGCGAGAAAAAGGTTTGGGGCAGAGGCAGCAGAAATAGAGGCTATTCCTTTTTCCCCACTACAGCCAACCTCTTATAGTGATGATAGTCCAGGTATTTCGACTCCCTCCGCTCATATTCCTGATTCTAGTAATGATTTAGACATTCCTATTGGTCACCGAAAGGGCACTAGAGCATGTACTAAACATCCACTTTCTAATTTTGTCTCGTATTCTCGATCGTCTCCATCCTATAGAGCTTTTGTATCCAAACTTTCTTCTATTTCTATTCCTAATAATGTCCAGGATGCTCTCTCTAATCCAAAGTGGAAATTAGCCATGGTTGAAGCGACGAAAGCACTATCCAAAAGTGGTACTTGGGAATTAGCAGAATTACCTCAAGGGAAGAGGACAGTAGGGTGCAAGTGGGTATTTACTGTGAAACATAAAGCTGATGGGACAATTGAAAGATACAAAGCTAGGTTGGTGGCTAAGGGATTCACTCAAACTTATGGAGAATGAATTCTATTAGAATCTTGTTGTCTCTTGCAGCGAACTTTGAGTGGTCATTACATCAATTCGATGTCAAAAATGCCTTTTTGCATGGTGATTTAGAGGAGGAAGTGTATATGGATGTTCCTCCAGGTTTTGAGGATTCTAAGACAAGAGGGAAAGTGTGCCAACTTAAGAAGTCTCTGTATGGGCTTAAGCAATCTCCTAGAGCATAGTTTAACAGCTTCTCACAAGCTATGATCAGGTATGGATTCAAACAGAGTCAGGGTGATTATACTCTCTTCATAAAACGCTCTTCCGAAAATAAGTTGACCGCTTTGATAGTCTATGTGGATGACATAGTACTTGTAGGTACATACTTGAAGCTCGCTAGGTAGCAATAAGCTACGACACCTCAACACCACGTGTCTCCACGAGCATCCCCTAAATTACTCCTACTTACTCCTAGTCATATGTCCACCGTGGACACAACCCAGGGTGGCACGAGCAACGCGCTCTCCCCCTGAAAAGGGAAGCAACGAGCAAACGCGCTCTCCTTTAGAGGTGACTCAAGCGGACGCGCTTGTCACCACCCCAGGACTCCTCTCACCTTGTGAGGATCCCTCACTGCCTCAGATAACACCACCTCCAATACTCCACATACTTTGGTGGCAACACCACCAAAGGAGTAGTCATCTCCATCACGGAGGCCTCCAAGCTATATGGCCTCTAACAGACTAAAAGCTCCATGTCTCTAGCATTGTCACACACAAGTACCCTTAGTCAGGAGCAGGACTAAAGGGTATCACACGCTGGGATCTCGAGAGTTCATGGCTCGGTGGCTAGAGTTAAGGGTATCTCCCTAGCTAGACGCCCCATGGGGCAAGGCTAGGGTTGGTTCTAAGGAAAGAGAGAGACACGTGCACCATCACGTGTGTTCCCCATCCCATCCTCCTAGGTCACTTACGCTACTAGTGTAACTCAACCACACCTCACCTACCCCCAGACCACTTAGAACTTTTAGCGTGTAGCCACACCATTTCTGAAAATATCCACTGATATGCTCTTCCCTCAGCCGCAATAGAGGTCACCTCACCGCTCTTTTGTCGAAGTAATCATTTCACCGCCCACAATAAATGTCCCATCATGAAGGCACGCCTACACCCCTTCCTCTTGTCACCAGATAAAGCTTATGTCACTGCCCCTCTATCTTGTCAATACATCCCATAGTCGAAATCATCATTCCTTCCCGTCTTGTCCACCAACCTACAGACCTCTCTGGAGAAGCCACCTAAGCACTTTGGCAGTCACGCTTGAGTGACTTATACTCCTTACCTCGGCTGTAAATACCACACCCTTATTCAATACAAAAGGACAGAGATCAACAAAATATACCTCAAGTATCTACTATAAGCTCCATAGCATTAACCTCCACACCTACTGCTCTCTCCCTCTTTACTTGGGATTACCTTGGCTCTCACTCGAGCCACGTACTCTCTCAGACCCATCTACTATACTACAGCACATATCTATATTGGTACTGACTTGCTTACGTGTTATACTCTCACACAACACACAAAAGAACTCATACATTTTGGCGACCAGAGTGGGAGAGTATACTCGAAAGTATGGTTAGCGAACAACAACTACTACCAAAGGGAGCGTCCCCAGGAAGTCAAGGGTTCTTCCCACAAGGTCTAACGCTCAACATCAGAGCATTAACCTCGAAGAGCCCATACAATCCCAAACATGTGATTCACAAGAATCAATAGCCGCAATGGATCCATATATCCTAACATGGTTAGGAGAAGTAGAGAGCAGCAAATGCACCTCCAAACGCTTGAGCAACAACGTTGCATCGTGGAGATCCTTGCTGCCCTCGCACGAGGCCGCACCGCAACAGTCATGCTATTGCATGCTTACATCGCTCCGATTGTAGATTTTTCTAAAAGTACCTCGTAAATGACCCATAAGAGGCCTTCTTTACATCCATCGGTGTCACTCGCTTTCCCGTCTCATCATCAAATACCATGGACCACTGACATCCCGCTAGCACTTGTAGTGCCACAACCATCCTTTGTTCCTCAGGGTCCAACACGTGAGTGGCAAAAATTTGTGTCACCTAGCACACGAAGTTCCAATAACTCCGTGACATCCTCTAATGTCGGTGTAAACTCACCCCATGCCGCTACAAACGTGTGTGAGGACGTACACCAAAGTCATCATGTCCAGTTTTAGATATAGCGACCCCAAAAACACCTTCTTGGGTGTTTTTCTTATTAACCGCCTTCCTTCTTATCTTATTAACCGCCTTCCTTCTTGTGTGCTGGGTAAGAAATCACCCATTGAACTTCTTACTAAGTCTTCCTCGATATTTCCTGTTCCTCCAAAAGTGTTTGGTTGTGTTTGTTTCGTTCACAATCATTCTCCCACTCGGAAAAAATTAGATCCTCGAGCCCGTAACTGTGCTTTGTAGGTTATTCTCTCACGCAAAAGGGGTACAAGTGTTATTATCCTCCGTCTCGTAAGTGGTTTGTGTCCATGGATGTCACTTTCGATGAATATTCTTCCTACTTCCCGTCATCTTAGTCATCTCTTTAGGGGGAGAGTAGGTTATGGGAAAAGAAGTCTGCTCCTGCTCCATTTAGAAGAGGAAGAAGGGGAGAATAAAATAGAGGGGGAGAATAAAACAGAGGGGGATGAAAGAGAAGTGAATGGAGAGGTAGAAGAAAATACAGAGGAAAGTGGAGGAGGAGGAAAAAAGAAAGAATTGTTGACCTACTCAAAAAATAAGGACAGGAGAAGGTTTGGGGCAACAGAAGAAAAAACCACATCGTCAATTCCATTGCAATCGCCCTCTTCAAGTGATGATGATCCAGGTACTCTTAGCTCCTCTTCTATTCCTCCTTTGAATCAAGAGTTAGACATCCCTATAGCTCTTGGGAATGTGTAACTTTCCCGACTATACTATGATTCCTATTAACCAAAGGACTCTTCATAGTAACTTTCTTTAAATTTGTTCAATGACCTACGACTCACCCAATCTTTTTATCCTAATATAAATTAGATACTTACCCAATCTTCGTAGCATATACGATCAGTTATCAAATTTCTACCATAGCCCAAGCTTCTTCTATTGAAGCTATTTTCTCTCTTCTATATAAGATTTCTCAACCATATTCATGGCTTTTGGAAGAAAAAGAGATCAACAGAATGTTGATTCATTTGAAGAACAACATGTCGATGATACAGTGAATTTAGATGATTCAACTGACGAAGAAGATCATACAGAACACAACAACAGTCAATCCACACAACAACGGTCAAATCAACTGGAAGTAGATGCAAAGTTGAAGCCATTACTCAGTGAAGTTAGATTCATTGGTGCGGCGCAAGGGAAAAATCCTGGAGGATCAAAAAGTTGGACATGCAATCATTGCAAAGCTAAATTTACGAGTTCATACACTCGAATTCATTATCACTTTTTCGGTGCTCCACCAGGGAAGAAAGCAGAAATTAAACGTTGTCCAGTATTGATGAAGGATCGTGCTACATATGAAAAAGTGCGACAAAAAGTACACGAGGCAGAAAAAAAAAGGGAGTTTCGTCGACCTTGAAAAATTCTACTCTCACAAAGCGACAAATTCCTTCATCGTCGGGGCCAATTGAAGATGCATTCAAGATGATGGTTAAAGATATGGTTGATATGAAGGTGATGAAGGGGTTATGTGCTAACGGAATTCCATTTAATGTGTTGAGAAATCCTCAATTCCATGAAATGGTTTCGGCCATAAATAACGGACCCAAAGGTTACAAGGCTCCTTCTTATGAAAAAGCAAGAACTACATTATTAGACGAGTGTAAAAGAAATGTGGAAAAAGACTTGATTCCTGTTAAAGATACTTGGTATTCTCATGGTGTATCCATTGTAACAGATGGGTGTACAAATGAAAAGCATCAGCCACTCATCAATATTGTTGCTGTAAACATTCGTGGAGCGATGTTTTTATTTGCCGAGGTTTTTTGTGGGATAGAAAAAACTGGTCAAGCTATTGCTAATTTTTTGCTACAAGCAATTGAGGATATTGGACCACAAAATGTGCTTCAAGTTGTGACGGACAATGCTACAAATTGTAAGCTAGCTGGAAAAGAGGTGGAGAAGGTACACAAACATATATTCTGGTCTCCTTGTGTTGTGCATACTTTAAATCTAATTTTTAAAGATTTTGCAAAGGAATTTGAATGGTTTACAAACACTTAAAAAAGAGGGAAGTTAATTGTTAAGTACTTTATAAACCACAATCATGCTTTGACCATTTTTAGGACCATTTTTAGGACCATTGTTAAGTACTTTGTAAACCACAATTGAAAGTTGCAAAGACAAGGTTTGTTTCACATTATATTTTGTTGAAGCGACTTCTTGACTGTAGAGAGGCCCTTGCAACTACTATTGTTCTTAAAACATGGAAAGATTGGGTGAAATTTGGAGATGAACACGCAAGGCAACTAGGTGCTTTGGTTGCAGAAACTATTAATAGCGAAGAATTTTGGGATGATGTGGAGGGCATTATAAAAATCACAAAGCCAATATATTTTTTGATTAAATTTGCTGATAGTGATGGTCAAAAAATGGGTGAAATCTACGAAAGGATGGACAACATGCTTGGGGAGATTAAAGATGTTATGATGAAAAATGAAAAGCATGCCATGATGTATCCTGAGAAAAAATTGTGCTCAGTAGGTGGGAAAAAATGAATATTCCACTGCATTGTCTTGGGTTTGCACTCACACCCCGATTTTATGATATTCAATATCTTACTAAGCTAGCACCAGGAGGCACGGTTAGAAAAAGTCCGAATCAAGACAAAGAAGTGATCATGGGTGTTATGGAAGCATTTGGGAAGAAATCAGAAGATGTTGAAGAAGAAAAAATACTACGAGAACAATATGTAATGTTCCATTCGCGAAAGGGTCTTTATGCCATGGCGGCTGCCCAAACAGATGTGGCAACCATGGATGCAATTGATTGGTGGTCAACATATGGTTCAGAAACTCCACAGTTAGCAGAGATTGCAAAAAAGGTATTACCTTTATTTATTTATCGTATTTTTTTTTATTATTATTATTATTATTATTATTATTATTATTATTATTATTATTTTAGTATTCTCAATTCTTTTTATTTTATGACAAAGGTACTCGCTCAACCAATAACTAGCTCATCCGCTGAAAGAAATTGGAGCACATATTCATACATTCACAATGTCAAGAGAAATCGACTAAATTCTGCAAGAGCAAATAAATTGGATTTCATTCATTCGAATATTCGTCTCCAATCACGTTTCACTGAAAGTCACAGGGATGGGCCTTTTAAAAAATGGGATATCAATCAGGAGAACACATGCATACATGATTCCATTGTGAGATTAGAGGACTTGCGTTGGAAGTCCCTAGAGAATCAAGAAGATGAAGAAGAAAATGAAGAAGTACCATCCATGCCCGTTTCAGGAGTAGCTAGACCACCTCATCCTAGTTCTAGCAGGCCACCAGTTCGTCGTTCTGGAGTACAACAGACTCAAATAACAAGCTTTGCAAGAGGAGGGAACAATTCAAAAGACAAGGAAAAAAATATCACAAAATAAATATTTAGAATTTAGATTTCTCTGTTAGTTTATTTTAAGACTTATGAGTTAATTTAAGTATTCTAATTTTATGACTTATCAATGAATTCAGTTTTCAAAATTTTTTTTAAAATTGGATCAAAATTGTTCAATACTATTAAATAATGCATATATTACAATAACATGAAGCATCAGTGCCGCATGGAGTGTTTGAGAAATTATCATCGTTATTCTATTGCTTTGGAGACATTCTAAGAAAAAAAAATTAAGAAATTTAGATATATATACATATTTAAAAAATATTAGTGCATTATTTTAAAAAAAATATTAAGATAATTTTATTTATTTTTAAAAAATATTAAGTTAAGATATATACTCCATTAGAGCTGTTATATAGTAGTAAAGAGTAATGCTATGCTTACAATATTTCTATCCCAAAAGTACTTCCCAAATGATGTGGCAGTGGGGCTAGGTCTAATACAGCGAGACCAGATCAAAATTCAACTGATCCCATTGTATTAGACGGGCCCAATACCACATCATTTAGGGAGCACTTTTGGTATAGAAATTGAGAAGTATAGCATAAGTATATAGTACTAAATACCCTAATATTCAGCAAAAAAATAAAAATAAAAATAAAATTACTAATTACTAATTACCCATATACATACCCTAAGATGTGTGTATGTATACTATATAAAGACTAAAAGACTAAAGAGTCTATTAAGACTCTAGTCAAACCGACTCAAACACACACACACGGACACATACAAACACACAGAGACCGACACTCAGAAACACACACACATACACAATCACACAAGCATAGATCCAGACACATACACAGATCGACACACACAAACACTCAACACACACACCGACACACACACAAGCACAGATCGACACACACACAGAGATCGACACACACCCACACACAAATCCACACACACACACAGAGATCGACACACTTACCTGGTGCTTGAAGGCTGAAGAGAGAAAGAGAAGCTTGAAGGTTGAAGAAAGAGAACAGATCTGAAGAAAAGAAGCTTCAAGCTTCAAAGGTTTCGTGAGTATCGGGCCGAGTTTTCAATATCTCGGCCGTACCGACGGCCGAGATAGCCGAGATAACACGCGATACCAAATTTTTTTTAACTCGAATCTGTATCGCCGAGTTGACTCGGATCAGTACCCTCCGAAACCGGTTAACTCGGCCGATACGTCTCGGTATCGACCGAGTTTTTGAACCAGGAGAATAGGTCTCTGCAAGTGTATCCCAGATGTCTTTGGCATTCTCCATCTCAAAGAACCCATCAGCTATCTCGAGCTCCATGGAATGAGTAAGCCAACTCATGACCAAAAAATTGTCCACTTCCCACTTTGCATAAGTAGGATCTTCAATGCTAGGAGCCTTGAGTGTGCCATTTACATAACCAAATTTAGACCTGCTTTAAGCCAAAATGTGGCGGACTGGGACAAAGATAAGTAATTATCACCATCCAGAAGTACGGTGGTAATTTTGGACCCAAGGTTCTCGGTAATGGTCCTCTCATTACCTACTGGAGAACTTGTAACTTCAACAGTCTTTTGAATCAAATCGTCCTTCGTCATATCGAAGAGAAACAGGCACAACCAACAATGATGAAATCGGGACACTCCTAGCATTCACATGCACCACTTTGGTGCAATCGTCCAATCTATGGACAAATCATGTGGTCTGAAGCCGGCCGGAAAGAGAGAAGAAACTGGTTGTGATCAGAACAGACCAATGATGGTGGAGTCCACCCTGGGGTTTTAGAAGACTGAAAAAATTAGGAATATAGGGTTATATATATCAGTCCAGAATATCGACTAGGAAAAAACTAGGAAAAAAGAGTTGGAATGTGGGTATTTAGGCCAGGATAAGGTGCGACAAGCTTGGAGGAGTAACTATGGAGGCTAGGGAGGTAGGTTGGAGGTGCGGCGAGGCTGGGTATGGATCCAGGAAGTGCGGCATGGCTGGGGCTGGTCACTGGTGGTGCGACATGGCTTGGGTTGGTCCCTGGTGGTGTGGCGGCGATGGTGATTGTTGGTGCATGGATCTAGTCCCCTCTTAGGGCAGCTTTGATATCATGTTGATTTTTCACAAAAGTTTAGAGAGCCCTAATGTGACTCTCCTTGATTTTATTAGACAATAATCAAATAATATAATTACAAGAGTACCCTTACAGAAAGGGAAAACATAAAATAAAACATAAGGCTAAAACAATAATATTAACTCTCAACATATGTCTTAGATTTGTTACAGGAGACGCGGATGCTTGGTAGTAAAGCAGCTGATACTCCAATGGACCCAAATCAGAAACTTAGCGATGATACAAGTGGAGAACTTGTGGATAAGGGTAGATATCAGAGGATGGTTGGTAAATTGATTTACCTATCTCATACTAGACCAGACATAGCGTTTGCTGTGAGTGTGGTTAGTCAGTTTATGCTCGCTCCGAGGCAGGTTCACCTTGATTCTGTCTTCCGAATCGTGAGGTATCTCAAATCAGCACCTGGAAAGGGTTTATTCTTTGCTAAGCATGGTCACACTCAAGTAGAGGCATACACAGACGCTGATTGGACTGGTTCAATTACCGACAGAAGGTCAACAACGGGGTACTGTTCCTTTGTTGGTGGAAACTTGGTAACTTGGAGGAGCAAAAAGCAACCAGTGGTGGCGAGATCCAGTGCTGAGGCTGAGTTTAGAGCTATAGCATAGGGACTTTGTGAACTACTGTGGATTCAGATTATTCTGTCTGGTCTTGGTTTTGGGCCTCAAGACTCAATGAAGTTATATTGTGACAATAAAGCTGCTATTAATATTGCTCACAATCCGGTTCAGCATGATAGGACCAAGCACGTGGAGATAGATCGGCATTTTATCAAGGAGAAACTCAATAGCGGTAGTATATGTACTCCGTTTGTGAAGTCTGGAGAACAGCTAGCTGACGTTCTCACAAAGAATCTTGCAAGCAAATCTTTTCATCTTATTCTTGGCAAGCTGGGTATGAGAGATATCTTCGCACCAGCTTGAGGGGGAGTGTTGAGATTTGTTATTTTTTATGTCTTGTAGTTTATTTTCTCTTTTATCAGGGATATTCCTGTAATTATTTTTTCCTTCTTTTTGTTGGATGAATAAAAGATGAGAGACACGTTTTGTCACGCCCGTTCCAAAATTTCATAAATTTTACCATGCATATTTGAATATGTGAGTTTATCAATGTAAATTGATAATTGAGGTTGGAGTTGACTGTGAGTCAACGGCAAGGTGTCAGTGAGGACACGAGAACCTGGTAGTTCATTTTACATTGGCACGATTAAATGACATTTATAGGATTTAAATGTTATTTGACTTTCTGGTATTATGATGAGTAGTGAATTTACTTGAGTAGTGTAAATTCTGGTAATTTTGGCATTGTTGTATATCTTTTTGAGAACTGTGGTGAGAACGTGAGTGTCACGTTATATAAAAGGTTGGTTGTGTAGAGATTTCACAGAATTTAGTTTTCGGACGTAATTTTGGAACCAAACGAGACTTAGTCGAAAACTGTTGGAATTGATAATTTTCACTCGTAAAGTTGTAAAATGGACGTGTGCGACGTTTCAGGGAATAATTAGGAGTTTTGGAGAATTCATGGGGAGGTAAACGTAATTCCCGGGAGTCGTGCCTATATATAGAAACTCATGAATTAATTTCATTAGTTCAAACCTAAATTGGAAATCAAGAGAGGGGAGATTTGGGGATTTGATTGCTACGAGCTTTCCGACACAAATCGACGACCTTCCGATCGTCAGTTTTTCTCCAAATTCCATATTTGAGCTCCTTAAGGTAAGAGCTTCATTTTGATACCACTTATGCCTTGTTTGGCATAGTTTTTATAAAAGTCCTAATGTTGAAATTTTGGGGAAAACATGTCTAAACTTGTAGGAATTCCTTGTAATCGGAGATCCGACGTTTAATTAGTCTCCTAATTCATCCCTCAAAGTTATAAGAAAATCGCACGAGGTATGAATTCTAAGCCTATGAATTATAGGAAATTTCATGTTTTAATTATCGGACCTAATATTTTGGATCCGGGCGAAATTCATGTATTAAGTAGGCCCGTTAATTATGCACATGAAAATGCCATGAAAGCACGTATAGATGATTATATGAGCATGCTATGTGTCTATGTGGGTCAAAGGGGAGTGTGATACAAATTCATGCCGGGGTACGCCTCTCGATGTTTGAGAGTTATAGTAGCGACGGCTACTTGCTTGGTTTGGGAATCGGCCCAGCCAGAGCAGTTGGGTGCAATGGTTGATAGACTCTGGGCTTGCCATTGGCATCGCGGTTGATAGACTTTGGGCTTGCCGATATACCGGATGAATGTGTGTCTCCCTCCCTAGAGACTATTTGATGTGTTTGAGATGTTTAATGCATGAATTGTCATATAAGCATATGTTTAGAATTGTGCACTCAGCATAAAGCTGAGCAGTGGAGATTTACTCCATTGCAGGTGAAAGAAAGAAAGGAAAGAAGAAACGTGAGGAGTGAGACCGCGGGAGCGACAGGGATTCTTCTCTTGTATATATTTTTGTTTTCTTCTCCAAGCCTTGTAATATTTAACGCTTTAAATAACTAGAGCTATGGAATTGACTTGGAAGGTGTAGTACGGTGTTCATGATGTTGTAATAAGTCTTAAAACTCTTTTTAACTTTGTTGTAATGAATCCGAACTCATGGATTCGTGTGTTAAAGGCTTAACTTGTTAATTTCGTGTTTTGGGGAGGAATGTAATAGAACTTTCATGTTTTAATCCAAACAAGCTTTAACTTGTTTCTTTATCGTCCTGGTTCATGGATTGGTAAGTCTAAACGTTGGTTTTGATAGTAAGTTGTGACTTGTGAAGTTTGAATTGGTTTGCATGTGGGGTTGAGGTGTTATGTGTAGGTTGTTTGACGCCTTAGCACAATTCTGCAGCATTAGGCAGAGTTCTGCTGGAGGGTCATTCGACCGGTCGAAGGGGGTCGTTCGACCGGTCGAAATACCCCCTGTAAGAAATCTTTTTCTATACCTTCCGGAATTATTTTAGATGTTTTGATTGGTTCTTAGGGTACCTTTGGGACCCCTTGTAACATGTATTCATCCGACTTGAAAAACAATTACGTTTTAGATTTTATATGGATTTCACCACTCGGAGGGTAATGTTTCCTAAAGTTTTATATTCTCAAGGTTGTTTAAAGTTCTTTTCCGCTGCGTATAATTATCTAATAGTTGGTTGAGCCTTGGTGGCGTGCCACGTGTCCTATTTCTGCACGTTAGCGGGATGGGTCGTGACATTTATTGGTATCAGAGCTAGAGGTAACAAAACTTTGAGAACGTGCGACGACGAGTGGAGTGTTGAGTGCTTTCGCCACATATTCTAGAATGCATCCACATATTGTAGAGATGTTTGATGCATATGTATGTTGTTGTGCATACATGTTATAAATACTGTTGTACATGCATAGTGTTTATGCATTGAGATTGACAGGACTGTAATCATGAGTGACGAAGAGCGAGATCTGTCGCCACACACTCGACGTATGAATCAAATGGCAGAAATGATGGGAAATATGGGAGACATGATCAGGAATATAGCGGAACGGTTGCCCCCAACACCTCCATTGGAGCCAGAATCGATAGTTGTGGTGCATGTGCCTGAGAATAGGGGTATGAGATCTGTGTCAGAACAATTTACAAGGAAAAAACCGACAGAGTTTCATGAGACTTCTGACACGACATTGGCAGAACATTGGGTTATGGACATGGAAAGGATTTTTCGATCGATCCCGATGACTGATAAGGAGAAGATTGAGAACGCTAGTGATATACTCAGAGGTGAAGCCCAGAATTGGTGGGTGAACGTTCTAGAACAGGGAGCACCAATAACTTGGGAGGGATTCAAGGCAGAGTTCAATCGCCGATTCTTTCCAAGGGCTACTCTCAATGCAAAGAAGAGAGAATTTGATAATCTTAGACAGGGAGATATGACTATCACTGAGTACACTTCGAAGTACAACGCCTTGTTGAGATTTGGAAAGGGGTCTGTGTTGACAGAGGAAGATAGAGCAAGGAAGTACGAGGAGGGGTTAAGGGAGAATATCCGTTTAAGGGTTGAAACCTATGAACATTCAACAGTTGCCGCAGTACAACAAACGGCACTTGTAGCTGAAAGTGGGACGGAGAGATCGAGACAATATCAGTCAGGCCAACAGGGGAAGAGAAATTATGAAGGTAGCGATCGGAACCAAGGCGGATATTTTAAGAGGCCTTTTGCGAGGGGTCCTGGTTCTAGTTCCAATTTCGGCGGACAAGGAAAAACAACGAGCAACATACCAATCTGTCCGCTTTGTAATCAACCACACATCGGCCGCTGTTTCATGACTAACTTCCAGAATAAGAACCAGGGAACGGGCAGTACCAATTCTACACCTGATATGAGGGGAAAGTGCTTTGATTGTGGGATGCTTGGACATCGATCTAGGGATTGCCCGAGGAAACGTCCTCCACAAGGAGCTAGTTCTATGGCTTCTAGCGGTTCAAGGCCTAGACAGACCAACGATGGGGGACAGAGGACAGAGCAACGCCAGGGGAGATCATTTCAGATGAACCCGGGAGATATGGCTGCTTCGGAGACAGTGGTCTCAGGTATGGTGCCTATATGTTCGCACTTAGCAAGCATACTTGTTGACTCAGGATCTACGCATTCATTTGTATCGCATGCCTTTGTTGAACATTTGAATGTTAAATCGGCACCGTTAGGATATGAATTATCTATTGCCGTACCACTTAGTAAGTCGATCATGACGTCTACGATATACAAGAACTGTGAAATCCAACTAGGCGAGAAGTTGATGACCGTAGACCTTATACCAATCGTCGTGAACCACTTTGACGTGATACTAGGAATGGATTGGTTAGCCCTTAACCAAGCCACGATAAACTGTGAACGGAAAGAGGTTAACTTTCGATCACCGGTGCATGGGAACTTTTGTTTCCAAGGGGGTGGGGTTTCACCGCCACCGTACTTGATTTCAGCCATTCGAGCGGGTAAGTTGTTGAGAAAAGGATGTCAAGGATTTTTGTGTTCAGTGACTGACACGGCAGCGACCGAACTGAAGGTAGAAGATATTCCAATAGTGCGAGAATATCCAGATGTATTTCCTGATGACTTGCCAGATGTTCTGATTGAGAGGGAAATTGAGTTCACCATTGAAGTAATGCCAAACTCAAGACCCATATCAAAGGCACCATATAGAATGGCACCCGTGGAGTTGAAAGAATTGAAAATTCAACTACAAGAGTTGCTTGACAAAGGTTTCATTCGACCTAGCATATCACCGTGGGGAGCTCCAGTATTGTTTGTGAAAAAGAAGGATGGTTCAATGAGAATGTGTGTGGACTATCGGGAACTAAACAAGTTGACAATCAAGAACAAGTACCCATTACCAAGAATTGATGATTTATTTGATCAACTTCGTGGGGCACAAGTTTTCTCCAAGATAGACTTGAGATCGGGCTACCATCAGTTGAGAGTAAAGGCCGAGGATGTAGAGAAGACAGCTTTCAGAACGCGCTACGGACACTACGAGTTCTTGGTCATGCCATTTGGAGTTACAAATGCACCAGCCGCGTTCATGGATCTTATGAACCGAGTCTTCAAGGACTACTTGGACGATTTTGTGATAGTGTTTATCGATGATATCCTTATTTACTCGGCAAATGAGATAGAACATGAGAACCACCTGAGACTTATACTTCAGAGGTTGCGAGAGAAGCAACTATTTGGAAAATTCAAGAAATGCGAATTTTGGTTACCTAGCATTACTTTTCTTGGTCACGTGATTGACAAGAATGGAGTTTCAGTTGATCCTCACAAAGTGGAAGCAATATCAAATTGGCAAAGACCGACATCTGTATCGGAAATCCGAAGTTTCTTGGGATTAGCAGGGTACTACCGCCGTTTTATTGAGAACTTCTCGAGAATTTCGCTACCTATGACAAAGTTGATGAGGAAGGATGTTACGTTTGAATGGAGTTCGGAATGCGAAGAAAGTTTTCAAGAGTTGAAATCACGGTTGACAAGAGCACCTATCTTGACAATACCATCCGGGACCGAAGGATTTGTGATTTATAGCGATGCATCACATCAAGGTTTGGGATGTGTGCTCATGCAAGGTGGCAAAGTAATTGCTTATGCTTCAAGACAGTTGAAGACTCATGAGGTAAATTATCCGACTCACGATCTTGAATTAGCCGCCGTAATTCATGCCTTGAAAATTTGGAGACACTACCTATACGGGGAAAAGTGTGAGATATTCACCGACCACAAGAGTTTGAAGTATATTTTTACTCAACGAGACTTGAATATGAGGCAAAGAAGATGGTTAGAATTGATGAAGGATTACGATCTTTCTATAGAGTATCATCCGGGAAAGGCTAATGTAGTGGCCGATGCGTTAAGCCGGAAGACGACACGGAACTTAGCGACGAGCTAACACCACAGAAAGAATTAGTAAGGGAAATGGAACAGTTAGAGTTGGATGTAATTCCAGAAACCAATGGTGGCTTAATGATGGCGATCATAGCACACCCTGATATTATGGATGAGATCAAGAGGGCACAATTTGACGATGTCTATCTGTGCAGAATGAGAGATGAGATACCTTTGGAAAAACGACCAGGGTTCACCTTGCAACAAGGAGTATTGATGCTTGGAAACCGATTATGTGTACCGAATGTGAAAGATTTGAAAGATAGAATCCTCGAAGAAGCACATAGTACTAGATATTCAGTGCACCCGGGAAGTAATAAGATGTACCGGAACTTGAGAGAAAACTTCTGGTGGAAAGGTATGAAGCGTGAAGTCGCTAAGTATGTTTCAGAGTGTTCAGCATGTCAACAAGTGAAAGCAGAGAGACAAATACCTGCAGGTTTATTGCAACCATTACCAGTGTCAGAGTGGAAATAGGATGAGATTACGATGGACTTTGTTTCTGGATTTCCACGCTCGTTCAACAAGAATGATAAGATTTGGGTGATAGTTGACCGATTAACAAAGTCAGCGCATTTCCTACCGATCAAGACGACTAAACCTTCGAAGTTAGCCGAGCTGTATGTGAAAGAGATTGTGAGACTACACGGGGTTCCAGCAGTGATTATATCAGATCGAGATAGTAGTTTTACATCGAGATTTTGGGGAAGTTTACAAAAAGCTATGGGTACGAAGTTGAGCTTCAGTACTGCATTTCATCCTCAGACTGATGGACAGTCGGAACGCATGATTCAGACACTGGAGGATCTGCTGAGACTTTGTGTTTTGGATTTTGGGAATGATTGGGAGAAACATCTACCTTTGATTGAATTTGCTTACAACAATGGGTTCCAGTCAAGTATCGGCATGGCACCTTACGAGGCATTGTATGGGCGCAAGTGTCGATCACCAATTTGTTAGACCGAGGTTGGGGAAAGGAAGTTGCTAGGACCTGAGTTAATACAGGTGACTACTGAGAAAGTGAAGTTAATTCAGGAGCGACTTAAGGCAGCTCAGAGTCGCTATAAGAGCTATGCGGACTCTAAACGACGACCGATGGTTTTTGAAGTAGGTGACTTCGTATACTTGCGAGTATCGCCTTCAAAAGGCATTGTTCGATTTGGAAAGCGGGGGAAACTTAACCCGAGATTTATAGGACCTTTTGAGATCCTAGAGAGAGTAGGACCAGTGGCTTATCGATTAGCCTTATCATCAGAGTTAGCATTCGTGCACAACGTATTCCACGTGTCGATGTTGAGACGGTGTATGACGGATGCGAATAAAATCATAGTACCTGAACCATTGCAAATCCAAGAGGACTTATCTTATATAGAGCATCCAGTAGCGATCTTGGAACGAAAAGAGCAAGTACTGAGAACTAAGACGATTGCGATGGTGAAAGTCTTATGGCATAGTCATTCAATCGAGGAAGCTACGTGGGAACATGAGGAAGAGATGAGGAATGAGTATCCGCACCTGTTCGACGTATGAGGTATAAGTTTGGGGACAAACTTCCTTTTTGGAGGGGAGAGTTGTCACGCCCGTTCCAAAATTTCATAAATTTTACCATGCATATTTGAATATGTGAGTTTATCAATGTTAATTGATAATTGAGGTTGGAGTTGACTGTGAGTCAACGGCAAGGTGTCAGTGAGGACACAAGAACCTGGTAGTTCATTTTACATTGGCACGATTAAATGACATTTATAGGATTTAAATGTTATTTGACTTTCTGGTATTATGATGAATAGTGAATTTACTTGAGTAGTGTAAATTCTGGTAATTTTGGCATTGTTGTATATCTTTTTGAGAACTGTGGTGAGAACGTGAGTGTCACGTTATATAAAAGGTAGGTTGTGTAGAGATTTCACAGAATTTAGTTTCCGGACGTAATTTTGGAACCAAACGAGACTTAGTCAAAAACTGTTGGAATTGATAATTTTCACTCGTAAAGTTATAAAATGGACGTGTGCGACGTTTCAGGGAATAATTAGGAGTTTTGGAGAACTCATGGGGAGGTAAACGTAATTCCCGGGAGTCGTGCCTATATATAGAAACTCATGAATTAATTTCATTAGTTCAAACCTAAATTGGAAATCAAGAGAGGGGAGATTTGGGGATTTGATTGCTACGAGCTTTCCGACACAAATCGACGACCTTCCGATCGTCAGTTTTTCTCCAAATTCCATATTTGAGCTCCTTAAGGTAAGAGCTTCATTTTGATACCACTTATGCCTTGTTTGGCATAGTTTTTATAAAAGTCCTAATGTTGAAATTTTGGGGAAAACATGTCTAAACTTGTAGGAATTCCTTGTAATCGGAGATCCGACGTTTAATTAGTCTCCTAATTCATCCTTCAAAGTTATAAGAAAATCGCACGAGGTATGAATTCTACGCCTATGAATTATAGGAAATTTCATGTTTTAATTATCGGACCTAATATTTTGGATCCGGGCGAAATTCATGTATTAAGTAGGCCCGTTAATTATGCACATGAAAATGCCATGAAAGCACGTATAGATGATTATATGAGCATGCTATGTGTCTATGTGGGTCAAAGGGGAGTGTGATACAAATTCATGCCGGGGTACGCCTCTCGATGTTTGAGAGTTATAGTAGCGACGGCTACTTGCTTGGTTTGGGAATCGGCCCAGCCAGAGCAGTTGGGTGCAATGGTTGATAGACTCTGGGCTTGCCATTGGCATCGCGGTTGATAGACTTTGGGCTTGCCGATATACCGGATGAATGTGTGTCTCCCTCCCTAGAGACTATTTGATGTGTTTGAGATGTTTAATGCATGAATTGTCATATAAGCATATGTTTAGAATTGTGCACTCAGCATAAAGCTGAGCAGTGGAGATTTACTCCATTGCAGGTGAAAGAAAGAAAGGAAAGAAGAAACGTGAGGAGTGAGACCGCGGGAGCGACAGGGATTCTCCTCTTGTATATATTTTTGTTTTCTTCTCCAAGCCTTGTAATATTTAACGCTTTAAATAACTAGAGCTATGGAATTGACTTGGAAGGTGTAGTACGGTGTTCATGATGTTGTAATAAGTCTTAAAACTCTTTTTAACTTTGTTGTAATGAATCCGAACTCATGGATTCGTGTGTTAAAGGCTTAACTTGTTAATTTCGTGTTTTGGGGAGGAATGTAATAGAACTTTCATGTTTTAATCCAAACAAGCTTTAACTTGTTTCTTTATCGTCCTGGTTCATGGATTGGTAAGTCTAAACGTTGGTTTTGATAGTAAGTTGTGACTTGTGAAGTTTGAATTGGTTTGCATGTGGGGTTGAGGTGTTATGTGTAGGTTGTTTGACGCCTTAGCACAATTCTGCAGCATTAGGCAGAGTTCTGCTGGAGGGTCATTCGACCGGTCGAAGGGGGTCGTTCGACCGGTCGAAATACCCCCTGTAAGAAATCTTTTTCTATACCTTCCGGAATTATTTTAGATGTTTTGATTGGTTCTTAGGGTACCTTTGGGACCCCTTGTAACATGTATTCATCCGACTTGAAAAACAATTACGTTTTAGATTTTATATGGATTTCACCACTCGGAGGGTAATGTTTCCTAAAGTTTTATATTCTCAAGGTTGTTTAAAGTTCTTTTCCGCTGCGTATAATTATCTAATAGTTGGTTGAGCCTTGGTGGCGTGCCACGTGTCCTATTTCTGCACGTTAGCGGGATGGGTCGTGACACGTTTGTCTCTCTAATTTGGCTTTATTCTTTGTCAATAAAGATAACTAATTTTGTAGCGCATTTTCCGCGAATATTTATTGGAAACACTTTCAAAACGTGTCTCCATGTAAATAGTAAAAGAAGTGATGTAGGACGGAAATGGGGAAGGGCGAGCCATAATGTAACCCAAGCGAGGTCGAAGTCGAAGATGCCACTCGAGCGAGGTGGCAAAAGGCAGATACGTAATTCAAGCAGTTTCAGCCAGTTTAGGAAATTACTATTTTGTCATATCTTAGGAAAGTCCTAGGAAATTACAAGTTTGTCAAATTTTAGGAAATTACTTGGAAACAACTATGTATTAGTATTTGGTCGAATTTTGTAAAAAATTACTAGGAAGTTACTATTTTGTAGTTTTCTTATATTTCTCTACTCGCAAGGTAAATTTACTTATGGACTAAGTTTACTTGGCGAGTACGTTTTCTTAGCAAGCAAGTTTACATAGAGATTAAGTATAGAACATTCCAACCTCGATAAATACCATTGTAGCCTTGTGGCAAAATTGAACAATTCAATAAATTTCATCAATAAAATATCTATTTATACACTGTGTGTTGTTTTCTCTTGCGAGAATTATTATGAGATTTTGACGTGTTCAAATCTCTTCTTTGTAAGCTTCCACCTGTGCCAAGCGGTATCATAGCGAGGATTCGCCTGGCTCGATGCCTGCTAACCAAAACGAAGCAAATCCCATACACGATGCTCGTAGGAACTATGGTGATGTGTGGGCTACGATTGAAGAGCGAAGGCAACAACCAATGAAGCACAACTCTTCGAAAAGGCAGCCGCACCCGCTCTTAGTGTGCACCCATACTGGGTGCGCCGTGGATTCTTTGAGTTCTTTTGGAGTGTGGCTAGGCTTTTTTGCAGCGTTCGTTTGAGGAAAAAAAAAAAGTTCTTCATGCAATTTTGAAAACTTTTGGGGTTTAAAAGAGAAATAATAGAAAATAATAATAGCAATTATCTAGGATATACACTAATGTACTAATAGTTATAAAATAATTTGTATATACTATTATATAAAAAATATATTTTTAAAATTGTATCCAGGTAATCCCGCCGCTCCCGCAACCTTACTTTTTGAAAAATTAACGAATCCCTTGCACCCGAATCCCCGCATCCACACTGGTGCTATCTAGGCAACCGTGAGATGCTGCAGGGGCTTGCAGTCAACACCAGTAGAGAACCAGCCGTCAACAGGAACCGAGCCAGAGGAATTGCCCAAGGCCGACTTGCTGAAGTTCATATACCAGAAAGACATCCCCAAAGGCGACCTGCCAATGGAGAAGAGTCAGATATGGAAAGTGAAAGTGAAGGGGAGATAGAGCGGGTTGTATCAAACTATGGGCGTAACCAGAAGTTTGATGACTACCGTATGAAGTCTGACAGCCCAGGCTTTAACGGTAATCTTCATATAGAACAGTTCCTTGACTGGATTTCTGAAGTTGATCTCGGAACAAAGGACAGTCAACATAGGTTTTTGGAAATTAAAAGGCACTGCAGCAGTTTGGTGGAATCAGTTGTAGAGGAATCGACGTCGTCAAGGGAAGAATCCAATCCGAACATGGAAACAGATGAAGCAGTTCATTATGGATTGTTTTCTGCCACCAGATTATGAGCAATATATATTCCAGAATTGCGCGCAAGGCACTAGATCGGTTTTTGATTATACGACAGAATTCCTTAAGACTTTCTGATCGTAAAAATTTGGCCGAGACAGAAAGTCAAAAGATTACGAGATATCCAGATGGATTAAGCCCAACAATTCAGGTGCATATGGGATGGCAAGCCATGTGGTCAGTAGACGAGGCATACAATGTGGCGTTGAAAGCAGAACTAATGGAGAAGAAATATGCCTCTACTAGCTACCCACGAAGGGGTCAAGCTAAGTCCTACTGACAGATGGGGCGAAGCACACAAGTCCAATTTCAATCACCACCCAACCAACCAAAGGCCCAAGAAGCCTCCCGGAAGACTGTAGTAGGAGTAAGCAACAGTGGAAGAAATGGCCATAATATTGCTCCAACAATAGTTACAAACTCAAAATTTGAAACAGATACATGGATTGTGATATCATGCAAAACCAATCTTTAGAAGTTCTTGATATTATGGCACAAGAACTTTTTGAGGGAAAAACTATCACTGCTTGGGAAGACAAGGATAATTTATTTATTCTTCAGCCACATCACGAAGACAAGTCAACATGTGATTGCATTACTATTGATCAACATTTTGATGACAAAACTGATGCAACGGATAAAGCTTTTTCAAACGTCGTGTCGAATTCAAAAATTGAAACGGGTTCGTACGATGGTGAGGTAGTACAAAATCAATTTTTGGACTTAAATACACCAAACGTTTATGAAGCACAGGAGTCCAAAAGTTGTGATGGCAAGAATTGGGTATATAGTTGCAAGCGAGATCATGAAGGTTTTTATTCTCCATGTGCTGGTCATACTCCTATACTTGAAGTTGATCAACAAGAAGAATTTAAAACTGTGAAGTTTTTGGCACCTATGAAGCACGGGTACTGCATTTTCAGAGGAGTACCAGTACCGGGTACCGGGTACCGACACGCATACAGTACGACTAGATACATGTCGGGTACTCCTCCAACGGCGTCCTACTATTTTAAATTAAAAGAAAACATTGGGTATGGCTTGGGTACACCATATACGGCATGGTCGAACCAGCAGGAGAGAAAGAAGAAGAAGAAGAAGACTTACCTGGTCGTCGATCTACCCCCAGGCCCCAGGTCTGTCTTCCTCCCCTTCGTCTCTCTCTCTCTCTCTCCTGGTGGTTATTGCGGTTGGAGGAGAAACCCTAATGTGTGTATATGTAATTAATATTTAAGTTATTATGAATAGACCCCTTAAATTGTTACAAATATTAAAGTGTCTCAGGATTTCTGCTTCGCCTTCGCCTAGTGAACCGAACTAATCTGCTTTCCCTGAGCCTGACGCCTGAAGCGTTGGAACCGGAGATATTCAAATAACACCACATAACAGATAAGTACCTATTATTTAAACCCCAAATCTATGGTTATTTCTACAGACCCACAAAGAAATTATAAATTTAATATTTTTTATTTATTTAACATTTGTAGTCTTTGTATTTGTATATAAATATTTTTAAAAGCCACAAACCACGTCACTCAATGTATCATCTTCATAATTTTCCAAGACAGAATTTGTAGTCATACTTGCTATGTGCATATATCAGTAGACAATACAACAATGATGGATATATATATATAGGATAACTCTTTGGGCACATAAGAATCTCACAAAAATAAGATACATAAACTTCTCTCCCCTGTGGACCCCACAAACACTGTGGACTCCACAGTGTCAATGGATCCCACCAGGAGAGAGATAGACACATTGTGGTTTATGTATCTTGTTTTTGTGAGATTCTTGTGTGCCCCAAGAGACACACCAGGCTCACTATTCTGCATTAAATTTTATAAACTCACATGTGTTACAACTAAACAATTGACAATAACATGCATCAAGCATAGCAGGTGGCAATCGTTACCCCTATGGCCATTGAGAAACTCAGAGATAGAGGAGTAATCACGCAACTGAAAGTTAAAACTGCAGATTTCACAAATAAATTCAGCATGGAATGGATATCAACACAAAATATATTACTACTTAGTTCCCTTCACAGGGATGCTAATGGGGAATGGTGCACTACGAAGGAACATTAACGCAATTACCTCATCAGAAACTAAGTAGCCAACCCCAAGTAGGCTAGTATAGGATTTAGTTATTTCATACTCCTGGTAGAAAAGAACTAATAGTATTACAGGTTGTGAACAGCAGCTGGATGGAAACACTAAACTACAAATGGCGATGTTTCAGTGAATTAGAGCACTGTTCTAAAGAATGCTATTTGCTTCTTTTTCTGCTCTCTCTCTCTCTCTCTCTCTCTCTGTCTCTCTCTCTCTCTCTCCATTAAAACAGAATAAGGAATATACATTTCGAATGAGTTTACTAAATAGGCACTCAATGAAGCCAAAATATATGTACTTGCGCCTATAGACACATTAATATAATGAGTTATAGAATAAAAGGAAAGACTTATATTAGCAAATGAAATTAATGTACTGAACTAGTTAGTTAGCAGGTGAAAATGCGTTAAAAAAAAAAATTTACCTTGGGCAATAGCTGTTACAGCTTCGTCCATGGCGTCCTTGGTAGGAAAAACCCTAGAAACCAGACCCAATTCCTTAGCTTCCAAAGCCGAAAACCTCCGTCCAGTCAACGCTAACTCCATGGCATTCCCGTAGCCAACAATACTTGGTAGCCTCTGAAGAGTTCCGAGATCAGCCGTGATTGCCAAATCCACCTCTTTCACGGAGAAGAAGGCGTTCTCACAACAATACCGAATGTCACAGGCAGTGATGATATCAATAGCAGCGCCTACACAAGCCCCGTGAACAGCGGCGATCACAGGCTTCCGGCACCGTTCGATGGCCGTGATAGCGTCCTGAAAGCCTTTGATGAGTCGCCGGAGACGTTCGGCGGTGCGTCCAGGGTCTCCTTTCGCCGTAATTAAGGAGGAGAGGACTTTGAGGTCAATACCGGAGCAGAAATGGTTGCCGTTTCCGGATAGGATTATGACGCCGACGTCAGGGTTTTGGTCGAGAGAGGATAGGGCTTTGGGGAATTCTGTGAAGAAATCGCGAGATAGAGCGTTCACAATCGACGGGAGATTGAGGTTGAGGTTGAACACCGATGATGAGCTGCTTTTGTTTTTCTGTACAATTTCAACACTTTTGTAGCAGCTTTCCATTGTTAGTTGATTGATTAGCTTCTTCTTCGTCTTCCTTTCCCCAATTTCCTAACTCGACTAGACACAAAAGAGAAATTGATATCAAAATGAAAGAAACAACTTGATTTTTTTTTTTTTTTTTTTTTAAGAAAAAAGGTCCTACCGGGAGTCGAACCCAGGTCGCTGGATTCAAAGTCCAGAGTGCTAACCACTACACCATAGAACCGGTTTTGATTGATGTTATATTATTCTTTAACTAAACTACCATTACTAGGAATACTTTTTTAAGTGCATTCTTATTTTTAAAACTAAACCTGTACAAGTGCTATCATTTCCCAAAATGCTAGAGTTATATCAAGTTTTGGTATGAAACTGTTTGCAGAAGAAGTTGGTTGCTTAAAAATGCACTTTAACTACTTTACTCTCTCCTATATATCTTAATTAAGATTTTAATTATGGTTGCTTTTGTTTGTATTCAGATTTACATGCAATAATTATTAAGTTGTGTTGAGAGATAAGATACGTTTTTCAATTAGTTTTCATCTAATATTGCTTCCAAATTTTATTAAAATGTTACAACTTGTACGTACGTATGACATTTAAAATCTGACAAATCTTCCACCCAAAGAATCAAAAGGTTGCCATACACGAAAGCTATCATTCTAATTTGCTTGATTAAGATATCTCCTTCCCTCACGTCATCCAAAAATTTCCCCCTATTCAGGTGTTTAATTAGCTGCCACCCGCAAAGACGAAATTCAAGAATTAATTCCTTTTCTTATCTTATTAAGATCGAAGGCTGTTATTTGTTTCCCTTGTACAACACCACTTTCATAATTTAATGCGTAAACTTTCTGAATTCCTCCATCTATAAATGCTCGTCGTTTTCTCTCTCTCTCTCTCTCTCTCTATATATATATATATATTTTATATGTATATGTACATTTGTGGTAATGCCAGGGAATTACTGCTAATCTGCACTACCCTACCCTACATATCTGTAATTAACATGGCCACAGTGCTCATGTGATGTGATATATGTGGAGCTGTCTATTTTTACTACGCAATATAATTATGGAACGTGATTCACAAACTAATTCTAGGTGGAGGACTGTAACATCTGTTAATGGGACTGCATACCATATATCATCGCACGGCCATGAATTAAGCCACAAAGTTACGTGTTTGATTGATTTGGGATCCACATCCCTCTTCTGATCAATCACTGTTAAATTTAAATTGGATCATCCAATCCGGCTAAAACCAATTGGTAATTGAGGATGACAAGTCGGGTTCTCGTGTCATAATCGTATCATTAATCTGGTTGTGTGTTTAGAATTTGATTTTTAGTTTTGAGTGTTATTCATCTGTAATACAAATCATTTTAAATTAATCGTGTCGTGTTCGAGCTGTCGTGTCAAAAATTGTCACCCCTATTGGCAATGGGTGAAATAACCTCTTGAACTTTTATATTAAGTAGGTAGGTTATAAGTCCGATCCCAAAATGTATGTACTTTATATACAACCACCACACTGATTTACGTGTGTTTTGATCAACTGGAGTACTTTACTAGCTACTGTTAGGATTGTGCCTAAAATTCCATTAGTGGAATGATTTCCTAATTATGATTGGATTCCTTATTTGGTGGTTTCCTTATCAAATAAGGATTTCTTTGATGGTGGAAGTTCCTAGTTTATATAGAAATGTGTGTAAGAGTATTCCTTGTTGTATAAGACTTACAATAGGGGTAAATCCTACTACAACTAGGATTAGGACTATACAATCTCTATAAATATAGGACTTACTCAAGGTATTGATAAGATTGGTTGGAAATCTTCTACATACACAAGAGAGGGCTACAAACTAGTGAGGGAGAGATTAGTTTCTAGCAATTGTGTGTGTCATATAATTTGGTTGGAAAGTTATACACGTGAGGTCTTGAGTGCTTGTAATCTTCATATTAATCGTAGTGATCGCCTTTGCACGTGGACGTAGGCATTGTTGGGTCGAACCACATTTAAATCTTGTTGTGTTGGTTTGCTTGATTTTTCTTTCGTGGTTGTGTCGTTCTGGTTCTGTTTATCTCCATAATTGTGGGTGTGGTTTTCTTGTTGTGATTGTGGGCCCATTCCCAACAGCTACTACTTCTAATCATTGGAATGACATATCAACACTATACTATAAAAGAGCCTTGGGTAGTTTTCAATTTCAATTTTGTCCTAATTGGAATTCTTTAAATTGTTTGCTCCTTATATGTAATTTGGCCTTTACTAATACATTGAGATGCTATGCCTTGTTTGTCAAACCGAATTTTGCCTTTATTTGTGTTTGTGTTTTTTTTTTAAACCCAAACAAGGCACTCCAAAAATAATAGGGTTTGTTTGGCAAATCAGTTGTGGCTTTGTTTGTCTTGTTTGTTTCCACTTTTTTTCCAAACAAGGCAATAAATCCATGGATCAATAGTCAACAATTTCGGCTAATATGTTTGGCAAACCCATTTTGTGCTTTATTTTTGTTTTTTTGTTTTCGTTTTTCCCAAACAATGCTTTACACACATATATTGGATCAAAAGTCAACAATTTCGGTTCCTTGTTTGGCAAATCGATTTTGTGTTTTGGTTTTTGTGTTTTGGTTTTTCCCAAACAAGGCTTTACACACATATAATTTACACTTAATAAATTTAATTCATTTGTTTTATAAAATTATTATTTCATACAATTCATATCTTTTCCCAAACAAGACTTTTTGGGTGATTTTTTTTTTTTTTTTTTGATTTCATGTATTTCTTTGAGATCTACGCAATAGGAGTAGAAATTTCTGAAAAAAGTTAAGTTGTAGCCTGATTTTGAGGTTTTACAGATAATATTATCTATATCTGTGTGTCTAACAGATAATATTATCTATTAACTTTAAACTACCACAACTTTCTCAATTCTTGGGTTTTTTGGGTGATTTTTTTTTATTTCATGTATTTTTTTAAGATCTATGCATCTATGGTGCCAATTGTAAGAAAGAAATATGTTTTTATTATATGTATGCGAAAAAATACAATTTTTCATATTTGTTTGATGTTTAGTTTTTTTTGTCCCTGTATTTCATGGTTAATATTGAACTCGTTTGATGGATCTCATTTTGCTGATTTCAAAATATCAAATTTTACGAAAAACGGACTTATATAACAAAAGTTATAGCAATTTGAGTGTAAAAAAGGGCCTAATGCGATAAAAAAAACTAGCATGTGTTTTAGCTTTGAAGAGTTTTATTTGAGAGGGCTATGGCCGAAGCTCCCTTTTCTTTTTAGAATTTAGTAGTGTTTGATTTAATTTTTTTCAAGTGACAACTATAAATGCATCAACAATAAATATATCTAATTTATTTTTCAATTTTAACGGACCCGTACATTAGATGGGCCTTTAATGCATGCCCCCCAAAATTCAATAATTCATTTTGCAATAATTCATTTTTTGTGTATATGTATATAAATATCCAATCATTCAAGCTTATCATAAATTCAATAATTCATTTTGCAATGACATTGGCAATGCAATGGTTGCCTTTAATGCATGCCCCCCAAAATTCCCGTAGTCATGTGGTACATGCAAATTAATGGTCAAAATTTAAAGAAAAAAAAAAATACAACAACAACAAAGAAAATAGGTACAAAGTGAGATGAATTTGAAGTAATAATCTGTACTGGCCGGGGGTCGTGGCCTGCAAGCACGTAAGGGATTCATGTGTCAAGCTCTGTGGTTTACACATAGCATTCGCGTACGAAATACAAACGTTAGAATAACAACAAGAATGAAAAACAACGGTGTTCTTGTTAATATGTCACTCATTTTGTTTGGCTTCCATACATAACTGTTCAAACAAGGGCTTAGTGGAAAACAAACTCAAACCATTAATCGACCTTTTTTCTGCTTTTAACCGTAAGTGTAACAATGCTATCAAACAAATCTAGAGAGAGAGAGAGAGAGAGAGAGAGGTAGTAATTGACAAATTAGGGGTGATGAAGCTTTTTAGTTTTGTTGAGAGATCGAAACAACTAAAAAGTGTATATGGGAATATTGTCACGTGAAGAAGGAAGGCATTCCGCGCGAGAGCTTTGTGGTGCAAAAGTAACGTAAAATACCATTCGGTGTAACCACAAGTGCCACGCGCTACAAGAACAACGTGAGTCAGCCTGGATTTTAATTCACAATTTTTTGTACTCGTACAATATGTACATATAATACCGTTTGGAAGTATTATTAAATTCAAGAATATTAATTCAAGAGGTTGACTGATTTTAGAGTAAATATTGGGACACACTCAAACACACAACCTTTGGTACACAATTCAAATAATATGTTTATCTCTCTCTTGCGATGTCACTGGACCCCACAATGACACAGGAGAGAGATGGACACATTAAATATGTTGTGTCCCAAAAATTGTATATTTAATTGTGTACCAAATATTACCCTGATTTTAATTGTGATTCAAGAGTACACTGATTCTAAGTCATTTGGTGATTATATAGCTTTTTTTGGCTACATAAGAGTTCATGCATGTCTTGATGACCTAAAATATTAGGGTAATACTTGGGGCACAACCAAAGCCACAATATTTTTTCCACAACCTTCATTTTGTGTCTATCTCTTTCATAGTGGGCACTGTGGGGTCACTGGCACTGTGGGACCCATCAAGAGAGAGATAGACACAAAATGAAGGTTGTGGAAAAAAGGTTATGACTTTGGTTGTGCCCCAAGTATTACTCAAAATATTATTCCAAAAAATTGATTCTTTGGCAACCTAACTTTTACCTAGTTCGCTAGTTAAATACCATGTTTTTTTTTAATCAAAGTTAAATACTATGTTTTAGTTATTCTCAACAGAACATAAGTATAAATGCAAATATTATCCATGTAAACACACTATGATTTAATCAAACTTATGGTATATATATGAAGTAAATAGAAATTTTATGAAAAATTCTTCATTTTAGGTTAATTAAGTTTAAAGACAACTCATTTTTTATTTTGGTCCATGACTAATGAAACTTAATCGTATTAAGTCCTATTTTTTAAAGTATGTGAAATTCATAACACTTTTTTTATGTAAAATTTTACATTGATCTAGTTGGATTTTTTTTTTTTAATCAAAATGCTACACACATCAAATTCCACACTAAATTTTACACAATACATCCTGACCCTTGATTCATATGGGTTCCGTATAGAATCCATGTGAGACTCACATGAGGTTCACTGAAATCAAGGGTCAGGATTGTCAGGTGTGAAATTTGGTGTGGGTATAGCATATATTACTACTTTTTTTTTAATTTTTATGTAACATATGGACATTTCACTAAAATAAGAAATTAAAAAAAAAAAAAAAAAAAAAAAGGTTATACCTAATACTAAAAAGGTCTATTTAAGAGGATTTTGACTAAAATTCTCTTAAGTAAATATACCAATTACTATAACTCTCAATGAATCAGCACTCTGATGGCCTATTTGTGAGAATATATAATATTATAGAGAAGTCTGAATTAAATTAACAACAATGCTAGGGGCACAAATAAGGGCGGACGGATTAAAGGGTAAGGGGGGCTCAAGCCCCCCCAGATTTTCAAAAATTACAAATGTTACCTTATGAGCAAAAATATTTTAACCCCCTAAAATTTCATTCAAGCCCCCCTTAGTTATGAAAATTACCTACTAAGCCCTCCTGACATTATAAAATTATAATACTAAGTCCCATTTCTTTTAAGTTTTTGTACTAATTATAAAATATGTATAGAAAGATCCAAAATATACACAAAAAATATTTAAATGTCTAAAATATGCGTAAAAAAGTCCAAAATATGTATAAATAGGTCCAAAAAAAAATTTCGAGGACAATACACAAAGATAATTGTAGACAACGAGATTGAATGCAGAAATTGGAGATTGAGTCTAGAACAGTGTTCTATGTCCTTAAGACGACTTTGCTATGCTATGGTGCTCACGGTTGATAGCAATCGTCTCCCAAGATACAACAATCTTTACACTTGTTGTAGCAGCACTTCAAACAACAAGTCCGGGGAATCGAAATTATGTGATCTCTCTCAAACAATGACTCTAAATGCAGACTACCCCCGTATATCAAGTCCCCCTGAATTGATTTTCTAGATCCGCCCCTGAGCACAAACACTTTACACAAACACTTACAAACACATTTTATCTCTCCTGGGTGGCACTATGGGGTCTAGATAATTTCAGTGGACCCGATAGTGTGACACAGGAGAGAGATAGAGTATGTTTATATGTATTTATGTAAAGTGTTTGTACCCCAAATATTACCCTTAAATTAATTGGTTTGCGTAGCTAATGGGTCAGCAATTAAGACCCAATTTAAATTTAGAGAACCCCAATCTTTATACTGAAAGGAGTAGTACTAATAATGTGTAATGGAAGTGTGACGATGTTTCCACCAAATTAAGGTCTCGTTCGTTCGTTATTGGATTGCAGATTTCATACACGCGAGAAGAGGCACGTGGGGAATTAAAAGTCTCATACAATAAATTTGGTGAATGATTTTAAATGTACGCAACCCACTAATCCTACACGAGAAATGATAGATGTACAACAAAAACCCACAATTAATTGTACAACCTGTTTAAAAATATTGGACTTTGTGCTGAAAAAGCTGTACACCCTTTTTTTTGTCTTTTTGTGTGTACAGTTTTTTCAGCACGAAGTCCAACAATTTTAAACAGGTTGTGCAATTGGTTGTGGGTTTTTGTTGTGCATCTATCATTGCTCAATCCTACACTTGGCATGCAATAAGGATGAGTTCCATGCGGACCACTCTCTCCTATATAAATTGTTTGCATTCAACCCCATTTCTACTATCCTGCATGAGATATTGTGGGATTCATTTGTAGAGAGATCACTTGGGTTTGCACCTGAGACCTCCTCCCTACTCAATTTAATTTGAGAGAGAGAGAGAGAGAATTTTTCTCTTTCAGAGATGGCTATTTTCGATATTCACCACCCACAAGTATTTACATTTGGCATTTTAGGTACACTGTACATATTAATACCTCTAGCTCTCGATCAGTAGCTTTATTGCTCCTTACTTGCTTGCAAATTAATGTTGTTGATTTGTCATTAATCATTCACGTTCTCTGCTGGATCTTCCATCTCTCTCCATGAATCATCTCAGATTTTAATTATTGGAAGTCATTATATTCTTGGGTTAATAAGTAGATTAGTTAGTTCTCCTTCTTTGCTCGCCTCAATTAACAATTGATTTTATTTGTTTGCCTCAATAATATAATTCAGCTAAAAGTGTGTATATATATACATATATATATATAGTAATAATTGCATGTATTAACTAGGCATTCGTGTGCATAACGTACATTTGGAACTATGAAGTAAGTAGTGTTTGGCATGATCGACCTTCTCTGTTGTAGGATTAATAACCTTCATATATATATATATGATGATTACAGATTCTAGAGATCATTGTTGTAATATTTTTGTTCTAACTTTATATGTTTAATTTAATTTGTTAGGAGTAATGTATTAGTAGCAAGTTGCTAGATTTCGTAGTTATTTTCTCACTCGTAAAGGTAAACGACTAGGACGACCCGCATTATTACCTCTGTGCATGGTTTCCACTCATTTATCTTGAGATGAGAAAATATGGGGGAAAAAAATAAATTAAAAAAAAAAAGTATTTCTAGTACCGGCGTATCTAATTGTAATAGTGTCTTTAATTTGTTGGCCTGGAAAAATGTGCAAGTAATTTCTATAGTTTTTCTCAAACAGACAACATAAAAGTTTAATTTATTTGTGTTTGCAATTGTTGTTGCAGGTAATATTATTTCAATCTGCGTATTCTTTGCTCCTCTGTAAGTATCTCACAATTTTTATTTTTACTTTTTTTCCTTCTTTCATAATCTTTACCCTACCCTGGTTTATAAGCTAATTTTGCTTTTTTTTTTTTATTGTTGTATTTGCAGGTCTACATTTATAAAAATATATAGAAGAAAATCCACTTTGGGATTTCAATCGCTACCGTACGTGGTGGCACTATTCAGTTCAATGCTGTGGATGTACTATGCATTCATCAAAAGAAATGCAACCCTCCTAATCTCCGTCAACTTGATTGGATGCTTCATAGAGACCATTTACATTAGCCTTTTCCTTATTTATGCATCCAATGAGGCTAGGGTACCTACTTAAATCCAATTGAAAACTCATGTTAATTTTATTTATTTATGATACTCGAGCACGATCAGTCATACGTATATTTATTTATTTATTTTTTAATGTTTTAATTGATCATGATTTTTTGTGAGTGCAGAACAAAACATTAAAGCTTGTTGCTTTGAGCGGGGGAATGTTCACTTTTATCCTTCTCTTCACCTTCTTTGTATTCAAGGACTCCATTCGGGTCCAAGTTGTTGGGTGGGCTTGTGTTTTTGTGTCTGTGTGTGTTTTTGCTGCACCATTAAGCATTGTGGTAAGCACTTGTTTCCTATTCTGCGCGCACATCTAAGCATATTCTACATATAAATGAAAGTTGTTGAGAGAATTTGATTGTGTCCCAAGTATTACCCTTATTGTACATATATACCTATAGGGGCTTCTTGTTAATTTTACGATAGTAGGACAACGTTCTATTCAATTTTAAATAGATAAAAAAATAAAAAATAAAAAAGTTTTTGTCAAAATAATTTTAATCAGAAACTCAAATCAAAATTTAATTTAGTGACAATTTAATGAGGTGACAAATAATGTTAGTGTCATTAAAAATGCGTAAGAATATCTCCAAAAAAATATCGTTTAGATGTTAGTCGGATAACACTTCTCATATATATGGGTATATACACATGCATATGTATTTTTTTTTTTTAATTCTATAATAAAATAAAATTATAAAAAATAAAAAGAAAAATCTTTGTCACCTCACCTCGTTAAAAGGGCACTAAACAAATTCAATTTACATCTTTTGTAAAATTACTTGGTAGTAAATAATTTTAGACACCAAATCTCTCAACACCAGTATATACAACAATAGACACTTCATGTACTCCTTCTTATTGCCAAAAGTAGCCGGTTATTGAGAGAATTTGATTGTGTAATGTTTTTGTAGTCGCCTTTAAATAATTTTAATTACCTTAATTATTCGAATTTCAATAATTAATGTGCCAATGATATTTTATTCTATTTAAGAATGAGTACTTTCGTATACATATATATATGGTAGGTTAGTATTGCCGAGGTATATATACATCCACTGACACTGTGGTATGGCGTGTAACAGTGTCAGGTGGTTCGGACTAAAAGTGTTGAGTTCATGCCATTCCTATTGTCATTTTTCTTGACATTAAGTGCAGTTATGTGGTTCGTCTACGGTCTATTCCAGAAAGATTTATGCGTTGCTGTGAGTCATTATATAAATCAATTTATTTATTTCAATATTCTCCCCCGACCCCCCATATATAAATTTATAATAAGTTAAAACGTACACTTAATTAAGGAGTAGTATATATATATATATATATATTTTTTTTTTAATTTCTGGATTTGGTATTAATTGTGTAGCTGCCAAACGTATTTGGGTTCGTCTTGGGGGTGATTCAGATGATGTTGTACGGAATATATAGAAATACGAAGAAGGTGGTGGATGATCATGATATAGAGATAGATATTGCAGAGATAGAGACAACAATGACGACGTCAGAGAAAAAGGTGTCAGCTGAACAACACCACCACATAACTATAAACGTGATGTTGGGGGGCTCTGTAACATCATCGACGTCGGAAGTACATCCAGTGGATGCAGTGCCCTCTCTCTACTATCCGTCCCCTGTTTCTGTGATTTCACCAACTTGATTTCTCGATCATAACAAATAAAATATATCATGTGCATGCAGTGTCCTCTCTATACTCTCCGTCCCCTGTTTCTCTCGATCTTCTCAGAGATATATGTATGAACTACTATGTTTTACTTCCTCAATAACACCACCCCACCCAGGGAAAAAGAAAATCTACATTTTAACTATATATATAGTGTGATGTCTGTGTGTTAATATATATATATATATATATAATAGATAAAATTGAGAAAAATATATACTACAGTGATCAAATTAATTATCCTTTATCTCTTCCTTTCTCTTTGTTATTTATCTATTTTTATGGTAAAGAACTGTTGTTCATTGTGAAATTGAAGTGGGCCAAATACCCACAATTAGTCTACTATATGTCTCAATCCATTCTCATGCCCAACAATTAATTGGAGAAAGACAATTAAACAAGTTTAGATCGTACGGCATTGACGCACCGTTATAAACCTATCAAATACAGACCTACTATTTTATTTTGAGGGCATTTTTGCTCACCCAATTTTTGGTGTACTAATGTTCACCCAAGCCTTTCATTGGTCAATGCGTAGTGTGCATTGGTCAATGGAAGGCTTGCATATTGACCAATGGAAGGCTTGGGTAAGCATTGGTGCACCCAAACGCATTGACCAATAGAAGGCTTAGGTGAGCATTGGTGCACCAAAAATTAGGTGAGCAAAAGTATTTTCTTCTATTTTTGTGAGAAGTTACGTGTATCTGACTTTGTATCTATCGTATTAATAGCAACCTCATATCTTATCTCCTTAACCATCGTTTTTTTTTTCTTTTGTTTTTTTTCATGGAGTCACGTTCAAGGCATACCTTCGGATCGTCTAGAGTATTGTTACGAGCCCAATCAAGAACCACGAATTTGCTGCACATACATCGCTTCCGTGTACCCTCTTGTGCTTCGCATAGGTCATAGAAGACGCTAATGGAGCAATCTCTATGACAGTCATACGCTAAATCCCATGGCACGATGGTGATGGCAAAGAGAGAGAATCCGTGAGAGAGAGGAGAGGGAGGGAGGCCGGTTGTATTATGTGTTACCCTAATACGTGTGTGCAATATTATAAATATATAAAGGCATACACCCTAAGTTACCAAGCCAAGGCCCATTGGACCCGGTCTAATGTATGTGGGTGCACAAAATGACCCACAATTGCTTACATCTCCCACTCACCCACATAGGACTTGTTACTAAAACAATCTCTCAAAACAGAACTTCCTATCTCTTCATACAGGAAAATAAAACGTGCGACCTTACGAAAAGAAAGTACAGCGACAGGAGAGTAATGCCAAATCATCACCATAACTAACAAGACACATCACTCAGAAGCTTCTCGCGTATGCCTTAGACAGTTCAACCACACCGGACACAGCATTCTCAATCCCTCAATGGAAAGAATTGCTGCACCACCTCAATGTAATATACTCATGATATATCAGTAACAAAATACGATTGTCCCAGGTCTGCTAATGAGTCACAAAAACATGGTGTGTTATTGAATGTCTTCCTTGAGTCCATATGTCAATCCGACTAACTTGACTGCTTGCCCAGACACACCCCATAGAACGAAATTATCTCTTCGTCCTAGGATAGCATGCTAAAGTAGCTGTCATCAAGCGTCCTCTTCATGACATAGTCTCAAGTTGTGAAGGCAACCAATTTGTAGGATAACCAACATCTTGGATATGCTACGTGGCTCACACAGTAATGAAGAGGAATCCATTCACTGCTCCACAGTCGATTGTAAAAGCACATACAGTATGAAATCTTTGCTATGGTGTTCTTCCATAAAAATGGGCATATCACTCTATGTTTAAAAAAACAAGTAATATCATACGAATCTTAGTCTAGACGTTACACAAAACGTCTAACCTGGGTTTCCCAGCACAGTCGCCCCTCCTGGTGCAAGTCTGAAAACTTATATTCGACTATAAACAGGCTACATAGAGTCGTGGGATGTCTCTATGTTCGACCAAATATAAAGGTCTCATGTTAGCTCCATCTAAGGCGACATATAGGAATAATAAGGGTTTATATCTAGCTCGTTGTTCTTACACTGCGTACGTAGATATAAGTGTTCAAGCTCGCTTTCTAAGCGCTATGGACACATATGTCCTAGCTAGCTATCTTAGCGCTATGAACACAAATGTCTCATCTTGCTCGCCATCTAAGCGCCATGAACACACATGTCCTAGTTCACTATCTCGATGCCAAGGTGAATAACCTGTGTGAGCTGGTCGATTCAAGCCCGGTGACATATTAGAAATGTGCATTCATTCCATTTATATAACAAATATATATGTATGGAAACTAACTAGTTTATTATTAACTGATAACAAAAACTTCAATAATAATGTCAATAACACAATAAAATTTCTAAGCACATCAAATCCCCAGGTGGAGACATGCCTCAAGACAACATCCCTTTGCGTAAACCACATCTCAAATGTGACAAAAATGAATGTCCACGTGCTAGAATGATTTTTGAGATATTTTGCATATGCTCAGGCTTACATGCTATCACCGTAGATGAGCACAACCTCATTACTATGAGGTGAAGAGCTTAGCCACTGCAAAAATTCTTCAACCAAAACAGCTTCTCGAACAGCTGGTAAGCACTCCACAAATTATGCTTCCATTGTGGATAGCATAAGGCAAGGTCCATAGTCCTGTGAACATATCGCAAGATACTCTTCACTACTCTCTAGTGATAGGACCAGGGCTGCTACGACAACAACTAATTAGACCAACTGTATAGCAGATATCTGACTGAGTACATAACATAGCATACTTTAGATTCCCTATTGCGGACACATATGGCAGACTGGACATTTCTTTCCTTTTCTCATTATTCTTAAGACATTGATCGAAGGTCAAGGTAAGTCCCCCTAAAAATTAGGGTGTCAATGGGTTTTTAAGCTTTTCATGTGAAAATATTCAAGAACCGTCATCTTGTAAGTCCCTCAAGACAAATAAATGAGCTTCTGAGAACAATATCTCACAATCTAAACTCCCAACTTATAGTTGGCATTACCCTTGTCCTCAACCTCAAACTAAGAGGACAACCACTCTCAAATGGCAACAATGGAACTCATCTCATTCTCAGCCAGAGGAATGTCATCAACATGCAAAGAATTAGAACACTTTTCTTGGACCGTTTAGTGTACACACATTGTACCACTGCTTAGATGATTGCTAGCTAAAGATAATAAATGGAACGTTTAAGATAGCATACTTTTGCGCTCGTTCCCTTTGGTCACAAAACCAATGGGATGATCCAAATTTATCTTTTTTGTCTTGTTCTCCATTGAGAATAACAGTTTAGACATCCAACTGAAAAAGTTCTAACACTAAATGTGCGACTATTGCTAGGATAAGACGAACGGAGTCAGATCTCACCCTTTGGGAGAACATGTTTCCATGTTCTATACCTCTCTGGGTACAAAATATCACTACAAGGCGTGCCTAATATTTGTTAATTGAACCATCTACAGTGCATTAGATTCTTGAAAACACACGTGTCTCCAATAGTCTTACGCACAGGCAGAATATCAACTAACTCCAAGACCTTATTCGCATCGATAGAGTTCATCTCATTTTGCATAGCAACTATCCACTCAACTTCAGCAGATGAGGAAAAATGATTCATCAAAAGAAATACGCTCATCCTCATCTACTTGTGCACACATTTGCACACATAAAAATGTCTCCCTCAATTTTAAAACGACGATAGGGAGCTTTTTCCTCATCACCTATAGTGTACTACCTGAGAATCTTGAGTGCTTAGTGGTGCACTCCCACTAGCATCTAGCGGTGTACTCCCACTCGGCTGGAGACTAGTACCATTTTACAGCGATTACTGGATGTGGATTTTCAATCTCCCCACCCTCGCTTAAAATCGGTATGTTGCCTTCAACATCCTCTAACTGAGAGGTCAAGATATCTCTTAGTATTACCAACCTGGGGAAGTCATTCTCAATATCGTGTGATACCATTTTTGTCATTCCTATACCCATTTGTTCATTACACGTAACATAGCCTATCGAACTATTAAATACCTTATAAAGGCATGCTTTCTAACTCTCGAGCGTAGTCTCTCGCTGTAATACCCTATATTTTTTATATATGATAAGACCTGGTATTTCATTTCTATACTTGTATAACCTTTTCTTTTCTTTTGGTAAAATTTTTTACCAATCGATTGCCCTTGTATCCCAATCGATTGCCACTTTTCAGATACCAATCGATTGACATTATATTCCAATCGATTGCCATTCCACCGACTAAATTTTATGACATGGCAACATACCAATCGATTGCCATCTATTCCAATCTATTGCCTTCAAATATTTGTTACCAATCGATTGGCATAAGCTGATACAAGTTTTCTTCTTTGCTTGAGCTTTGGATGTGTGGCACCCTTTCCTCTCTATATATATGAGATTATTTATGGCCTTGGGCCAGTTTGGCAGCCTTGAGAGAGAGACACACACACATCTTGTGAGATATATATATCTATACATACATATATTTATATACAAAAACATACACACACACTACCATTAACAGAGAAGGAGAAGAACAAGAAGAGAAAAGGAAAAGAAAGAGAAGGAGAGAGAGCTGGACAGAGAGATAGAGAAGGAAGAGAGAGAGAAGCTTGGAGGTTATTCAAGCTCACACACTTCCAAACACACCCTTGGTGAGTCCCAACTCACTTAGTCCCTATATTTGACGTTTATACAAGTTGATATGAAGTTTAGATGCGTTAAGTGCATGACTTTTACGTTTGTATATGTTGTTTTATTAATCTGCTAGTGAAGACGAAGTATCAATCGATTGGCATAATTTCCAATCGATTGCCATCAGTCTGGACCCAATCGATTGGATAAAATTCCAATCGATTGACATCCCAATCGATTGCCAATGTTAGCATTCGATTGACATTATTTTAGACCCAATCGATTGCCAGTTTTCTCAATCAATTGTTATGATTTTTGTTCCAATCGATTGGATCTTATCCCAATCGATTAGTATTGGCAGAACATGGATTCCTTTGCCTATTTATTATATTAATGGTTCTTTTGTTCATTTCTCGATTCAGACTTCCGTTATGTGATTTTTGGATTGATCAGGGATAATGTATTAACAAAGATAAGTATTATTAAGAATAATGGATTAACGTGACGACATGGGTAACATGTTGATTTCCGGTATGAGTTTGATATCCATTTCTTTTAATCAGAGTAGTCAGGGCACAATGGGATGGGATGTCATGTATCAATCATAGTACAAAATTTAGATAAGTTTCGATAAGTTCTTGGGAATGGTACGTAAGTGCACGTTTGGTCATATGATGCCCTTAACAAGCGGATACTAGTAATCTCTTTAATTTTTATTGAATAATATATACATACTAGTACGTGCCCGTGCCCGTGGGGCACGGCTAAAAAAAGTGAGAATTTCTCGAAGCCCCAAAAGTGCAATAAAACTTTAGGAAAATGCAATGCAATTATGTAACATATGGTACGCATAAGTAATAACAATGCAGTCACACCAAATCTATAGAGGTAATTGCTCAACATCTAGTCGCATTATTCTCAAATAATTAGTGTCTCCCAACTAAACTACACTGTTAATACAATCTGAGTTCATTCAATAATCAGAAACACAAACTATCAAAAAACAATCTACTAAACCACAATGATAATAATAAAAATAACAATTACAATAATATCAAAAACCAAAATAATAATAATAATAATAATAATAATAATAATAATAATAATAATAATAATAATAGTAATAAAAAAAAAAAAAAAACCGACTGAATGTTCATCCCTAATGACCGCTTGCAAAAAAAAAAGTAGAATAAATCTAAAGGTACCACAAGTGAGGCTTTGCTAAAGTAGAATATGAAAAGAAAAATGTACTAAACCATACCATATATGAGTAAACTTCACTTACTAACAGTGCATAAGCCATTGATCTTATTGCATCAATTGTTGTAAACAAAATGTTAACGGTGTGACAGTTATACCCTTTACAGAGATACATAAAAACATTGATGCTTAAAAACTCCAAACAACGGCCACCATGATTGAAAGAAGGGTCGAGAAAGAGAGACTACTGAGAGAAGCAACACCAAATTACCTCTCGTACAGTATAAGTTTCAAAAACAAATCTGGGAAAAAGGGGGGGTGGGGGGTGGGCGCTAAAACAAAGAAAACAAATTTCTTATTTCAAGCAAGAAACCAAATACCTGGACAGGATCAACATTTTGGATGTATCTATAACACCCGCATTTGTGTTATTGCATTTCATTGCATTTGTCATGCATGATGATGTGAGGTGTTGTGCATTTTGGCACGTGTTTGAGTGAGTTTTGACTCACGAGTTGATTTGGGTGTCTGTATTAGAGAACCCTTTGAAACTGTTGTGATTGAGGATTTATTGTTTGTGAAGTCTCTCCGAGTATGAGACGGTCACTGTGGAACACTTTAAATGTTTATCTGAAAATAAATGTTTACCTGTGTATTTCAATATCTGTATTATTTTCTGTTTTAGAATTTATTTCTGTTGTTAGATTTAGTATCCTGGTGAGGACGAATGAACACACTATTAATTTGGTAGGCTAATTAGCAACTTCGGAAACGTCATATAGAAATTCACGTTTTAGCAACCAAACGAAACTTAGTCGAAAACTTTTATAATTTTGAGGTTTCACTCGTAAAGCTATGAATAAGCTGTATAGAAAGTTTCAGAGACTAATTAGGAGTTTGGAAAACTCGTGGGGAGGTAAACGTAATTCCCCGAGAATGTTGCCTATATATAGGAAGTGATGAACTTAGGTTTTTCATAAGTTTTAACCTAATTCTAAAAGGAGGCCAAAAGGGGGCTAGAGGGAGATTTAGGAGCTTAGAGCTTTGCGATGCCAAACGACGACCTTCCGTCAGTCTGGTTTCTCCCAGATTTCATATTCGAGTTCCTCGAGGTAAGAGCTTCGTTTTGATACCTGTTAGGGCCTGTTTGGCTAAGTTTTCCGAAAAGTTATTTTCTAGAATTTTTCATAAAAGTTGATAAATGGAATTCTGATCCATAGGAATTGTACTAGACGGACTTCTGCACATTCTTTGTGCACGGGCTTTCTTTGGATCGTATTATAAGTGCGTAAATCGGAGGTGAGTGATTCAACTATGTTGTTGGAATGATATCTTGACATGTATTCATGTTTTGTGTGAATAGCATGTATTAATTCTTAGAGATATATTGTGTAGTTCATATTGGGCATCTATATTGATAAGTAGGCTCAATAGCACGGTGATATGTTTTGATTACCGCGAGCATGGTGATATGTATTTGAGCATGTTAAGTTGCTTATTTGGGTCAGAAGGAGCACGTGGTCACCGTACCATTTTGTGGAGCCAGTTTAGGGCATTAAGGTCGCACGATTGTTTGTAGAATCGTGGGTCTTACCCTTTCGCGTGGACTTATTGGCGAGGAGTCGCGGATTGGGAATATGGACGGGCACGTGAGTCTCCGGCGACTAGTATGAAATGTAGAGATGTGAATGCGGACATGTTTATCATTCATGTGCATATGTTGATTTATTCACTAAGCTTTATCTTAAACAAATCGAAATATGTGTGGTTATTCAAATAACCATTTCAGGTGTTAATGCTGGCGAGGAATCGGTGAAGTGAGTACGTGGGTTGGGAGTTTGCTTGTGAGGCAACTTGAAAGATAATATTGTAGTTTTGGAATAATAGAAATGTTGTAATAAGAATTTGGTTGTTTTAAACCATGTTTAATTTGGTATGTTAGGATGGATTTTAAACTGTTGTAATGGTTAGTAACATGTTGTAATTATGTTTGATAATGTTTTAATACAGCTAGAAGTACTTTAGACTGAGTTTGGTTTGAGTTTGTTTCGAGTGGTTGATCCTTGGGGAAAGTTAGAAAGCTTTTAAACTTGAACTTCTGCAGATTGGGCTGCTGCCAGGGGAGCAGTCGACTGAGCAGTCGACTGAACCCCTGTGTCTGTTAGCTACTGCTTCTTATTTTAACAAAAGCAGTCGACTGGACCCCTCAGCAGTCGACTGAACCCCTGAGCAGTCGACTGGACCCCCAGTATCAGTCGACTGGAATTGACATTTAAATCCCTGCCTAACTCCGTCGACTGAGCAGTCGACTGAGCAGTCGACTGAACCTCTGGTTTTAAAATGTGTTTTGTTTTCCGCTGCGTGTGTTCTTCAAACCTAATTTTTGGGAACGTTAATGAATTGGTTTAGCCTCGGTGGCGTGCCACGGGCTCCGGTTCCGCTATTGTGGGACCGGGCTGTGACATTTAGTGGTATCAGAGCATAAGTTTAGAGCCTTGGGAACGAGTGACGTTATATATATGCTGAGTGACGACGAGTGGAGTGTTGAGTAAATTGTCACATGTTCTAAATTGCATCCATACATATTAGAGATGTTTGATGCATATGGTATGTTGCTATAATTACATGATTATGTTATTGCCATACATGCATAGTATTTATGCATTTGTGAATCGGTTAAATCATGCGGATGTGGAACTGTATGATGAGATGACGTTATCATGAGTTATAATAGACTGCGTGCTGTGGCAAGAGGGAAGGATGATATTTTGGTAGTGATGAACAGTGGAATTGCTAAGCTAAAAGAAAATGATTTTTGATCGAATCGGTGGATGTTTTCCATGATAGTGACGAGTGTCCTTTGAGGGATCTAACCGAGAACGGAGTTTAAATAGTACGTCAAATGAGATTTTTGCATAGTCCACTTAGAAAATGAAGGAAATTGTTCGTAGTGAAGTTTTGGGATTAAGATTGATTGACAAGAGTTCTGTTTCAGACATTGGTTGATCATTGCGACGTAAGAGAATAAGGATGAACAGTTGGGTTTTGTGATGGAAAGATAGTCCAGCAATATGTATTGCCAACGTATGGGGTCGGTGAGGAATCTCTCACCTTATCTTACGATGTTAACCTACGGTACAAGCGTACGAAGTTATCTTATGATGTATCTTACGGTATATACGGTGTTTATTGGGTAGTTGAAGAATCTTTCAACTTATTGTGCGGTATATGGTATGTATTGGATGGTTGAGGAATCTCTCAACCTATCTTACAGTATGTATTGGACGGTTGAGGAATCTCTCAACCTATCTTGTGCTATGTATTGGGAATTGAGAAATATCTTAACGAGCTATGAGTATTGTGGTTATTGAGGAATCTCTCAACTGAACCTGATTTCGAATGGTTATGGCACCAAGGTAGATTTAGATGTAGTATGAGGATTAGAAGTGAATGCTACTTAATCGATTGTATGTGTGAAAATGTTGGGATTGGAGGACTGACCTAAGAGGAGGAGTTAAGAACGAGAATGATAGAGTATACTTTGACGGTTTGAAACTACAGTTGGTAGAAGTTTAATTGATGACATACTTCGGGAGTGGTTACTTAGACTTGATGATTATGTGCGTATAGATGTAACGATAAGGACGATATGGGTTGAAGGAGGAACTGTAGAATTTCTTGATGAAGAGTAAATGGACAGAAATGAAGAGTAATAAGGTTCCCTAGTGTTTTGCAGTGGGTTGTCAGAAGAGATAGAATAAAGGAAGTAGAAATAGGAGGCTGGAAGTAAAAGATAAGTGTGAATTATGGAACGTGATAAGAGATTCAGAGGAATCGAGTGGATATTTGGATAACATGGAGATGGGAGGACCTTGATAGGGAGATTGTAGCAAAGATTGTTATCACAGAAAGTTGTAGTACAGGCGACCTCGAACCTGGATTTTGAATGTATTTTCAAAAATAAAACGAAACCTTTTCTTCTAATGCTTTTAAAACATCTTTGGGTTTCTGAAGCAAGTGGTTGCCAACTGGAAGTTGGAGTACGATAATTATTACGATACTGAACAAGAACAATTGTGAAAGTGGATAGAGTAAAGTGACTTTGGGTAAGTCAAGTTAGAAAGGTGAAAATATGAATTGGGAAGATGAGGCTTCGATGAATAAGTGAACATGAACGGTAAGAGTGAGATAAAGACGTAGTAGTATATGCGTACATTATCGGATATGATAGAAGGAATGTGAAATGGTCAGACGAAAATAGAAAGTGTAGCAGAATGTTATATCAGTCGTCCTGAATTTCAACAAGATTGGAGAATTTTGAGAATGTCAGATTTCATCCCAAGAAAATTTTAAGTGTTTAAAATGTTTAAAAAAAAAAAAAAAAAAATTTTTTGTTTGAAGCAAGGTATCAAGTGAACTTTGGAAGACAAGTATCGTGGAAGGATATGGTATGCGTAGGGCTTGAGACAAAACGGTGGTCGTCAAACGAATGAGTTCTATGTGAGTAAATTATCAACTTAGAAATTCTAAAGGAAAAGGGGCTAGTGAAATGTTGTACACTTGGAATTAGTAAGTTGGAAGTAGTGCTGTTAAACGAGTTGACTTGAGTATTGTCAAGAAAGGTATGTGAATTGAAAGCCGATAAGAAATTTATCAAACACAGTGAGACTATAGTACTTGATTGGGAACACCAAATTATTGAATTATTTTCAGATGGTTACGGGAATAATATGAATTACTTAGGACAACAGGTTCTTCGTGAACAATGAAATTGAGATCAGAATGGAAAATATAAAGGATTAGAGAATCTGAATTGGAGTTAAGTCAGGTTGACTAGAGTTATGAAATACTAAATTGTTAAATAAGGTATGAAAACTTGAGATGTTATACAAGGAATATATGTTCAGTGTAAAAGGCAGTTAGGAACTCAGTGAGAATTGAGATACAGAAGTATGATCGATATGGACTTGTGCAAGGGTGAAAGTGAAACACCAGAGACGTATAGAGTTGTAAACTACGTAAATGGTAGAGGTCTACCTAGACGGATAGACTAAAGAATAGTATACAAGTAGGGTATGGGATGAAAATGAATTACATTGCAGTTGAGATCTCCGGCAGAAAAATAATTGACTCAAGATGTGTGTATGTTATATAAATAAAATGAATTGTGAATGGTCAAGGGTTGAGACAGGAACAAAATATGTTCTGAGCATGGGAATAAGTGTTGATGAACTCTATGGTAGGTATATGACTGAGTAAGCCAATTTTGATTTACAATGTTATTCGTTATGATGAATATTGGGAGAAATTATGTTGAGAAGGAGATGAAGTGTTATGCGTAATTTTAAATCTATTTGTTTTAAAAGAACAACATGAAAGAAATGTGTTTGACTTTGATGAAAGTTCTAAATCAAAACTGTTAGGTATGATTTTCTACTTCAATCGGCAGTAGTTCGAGTGCAGACTTTAGAGAGCTAAATGATGAATCTGTTTGACCTCATTGTGGGTGATTTGGGATGTTATGTAAGCTTGAAATCTGAATGGTATCTGATGAGGCACGTGTGATTGAAAGTATAGTACGGGATTTGTTAAATTGAATGAAATGATAAGAACTTGGGAGTCGTTTGAAATGCATTATAGCGCTACAAGTGGTCTGGTGATTGGCAGAGTAAGAGATTAAATCTATAGTATGTGAAACCATTGATTGAAGCATTGACTTATCGACGGGGTATATATGTGTGATAGTACTCAGTTGTGGTTCACTTCGGGATGAAGAATCGTGTATAGATATTAACCAGTTGAGACGTAATGTCAACGACTTTTAGTCAACAAGAAAGATAGGTGAAGGGGGATGCGTTACTTCCTTCGTTTTGGTGATTGGGATATAACCTTTGGATTTCGAACAGCATATGTGATAAGTACGATAAAAGGATATGTGAGTGGACGTGGTGACGTCGTGATGTGTTTTAGTGTCAGGTTTGACTATTGAGTAAGTTCTACTCAGGTATCGATGTTCTCATTTATCGAGATGCTTCGGGGTATTGCTAGGATTCTGTTTGAATCTTCTATCAGATTGAGGCGGGGACTTTGAGGATTTATTTTCCTTAAAAACCAGAGGATTTATTTTCCTCATGAGATTGTGTCATCTCAGTGAAGGGGATTGTGTATGTGGTAAATGTTGGAAGTACTTGCGTGAAGTCTTAGTGACTTGAGAAGATGAGATGCGTACTCAGTATCCGCACCTTTTGAGACATGAGGTACAAGTTTGGGGACAAACTTCTTTTAAGGGGGAGAGTATTATAACACCCGCATTTGTGTTATTGCATTTCATTGCATTTGTCATGCATGATGATGTGAGGTGTTGTGCATTTTGGCACGTGTTTGAGTGAGTTTTGACTCACGAGTTGATTTGGGTGTCTGTATTAGAGAACCCTTTGAAACTGTTGTGATTGAGGATTTATTGTTTGTGAAGTCTCTCCGAGTATGAGACGGTCACTGTGGAACACTTTAAATGTTTATCTGAAAATAAATGTTTACCTGTGTATTTCAATATCTGTATTATTTTCTGTTTTAGAATTTATTTCTGTTGTTAGATTTAGTATCCTGGTGAGGACGAATGAACACACTATTAATTTGGTAGGCTAATTAGCAACTTCGGAAACGTCATATAGAAATTCACGTTTTAGCAACCAAACGAAACTTAGTCGAAAACTTTTATAATTTTGAGGTTTCACTCGTAAAGCTATGAATAAGCTGTATAGAAAGTTTCAGAGACTAATTAGGAGTTTGGAAAACTCGTGGGGAGGTAAACGTAATTCCCCGAGAATGTTGCCTATATATAGGAAGTGATGAACTTAGGTTTTTCATAAGTTTTAACCTAATTCTAAAAGGAGGCCAAAAGGGGGCTAGAGGGAGATTTAGGAGCTTAGAGCTTTGCGATGCCAAACGACGACCTTCCGTCAGTCTGGTTTCTCCCAGATTTCATATTCGAGTTCCTCGAGGTAAGAGCTTCATTTTGATACCTGTTAGGGCCTGTTTGGCTAAGTTTTCCGAAAAGTTATTTTCTAGAATTTTTCATAAAAGTTGATAAATGGAATTCTGATCCATAGGAATTGTACTAGACGGACTTCTGCACATTCTTTGTGCACGGGCTTTCTTTGGATCGTATTATAAGTGCGTAAATCGGAGGTGAGTGATTCAACTATGTTGTTGGAATGATATCTTGACATGTATTCATGTTTTGTGTGAATAGCATGTATTAATTCTTAGAGATATATTGTGTAGTTCATATTGGGCATCTATATTGATAAGTAGGCTCAATAGCATGGTGATATGTTTTGATTACCGCGAGCATGGTGATATGTATTTGAGCATGTTAAGTTGCTTATTTGGGTCAGAAGGAGCACGTGGTCACCGTACCATTTTGTGGAGCCAGTTTAGGGCATTAAGGTCGCACGATTGTTTGTAGAATCGTGGGTCTTACCCTTTCGCGTGGACTTATTGGCGAGGAGTCGCGGATTGGGAATATGGACGGGCACGTGAGTCTCCGGCGACTAGTATGAAATGTAGAGATGTGAATGCGGACATGTTTATCATTCATGTGCATATGTTGATTTATTCACTAAGCTTTAGCTTAAACAAATCGAAATATGTGTGGTTATTCAAATAACCATTTCAGGTGTTAATGCTGGCGAGGAATCGGTGAAGTGAGTACGTGGGTTGGGAGTTCGCTTGTGAGGCAACTTGAAAGATAATATTGTAGTTTTGGAATAATAGAAATGTTGTAATAAGAATTTGGTTGTTTTAAACCATGTTTAATTTGGTATGTTAGGATGGATTTTAAACTGTTGTAATGGTTAGTAACATGTTGTAATTATGTTTGATAATGTTTTAATACAGCTAGAAGTACTTTAGACTGAGTTTGGTTTGAGTTTGTTTCGAGTGGTTGATCCTTGGGGAAAGTTAGAAAGCTTTTAAACTTGAACTTCTGCAGATTGGGCTGCTGCCAGGGGAGCAGTCGACTGAGCAGTCGACTGAACCCCTGTGTCTGTTAGCTACTGCTTCTTATTTTAACAAAAGCAGTCGACTGGACCCCTCAGCAGTCGACTGAACCCCTGAGTAGTCGACTGGACCCCCAGTATCAGTCGACTGGAATTGACATTTAAATCCCTGCCTAACTCCGTCGACTGAGCAGTCGACTGAGCAGTCGACTGAACCTCTGGTTTTAAAATGTGTTTTGTTTTCCGCTGCGTGTGTTCTTCAAACCTAATTTTTGGGAACGTTAATGAATTGGTTTAGCCTCGGTGGCGTGCCACGGGCTCCGGTTCCGCTATTGTGGGACCGGGCTGTGACAGTATCATTTGCACTTTTAGAACAGATAGACCAAAAATTACACCAAACCAAGCCTTATAAAGTAAAAATTAAATTTTAGAAAAGCATTTCAAACAGGGGTTGGTTGGGCTGTTTTCAGCTCTATATATGGCCTAAAAAATACAAAAAATACCTCAACAAAGCATGTGATGTTTGGGGGCTGGTTTAAGCTCTAATTGGGGGGTAAAAATGAAACAAAATAGGGGATATTTATATCTCTATTTAGGGGCTAACATATTCAGCAAAGGAGAAGATAATGGGGACACATCAAATAGACAGCAATACAACTGCAAGGTTAGAAAACTCAAACAGTTTTAGGAAGATAACCCATAGAAGCAAAGTATAAGATAAGGCATAATTTGTATACCTTTGTTGAATTTACCAAGACACTTCATTAGGTTTCACATCCTTATAATAACTCAAGCAAGAAAAATATAATTCGTATACCTTTGGTGAATTTCTCATCAAGACTGAATTTGGCTTCACATCCATGAATTGCTCATCCCTAATGACCACTTGCCAAACAAAAAAAAAAGGAGCAAAAGTAAAGATGATCAAAAGCTGTAGAATAAGGGAATTCCAAAAAAAATGATGTAGAATAATTATGTAAAGGAAAACAAAAGGCGAAAGTAACCATCAAGTACCTTGAAAGTATGAAACCCTAGGATGTAGAAAGTATTTGCCTCGGTCCATGAAATTAAAGAGCCATAAAGAAAAGTAAGGATTTGTGGACATGATTTTTCTCTTTCTTCATTAGCAACAATGTGACTCTCCAAGCGTGGCGGACGTGATTTTTCTCATTCTTCTTTAGCAACAATGTGACGAAGATGTCTTCTATGCTTCTCTTCATCCTCTTTTACTATTTCCGCAAGTATATCAGGTAAGCTTTGGTAGGGGGGGGGGGGGGGGGGGGGGGGGGGAATTTTATTAAGAGAAATGACTTAGCTTCAAGTATACCATATTACCTGTCAATTTCTTTTGAGAGTTCCCTTGCTTTTTTTGCTTCTGCTTCTCCTTTCAGTTGTTCCTTCCACCTAGCCCTCCTACCATTGCAAGTAAAGAATAGAAGAATAACAAACAGACAACAAAGACAAAGGAAATTAATTAAACAGAGAGAGACAACAACTTATCTCCTACTTATCGTCCAGGGAAAGGTAGCACAAAAAGGAAAGTAGAACATGAAAAGAAAGAAAAAAAGAAAACATAAGCTACCTGGCTAATAAAAAGTAAAATCCCTGAAAACATCCTAGGAAATAATAAACCCAAAACTTATTAGCGTTCAATAATATTTCCAAACTATGTATATAAAGTCGAGCATGAAAGAGCTGGAGAAGTTCTTAACCTTTAGAATATGGAATATAAATACAATAGTACAAAATCATGATCCTTAGTTGGAATAAAAGAGGGGTTGATCAGGGACTGATTGGGAACTGTGTTGGGACAGCTTTCTTGAAAAGATATTTTAGGGCCCCAATTCATTCCATACAAATGAATCTCTACTTTTGTTTTTCTTAGCCAAAAATAGAATCTTTCAAGCCCTAGTGTGGAGAGAGAGAGAGGAAATTTTTTTAGCTTCTGTCTATCCTCTTAATTCCCTTCCTTTATATTCTTAACTATGCAATCTTAATGGAATAAAGAGGTTGGTTTTCATCACTCACTTTCTTCCTTTTCTTTTCCCCAAAATTGTTGTCCAGAAAAACCAAGTTGAAGAAAAATTTAAAATATAACATAATAATAATTATTAGGGAGAGAGAAAAAAATCACTGCAATGTGAGGAATTTACCCCAATGGTAGTGGGTGTGACTGTGTGAGCTTATAGAAGCGCTATGAACAAAATCCATAGGGTATATAAACTCCTTCAATAGAAGCCCTGTGCAAAAAATCCAGCAAAACAATAGAAGCCCTACATCATTAAAAAAAAGAGCATAAATCCATACTTACCAACCTCGATCGCTTCCCCTTGAACCACCGTTAAGCACTCACCACCAGATTAAATCTCGAACTCTATGGAAATGAAGAAGTAGCTACCAAAGCCAAATCTGAGACTGCGATTGAAAAAAAAAAAAAACAGAGCGTCTGCTCGAACAGATTTAGAGAAACAATGTGACCGTGTGTGTCGTGCGTGACCGACAGGGAGAGAGAGGGGCTGAGCTGTTAGGTGGTGGTGGTCATGAGAGAGAGAGAGAAAGGGGGGGAGGGGCTAAGGCGTTAAGATGACAGAGCGAGAGACTGATGAGAGAGAGATTTTTACAAAATGCTTGAATTCTGATTATTTAAGAAAAAGGAAAATATTCTAAATCCACCCACTTGGGAAGTTGGAATGATAATTATTTTCTTAGCTAAAATTTCTATGTTACGAAACGACTATGAAGACAATACTTCATATCTAGATCCGAAGATGGAAAAATAAGCAATATACCACATGCATAAAGGCTGTAAGTTGAATCCAACAAATTATAAACCAATCATGTAACCCTAGCAACATGAGAAATCAGTAGCCCTGTAACTAATGTCAAACTAATGTAAGAAGGTCTCTCCAATTGCCTTCTCCATGTGAATCATTTTCAGAAAACCTAATCGACATATACCTCAGTTTTGGGCACACATAGAGGGTTACCACATATACAATGAATTAAACCCAGATGAATAAAAATAAATACAAAAAAAGAAAGAAAAGAGAGAGAGAGAGAGGTTAATTTGAAGAAAAACGAAATTAAATTGAGAAGAATACCAAATTGAGGACATGAATACCTCAAAGTCTGCAAAGTCTCTTGTTCTGCCATGGCTTACTTCTCCAACCCATATCTGAAAAAACAAAGGGGAAGCAAACTTACAAAATAAAGTCTTGAAAGAGAGAGTAAGAGAAGAGTGAACGAAACATAGTTTAATGAGAGAGAGAGAGAGAGAGAGAGAGAGAGAGAGAGAGAGAGAGAGAGAGAGTTCACTAATTCTAACTATTTCCATGATAGTGGTGCCTCAGATTGGTTTTCCTAAGCAAAATTCAATGACTATTTCCATGATAGTCATCACCACATCACTCAGTTTGCTTTCATAATTATTTCTTACCCAACTTTCTGTCCATCTATTTTTAGTTCAAACAGCAACACTTGGACTTAATTACCGAGCCATTATTACTCTATGGATGACTTTTTTGTATTGACCGAATTAAACAGTGGCCATGAAAAACTTTTAATAAACTTTCAACAACCCATTGCAATACTTTTGGAGGCCTTTTGAGAGGATTTACATTACAGTCCATAAAATGGTGCCTGGCAGAGACTGTTACTTTAGGCACTCATTTTCAAAATAAAAGCATTTAGACTTGTAAATCTATAAGTTTTCTTCACACCAAACTTTAGAAGGTACCCAGAAAGAGCACCTGAATGGGAGGGAGAGAAGTCCTTAATGGTTGGGTAAATTCAAACCGAGAGCTCAAAAGCCCCAATCAAAACCCTATTCAAACCCTATAAGAAAATTCATTGGAAAGTAGAACAATGTTTAGAAAACTAAGTAACTAACAAAATGAAAGTTGAGGCAAATAGGTTAAAAAGAAAAAACAAAAAGAAATTAGAGTAAGAGAGAGTAACAGAGAGTACCTTCCAAGTCGTCGGTGGTGAGCAGCGCTGGACGGCAGAGGTTCGGCCGTGGGAGAGAGAGAGAGAGAGGGGGGTTGATTTTGTATACCTAGGGCCTCCAAATCAGAGACCAAAAGGAGAGGATGAAAAAATTTGTGGAGAGAGAGAGAACTGTGAACCCAAAGGAGAGAGAAAGGGAAATTTTAGTACATGTTTTACATTTTCAAGTTGCAAACAAAAAGCCTCTTATTCCATTCCCAAATCACAGTAGGAACAAAAAGCCTCTTATTAGCTTAAGCTCAAGCTGCTCGATCAACCATAAGCACAGGGAAATCATACATAGTGTCATGTTGGGTATTCACAATTTCAAAATAATTACACAAAAATTGACTATTCACAGGAGAGTTCACAAAGTGAATTACAAAGTTTAAAGTCTAAAGGGTTTCATACAAATTGGTTTTGACTTCAACCAATTTGAAGAAGGAAAATAAGTTCAAAGTCCAAAAACTTCCTAATAGAATACTAACAAACTTCTTCAAACATGCCTCTTTCACTTCCATGGTTCGGCTGGGAACAAAGAGGAGAGAGACCTTGGGAAAGAGAGGCTTTGGTACCTGAACCACGACGTCGAGCAGAGGAAAATAGAAAGAGAAAGAGACCAATGCTGGAGAGAGAGGGGACTGGTGGAATGTGATGGTGGTGGATGGATTTCAAAATTTGGAGAGATAGGTCTATTTGATTTTTAAAGTGTATGTAGGGTGTATCTGTGGAATGATAGTGAATAGAGGTGTGAGTTTTCTATGAGATTCAAAATGAATCAAAAAGAGAGATTCGAGATTGTTGGGAGTTTGAATGGTTTGCTTGAGCAAAGGGAAAGAATTGCGAGTGTATTCATATAGATAATATAGATTACTTATCAGTAACTCCAAAAATTGAAACTTTGAAACAGATGACTAACCTTTTTCCTTATTCTTTCAATACTTTTGAAACAAATTCATATGCCCAAACCTGGAAAGAAAGAAAAAAGAAACACAAAAGAATAGAGATAACAATCAATAAAATCGAAAAAATATGTAATCTCAAACCTAGAAATTGCATTACAGTTTTCAAAGAATTGCATCAATCGTAAATAATCCCCAAGTTTTATACATACACTGGAATTCTTGAAGAAAATGACATTTATTAGTTAGATACAAATATAGTGGAGACACTTTGGGATACATGATGCATGTTATTTAAAAGCTTGAATGCTCTTTTGCACCTTCTTCTTTTTCCGCTAAGCATGTTCTTTTCCTTGATTCAGGTTTGTAGCTATCCACATTATACCCATCTTAGAAAACACAGATTCACCTGAATGAAAAACATATATATTACGGAAGTTTCTCCTTTACGGTCATGGCTTTGATTTGATACGAACCAGCTCAGAAACTAAGCTATATTAACCAAAACAGGTTGACAGCACAAAACAAACCTACAATATCAAGTCCTACCCCAGATGGGTCAATTTTAAACTGTGACTTATTACCTGGACAGAAATGAAAAAAATAAAAATAAAATAGCCTTTTCCTTGATTCTATAAAATAAAATAACTGTATCAAGTCCCACTCTAGGCAGTGTCCAATTTCCAAGTTTTAAAAATCAGTGCACTCAACAAACAGGCAATAAAGTAGGGGCATGTTTCAAAATAAAGGAGCCCTAAGGAGGATGCAGAGACTCTTTCAAAGAAGGCAATGTTAAGTAGAAATCAGAAGCAGCATTAACAAAAACCAATGTTAATTGATTCTTGGGAGGTCGAAGCAACATTACCTTATCTAGACGGTGAGATCTCACCTCCAAAAGATTCGTTTGTGAGGATGATCACCATTACCTTCGCACTTCCCTGCCTTTAAGTCATAGAGCTCCGTTTGGTAGCTGAAAATAAATAAACATTCATTTTGTAAACCGATTTTTCTGTAATAACCTGCATTTCATTTAATTTTAAGTTTAGCATGTTCATATTTAATTTGTATTTGCATTGTCATAATTAAATTCATTTAGTATTGTCTACTTTTATTTTAATTACAGTCCTCATGTTTTGAATCTAATTTCTTATGATATTTCATATTTAAAATTCTTTTGGGGTCAAACCATAATTTCCACAAATATCGAAAACTCTTTCTATAGATTTGAAAACTGTATCTATACTTTTTAAACAACTGGGAATTTAATTCCTACGTGAACATAACTTTCTGTATTTTTATTTCAACCGTAATATACCAGTTTTTATTTTAAGCTACGATTATATCGCGTTTTGGGTGTGGGAGCACGTGAGCTCACCACACGGGATAATACCCGTTGGTTACTTGGAGCCCAAATTGGGCAGATTGTATATATGTGTGTATTTGTCTCTCAAAATCTCTCACAGTTCTCTCATTCACTCTCTAAAGCTCTCTATCTCTCTCAATTTTCTCTCAACTCTCCTTTGATTCTCTCAAGATCAAACATACACACCAACTGTATATATAAGATATACACACAAACACATACATATATATATAGTTCAAGAGAGGGAACGGAGGAGTAAAATTCAACACGACGGAATAGACGACGGAAACTTCGGCGGAAAATTCTCGGTTTCAAATTCTCTGTATAATCACCTCTGTGAGTATTATAAACTCACTCTCAATGTAAATATATGTATATTTCAGTATATGTATGTGTGTATATATGTATATATATGTGTCCACCATTGAAGCTTTGAAAATTGGAGTTTTATAAAAGTTAACCAAAATCAATTCCGTGAATTGGGAATGAAAGATCTTAGTCCCATTAAGCTGTGGTTCGAATACTACAGCCTAATTCATCCGTATCGCGACGTACCGTTGATTTAAAGTTTTGTCACCTCTCGGTTTTATGTGAAATCCGAGCTACGATTGAAATTAGTTAAAACAGATCGCGTATTCATAATTCTTGTGGAAAAATGAAGAAATCCATATATTACATGTCTTGGTTGAAGCAGAATTCAGAAATGGGTCAAAAACAGGCTCTAAATTCGTAACAGGGGAGAAACTGCTGATGCCAATCGATTGGCATGTTTACCAATCGATTAGTATGGGTTCCAATCGATTGGTTTTGTCAATCGATTCACACTTTTGTCAATCGATTGACATTTTTCAACACTGACGACTTTTAGTAAAACGGCCATAACTTCCTCTAGAAAACTCGAAAACGCGCACGGTTTGAAGCGTTGGAAACTAGACTCAAAGACCTTTATTTTGGTATGTAATTCATGTACAAAAATTATAACTCATTTTTTAGGGCATTGCTTCAAAGTAGACCCACTTGTGTTCTAATAGCGATAAAAGCATATTAAAGCATTCTTTGATGAATTCACCGGTTATTTCATATAAGATTTGATTTCTTCTCGTATATCCATGGTTATCGTTCCCAGTACTTTTTATTTCTGTATTAAGTCACATATCATTCATGTGGAGTCAGTTGTATATGCATGGTGAGTGTTGGTCAGTATGGAAAAGAGTAATGGACAGTGTGGTATAGTGAGTGCGGTTGAGATTGTGTTGTGGACACTCCTTGGTAAGTGAGTACCAAAGTGTGTTGTGATTGAGATTGCGGCGAGGGTGTCTTTGAAATGCGACGGTGGCAAAATTGGACACTCCCTGACGACCATGGTAGTGTCAAAGTGTGTGAAGCCGAACTTGGACATTCCCTGGCACCCATGGTAGTGCTAAAGTGTGGCCTACGGACACTCCCTGATACCCGAGTCTGGATACTACATGAGGGTTCCTCCGGTATTTGCATGGCGGATTAGGTATTAAAGTGTGAGGCATTGGACACTTCCTGGTACCCCGGACCAAAGTGTGAGGCAAACTGGACATTCCCTGGCACCCCTGTGCTAAAGTGTGGCTATCGGAGTATTTCAAAGATACTGGTGTGATAGTGGATTGTTGGGTTTTGTCGAGAGAAAAGAGTCGGTAAGATGAGTTTGGTGCATTGTTTTCATACACGGTCACATATATGTGAATTATAGCTTTCAAATGATATTGTTATTGTTTTCTAAAATGAACTCTTTACTCTAATGTAAACTCGTTGAATTAAATAGGAATTTGAAAATGGTAAATGAGTATGTTTTACATTCAAAGTTATGTTTTTAATACTCACCAGCTTCTTGAAGCTGACGGCGTTGATGCGCCCTGGACATTCGTGTTCAGGCTTTTCAGGTTTTGATCAAGCGGAACATTATGATCATGCAAACTGAGAACGACTGCTTTGGATGATAGAACTGTTATCAATATCCTATGCTTTAAGTTATAAACTGTTTTATAATAAGGATGACTGTAATAGACGATAAGTTATTGTTTTGTTTCAAGGCGGTCTGTGCCTTTAGACGACCCGTGATGTAATATTTATTAAGTTAGAAAAATTTTATAAGCCTTGATTGCTCTACTCTGATTAATGGTTTTATGTTGTTCGACGTTTGGGACGGAATCGATCCTTCAAACTGTCGCGACCTACGGGTCCATAAAGGAAATTAAACGCTTTCCATATTTATGCTACGTCGGGGCGTGACATTTTCACTCTTGAAACCAAAAGTAATGTGAATAGAGAACAACTTACCAATCACAAACTAATAATTTATTAATGATAGAGAATAAACAAAATAAACAATGATCTTCAGCAACCATAACCAAGGAAGACATAACAAAGGAAGTGAAAAATCAAGAAAACCATTGACCAAGCAAGCCATTGATACTGAATTTTTAAGGTCCCATAGTTAAGTTTCAACAAAGAAAATGTTGTCATTGAGTGCTTGGGTTTTGAAACAAAATGAAAATGATCCAAGACTCAGATCAATCATCAACATGACCACCAACAAAGCTGCTCCATACGCAATTTCCTCTGAACTTGGATGTCTACGACATACGAAGTTGAAGTCCTTAGTGAAATCATACGATGTTAAAAAGATACAAACTGGAGCTTTATAAAAAAAAGATATGTATTTTAGCTATGAAAGAAATCAGATTTTGTAAAACCTTACATTTGATGTGAATGCGTGTACCAAAGGAAGAAAAAAAAAATAAACATTAGTTGATGCAAATAACATTAACAAAATACATTCTCTTTTCCAATTTCGCTTACGTTTATAGACAATAACTCATGCCTCTAGGGACACGGACCCAAAAAAAAAAAAAAAAAAACAAAAATAGTTTCTTCACACCATATGAACTTACACAAAAAACATTATATATGATAAACATGGTCATACAGTGTAGATTAATTACATAGAAACATTCCATATACACAAAACAACATTAACACTCCCTCCATAGTGTATTCAATGTTTTGGCAAATTGTGAATTTTCGTCATCAATTTGGAGAATGTGTAAGTATCGATGTCAATGTACTTCGGCCAGTGCGGCGAGTGCACACGAATCTGAAAATAAACAATAATTATATTCACTTGTGAATCTTGAAGAGGATAAATTAGAAGCAATATTTATTTATTATTTAGCATTACCTTGTTGGGGCGAGCATTTATGTTGTCAAATTCTCCTGCCGCATCTTGCCAATTCCATGATACATTTTTCCACCAATTCTGAAAAAGTACTTATTGAAGGTCAAAATTCTCAAAAAAATTATATTGAGAATACTAAGTCATTATCCTGCCCTATTTTTGCTACCTTTATTTATTTATTTATTTGTGTATACATTGACATTTACCTGTAAGTCATTATATAAGGACCTCGGGATAAACAATGTTTGTTGTTGAATCCGTATTCCCATCAGTCAGAACACTTATACGATCAAAGGATGTACATCTGGATAAAGCGACATATAATTGTCCATGACTAAATACAGGGGTCCGCAAATCAATCCCAACAAAGTTCACTGATTGACCCTGAGATTTATTAATTGACATTGTGTATGCCAAGCGGACTGGAAATTGACGACTCGTCATAGTAAAAGGTAATTCAGTTGATGAGGGAGCCAATGAGATCCTGGGAATAAAGGCTACGTTGCCAGCTTTATCACCAGTCAAAATTAACCCTTCAATTACACGCAAAGCGGTTCTGACAACCATCAATCGTGTGCCGTTGCAAAGTCCATCTGTTGGTGCAATATTTCTTAGCAACATGATAGGACAACCCACTTTCAATTGGAGGTTGAACGGGGGTAAACCAGGAGGGTCCAATGAGTTAAGATATTCATTAGGATACCGGTTAGTAATAGACCGATCACTACCATCATCGTCAAACAATGTATCCACAGCCAAATAGGTACATGCCTCGCCAGGGAATTTTTGTAATACAACATTATTAATAGCGTTGACATCCACATTTTGTGCGGACAGAATTGTCCGCTCGGTGAGATACGTAGGGGTGACCGTCCCTTCCACACCCAGTCCGGGATAAACTGTGCATAATAACTCTTCAATGTTATGACACTTTAGTATTGTAGAAGGGAGTTTTACAACTTCTTGCGGTTTGCTCCCTACCTAGATATGAATAAAAATAAATAAAGACCAAAGAAAAATGTAATAAAAGTACTCAATTAGGAATGATAGAAGAATTAATACCTGCATCAAAAATCTTGCAAAATGAACATTGCTTGGGTTTGTATTGTTTAACCGCATATTGTCATCCAAAGTCAAAATGTTTACATTGTTCCACAAAGAATAGCGTCTCAAATAAGCATCCACAATTTGTTCACGCCCTCCTTTGGGCACAACTGGCAAGACTTGTCGAAAATTTCCACCAAGAACGACAGTTACACCCCCGAATGGCTTGTTTACATCACAAATGTCCCAAAGTTTACGATCCACAGCCTCAACGCAATTTCTATGTTGCATTGGGACCTCATCCCATATGATTAACTTGGTTTCCCTGACCAACTCTGCTTGCATTGAATGCTTACTGAATCCGCATATAGAATTTTTATGCACGTCGAACAGAATGGAAAATGTAGAGTGTGCAGTTCTGCCCCCCACTAACAATAACGAAGCAACTCCTGATGACACAACTGTAATAACAGTATGTCCAAGCCTACAGATGTAAAGTGCAATGGTATTATAAGTGAAAGTTTTTCCTATTCTAGCGCCCCCACTAATGAAAAATGTAGTCCATGTATTTTCTATGACTGTAGAAGTGATTATATCAAAGGCGTGGCGTTGTCTGACATTTAGGCAATCAATTCTAGTGTGTACATCTTCTGCTTGAGCATCGAGTTGAAGTTTTCTATGCTCACACAATAGCCTGTTACCGACTGTGTTACTCCAATTCCCACTTGGTTCCAGCATTGGAGGGTAATTGGCCAAACTCTTTCCAGAGCATTTGATTGAGAAGATACAAGCCATAATCCTCTATAATAAACGCATTCGGGTTTAGATTTGCATACACTATACGAATCTTGTGATGAAGATCGTCGCATATATCCGAAGAGAATCGTTTCCACAACTCATATGGGTGCAACGAGGAGCATTCTGTGAGAATTATACTGAACAATCTTCTCAATTGGTGCCCAGTCTTCATAATTGCGGCTTCTTGAAGACACTGTATCCATTCAGCATCATCTTCCAACAGTCCTAATGCTACACATGCTGATTTAAAAGTCGGATGTGTGACATTGTTTACTGTGCGCAGATGTTCAAATGATGTTGGTCCTCTGACATGTGTCAATAGTAAGCGTAAATAGAATCTTTCACCTGAATTTGGACTGGCAAAGTAAATTCTACCAATAGCATAACCCTTTTTTTCTCGGTGTCCATACACAAGTAGTGCTATTCCAAACAAAATAGTTTGGAAATTCTTGGTAAATGTAGATTCGGGCACTCTCATTGGCTGCACAATAGTTAAAGAACCCAATTAAGGGCAACGTTTGTTGCGCAGCTCTAGATGCTATCCTGTCAAATGTCTCATCAGGATCAAAAACTACCTTATGCATTCCAGGAAAGTGAAGGGGCAATCGAACAACTGTTGGGAACTCTTCATGCGTACTATGACCTAACAATCGCCAAGCAGCTTCAACTGGACCGATATACCTCGCATCAAGATATTGTTGGATCTCATCTGTTCCTCCCAAAACCATCGTTGTGCAATCATGACCTTTGTAAATGTATTTGTGAATATACTTTACACACCTCATCCCAGCACAAACTTCAACATTAATATGGCAGTTAAACTTTCTAGAAAGATGGGGATTGTATGGCACGACATCTCTATGATCAACTATATGCTTCCTTACCACATAGGATTAGCCTTGATTTCGTCGTCGATAGATAGGGTATCCATGTTCATCCATAGTTGTTGTTTCCACAAATTCTTTAGGATATCGTTTTGTACACTTTCCATTCTCCATACATGGAGCTTTTAAATTACGAGCGTCGCACGGACCATGTATCATGCACTTCATGACAGTATGAAAAAGATGTGGATCTTTAACTGGATTAGGAATTTCCGCACATACTAAATTGTCAAACTGCGCACACGTCCTAATTTTATCGGGTCCATTCAAAAATAGAAGTGCGTGCATATGTGAAAGCCCACGCTTTTGGTATTCAATTTGTAAACATGTGCAACCTTCTTACCAAACACTATATTTTGGCTTATCGCCTTCATCAAACATTTTCGTTTAAGCTCAAAAACACGCGCAATTAGATCGTGACGATCTGTGGAGGTTTAATGCGGCAACAAAGCAGTTGTAATTTTGGGCCAATTTGGATTTACAGTCATTGTTAAAAAAATATCTGGGTGATGATTGTGCCGTGTGATAGCCATTGAATCCTGAAATATTTCAAACATATGCCTTGGATTTCCATGGAATGAAGAGGGCAAAATCATCCGCCGACCAACTTGGTCAGGTCTCAAACCATCACTTTCAACTATAATATCAGTTAAATCCTTGTAAAGTTCTGAGCAAAGTTTTTCCTGATTCAACCTATAGTATGTCAATCGATTTTGCTCTGTCGCTGCCCAAGCATCAACCATAAACTCTTGGAATAACTTCCCAGCTCTAAGAATCGTTAAATACTCTGTTGGGCGTTGAAACATTCGATAACAATAGTATTGCATCTGAGTTAGACAATCATTCGAAGGCCGTTGATGAGGAACGTCCCACTATTTCAAACCAGGTTCCCATCCAAGCTCACCATAAGGGAACAACAAAACATAATGCAGTGGCAAATAAGCTGGGTGGCACTCAATGATTCGCATCAAACCGTTGTTTCCTTTAAGATGCAAAATTATATCTCTCATCCCACTAATCTCATTCCCATTCCCTGGCAGTATAACAGCAATCTCACTTGCCGTTGGTAGGTTATATAACCGCCGATCATTAGCTTTTGAATTATAATGTAGACATACAGGCAAAGCATTTCCTACAGATTCTACTTCAATTATAAGTTTGTAAGCTTGGCGGTATTTACTTGGGAATGGATTGTACTGTTGCCAAGTTTCACGAATGGATTTGAGAACATCCATTATTAACTGCGGGTTTCTACGATGACGTTCTCGTATAGCAGAGTCAAGGACATAAATATACAATTGAGCGTAACATGCATCATTACCGGGTTGCGGAATCAAAGATCCCGTTCTATGACGCAATTTCCCATGAATGCTGAAACATCTCGGTCCATTTCCCGGGATAACTCTTTCATCTAATTTAGCACCGAGACTCGTAAATGCATTACATGCATTGTATTCTCTAGTATAACTTCAAAATGATATTGAATTTTTATCATTCCCATCATACAGAGCTTATAAAAGTGGAGGAGGGGTATTAAGTAAGGGTAGCCTAACTTTTCCTTGTAAACAACAGGTTCCAAAACGAGGCCTGTTTAGAGATGAAGAAGTCAATTTCTCGTCCATCCAATGCAGGGCTGAACAATTAGGACATTCTACATCCATGTTGCTAAGAAGGTAGTGAGGTGAATCTATGTTCTCTGGATAAGCAACTGCAACATCCTCTAATTTAACATCCTCTAATTCTACATCGGGGACATTTTGTTGTATAGAACTTGGCCTATATTTATCAAAGTAAAATTACGCGAGTAAAAAGAATATTGGTAAAGGTTCAATTAAGAATATTGATTAAGAATAAAGAAGGGTTCAATTAAGAATATTGATTCACCTATTCATTGGTTCAGCAGAGGGTTCATCGACACATCGTGATTCTGACGATGTCTCTGTTAAAAGTTCATTGTAATGCCATGGTGGAAACGGCAAGGATTGTATGATAGGAAAATTTGAAGGTGATTCTGTGGATGTTGGGATCTCTACTAGTTCTGTGTAAAGATTTCGTGGCATTGGCATGGAATGTAAAAAGAAATCACTCGAATCTAGTGTAGGTGGAACCAGCCAGGGGCGTGACACCACTAAGCGTTTTGATGTACATGTTTCATCTTCCAAACATGCACAATGACGACGACGCACTCTTGGTGTCAAACCAGGCGAGTGTTGAGATTGGATTGATTTTTCTCTTTCTCGTCGATTCCGTTGGGACAAACCTCTCTTTGATAAAGGCGGCGTAATATTACATAAGGGAGCCTAATAGGTACAAATGATACATGTATGATGCAAAGATTAGATTGACTACACAATACAACATGATACATCGTACTTAGAGGTTAGACTTACATTTTCTTTTCCCTTTGTATGACTTGAGTTTGTTACTTTCTTCTTTCCCTTAGTTGAGAAGTTTGCTCTATCCTGTTACAAAGATTGAAATGTTACACCAAATGTCCATTTAAGTGATGGTTGCACATTAATTTGAGACATAGTTAAATACCATATTAACTGGAGATAGATCTTATTGGTCTCGAATGATGATCCCCTTATTTCTTTCTCTCATTACGTTGCCCTGTTTTAAACATCCATCAAACTGTAAGATTAACATAATTTATTATTTAACATTTTGTAAGAGTTTTTATTTATTTTGAAAGGTAAGACTTACATTTTCTTTCCGCTTTCCATGACTTGAGCATGTCAATTTTCCCTTTCCTTTAGCAACGTATTTTGCTTTATCAAATTCCTTAATAAAAATTTGCATTAGCAGTTTCCTTTATCTCATGAATTATAAGTTCTCTATTAAAAATATTTATGTGAGAATATTTACCTGAGAAAGGTGTTCTCTATTAAAAGTTCGCTCGTCTCGAACGACGACACCCACATTTTTTTCTCTCAATAACTTGACCTATATTTTTACACAAAAATTAGTTGATATGCAAAGTTAAATAAATTTTAGTAAATAAAACTAAAATGATATACGTACTGTTGTTTCCAAGTCTATATCAAGCTGTATGTTAGAAGTGAGAAAATGTTAATAACGATAGTTAAACGAAGTAACACAACATCTTAAGGTGTAGAACAAATTTCATAAAGTTATAATTAAAATAATAAACATTCTTACGTGAGCGTAGATGGTTAAATTGTCCATATTCAGGGTACCTGACAATAAGAAAAAAAAGTACATAAAAACATTATTTCTGCAAGAAACCAGGTTGTGGGCTATGTTTGGCTAAGAAATAAACAAAAAACTTAGTACTGAGCAAAAGATGCTTTCAACCAAAGGAATGAAAGCAAAAGATGATTGGAAGTAGCTGAAAGACTACCAATCAGTAGCCAATTCAACTTGTGCATTGAACCAATAAAAAAAAGATGAGATTCAAGAAAACCCAACCTTGAACAATTGACCGCGAACTGGCTCCCACAATGATGAACTGAGACTAAAAAAAAAATTTAACAAATCCATTGCATTATACAAATCCATTGCATTAACCATTAAATTTAAGATCATTTATATGTTGAAGTGGACTATAATCAAATCATAAAAGGGCCAAGAATAAAACACACTCTCTAAAAAAAACGTTACAATGGAAACCTGAAAATCAAAACTAAGAACAATTTCCCAAATAAACCAACAAATTATGCTGAAATGTTAGAACATCAACCTGCAAATGAAGCTAAAAATATGAAATACAAAAAGAAAGAGGAAAAGGAAAATGAAAAAGGAAAAGAAAAGTAAAATGTAAAAGAGGGTGAACAACACACTCTAAAAAAATAAATAAATAAACATTATAACGTAAACCTGACCAGCAAATTAAGCAAAATATGAAATACAAAAAGAAAGAGGAAAAGGAAAATGAAAAAGGAAAAGGAAAAAAGAAAACTAAAATGCAAAAGAGGGTCAAGAATTAAAGAATTTAAGAAAACAAAAAACCCATAAATAAAAGCATAATGGCTTGAACCCGTTTTTGTAAAAAATAAAGAGACTTTTTAAAAAGTTATGAAGAAATCAAAAGAATTGTGTTAATTGCCATAAAATGCCATATTAGCCCTTCGAAACAGTAATGAACAATTGACAAAGGTGGTGTATAATGACAATGATTCTTTATGGAGAAGTCCATGAAGGCTTTTGAAATAATTAAACTTGAAAAGGCACATAAACTTACATAAGCACATAAACTTGCTTGCCCCCCACTTATTCTTCAGTCGGGGTTGGGGTGTGCGTGTGTGTGAGGGTGTGTGTGTGAGTGGGTTGTGTGCGTCTTGTACGCATTAGGGAGTGTTTCTTTAATGTGAGCTTTGGCTCCCCCAGTGTCGTCGCAACCCTATTTTGGGGGTGTATGTGTTACTGATAATTCAAAACCCACACAAAATCTCCTCCAAAAGGGGCCCTAGCACAAATTAATGAGGGTTAGAGACAATGATAAAAATTCTACAGATTAAGCTCCAAACCAAAGGCGACTGGGGTAGCATTATACCAAAAAAATGGTAGATACCAACTGAGAAAAAAAAATACAAAAAAAAAAAAATGCTACAAATGATTCACAAAAAAATGCTAGATACCAATTAGCTAGGATTCACTAAAAAATGCTAGATACCAAATGCTTTGAGTAAGATTTGGATACACCCAACAACAATGATTACACCAAACAGAGGGCTGATTGAAACCCTAAACTGATTAACATACCTCCCAATCTACAACAAATGAACATAGCTCCCAAATCTGCAACAAATGAACAGATCAGCTACAGAGAGAGAGAGAGAGAGATAGAGATAGACAGTCGATAGGGGGTTCGGTCGGCAGTGGCGATAGAGGGAAACAGAGAGAGAGAGAGAGAGAGAGAGAGAGAGGGAGAGAGGGTAGGAAGAAGGAAAGAGCAGGGGTTTTTGGTGTGATAACAGGGATTCAAAAATCAAATGAGTTTTGGGAGTGATGCGTAATTGAGTGAGTTTGGGAGAGAGTGTATTATGGGAGAGGGAGTGTTTGTGTGAGTGAGTTTTGGGAGGATTAGGACCACTTGATGAAGATCAAAAGAAGTAAGCCACGCTTAATTTGAGTGTTACAGGTTATAATTCAAAACCCACACAAAAACTCCTCCAAAAGGGCACCTTCCTACTGTGAAGGAAGAAGGCACTTATGCCAAATTAGTAACGTATTCAAATGCTAAAAATTCTACAAATTAAGCTTCAAATCCTCAAAGAGGAGAAAAGAAAAGAGATCCATGAAGTTGGACAACTTCACCAAACCAAAGGTCACTGGGGTAGCATTCACAAGAAATAAAAAACAATGGTGAATTAAGCACAACAAATTAGAACATTAACATCAAGCATCAAGCTATCCAAAAAAAAAAAAAACAATCATGAAGAACACTGCGTTGCTATTCATAGCTATTCATAGCTTTTTTGACTGTTAAGGCTTACCAAAAGATAACAATGTCATTTCTTGAAAAAGGAGATATTGCCCCCTGAAAGATAAAAGATAAAAAGACAATTTAGACCAAAAGAAGCCTTTCCACAATTTAGACCAAATAAGAAAAAACAGATGAATGCACAAACAAAAAATAAAGGAGACAAAGAAGGAGGATGTTGAAAAGTTTGGTTACAAAATAATTGGGGGTGAAACTTTTGGAACCACAAAATAAAAAAAGGTGGAAGAAAGGAAATTCTGTACAAAATAAAATACCCAAAACATGTATTAAAAAAATTAGGCAAAATGAAAATAATGGAGAAGACCCAAATATCAGAGAGAGCGAGCGAGAGAGAGAGAGAGAGAGAGAGAGGGAGAGGGTTAGGAAGAGGAAAAGAGCAGGGGGTTATAATTGATGTAGAACATTTATCAAGCACCTAAGCCACCTGCCCCAAAAAAGGTAAGCAGCAATTAGAAAGAGCAATGAAGCTCATCAGTTGAGAGAACCCAATCAGTAAAGCATAGAAAGAGGGGAATCAGAGAGAGAGAGGGAGAGAGAGAGAGAGAGGACTAACCCAAGGAGAGAAGAAAGTCGACGCCGGCGGCAAGAAGGGCGACAGAGAGAGTGACAGAGAGGGGACTAACCCAATCGGTGGCGATTGAGATGGAGAGTGAGGGAAAGAGGGTTTAGATAGAGAGAGTGAGAGAGTTCAAATTTCAAATGTGAGTATGAGAGAGAGAGTGCGTCTGAGTGGGTAAAAGTGTGGGAGAAATAAAAAATCCTAGCGTGTGTTTATGGGAGAGTGAAGGGTTGTGTGAGTGAGTCACCTGAAAGATTTTAATTGAACAGCCCAATAATTGAAGATGAGTAAAAAAGCAAAAGATGAGTTTGTGTAATTTCCAAGAGAAGTATAGATGAGTACAAAATAAAAAGACTTTAATTGAACAGCCCAATAATTTACAAAATAAGTGAAACACAATAAAGTTTTCAAAAACTTGAGATTTTAAAAGTCAATCTTAAAGTGTCACATTAACTGTCAGCATGTAAACTACTTCAAAATCAAGGACTTTCAGCATATTAAGTGGCTTAATGGAGTGGTTAAGGATCTCTCTCTCTCTCTCTCTCTCTCTCTCTCTCTCTCTCTCTGTGACAACAAACGGATGACTTATTGGGCCATGAACTCTTACTATCTGAAACCTGTCAAAGACCATGAACAAAAAGAAGCATGAAGACATGAAAGATTCATCAATGGTATGTGCAGATTTTCCAAAAAAAAAGATAGTTGATTACTCGGACTGATTCTCATGTCCTGTACATGCATACATGCATAGCCAGATTTTCCAAAAAAAAATGGTTTATTAAATTAACAACTAACTCATGTCAATAAATTTTTTTTTTTTAAAAAGTGAAAAAAAAAAAAAGAGGAAAATGTATAAACCTGATAAGATTCACCACTTGCAAAAGATATAAATCTACAAATCAAATATTTATAACCCCTCAAAAAGTTCAATGTTGGTTTAAATTTGAAGAGTTCCAAGGGGGAAAAGGAGCAAAAGTAAGATTAGACAGACCTTGGGAAAAAAAATGGCTGTTTCTACTGGAGTCGGTGTGAGCCGTGAGGAATCAACATCTCTGCAAAAGCAACACCAAGCTCAAATTTACAGGGGGTAGACTAAATGTTCAAGCTATTTAATTTCTATAAAATAACATTAGCAAACAAACCTAACAGCTAGGTAACCCCCACCAAGGTAACCCCCAATTCAGTGAACAAACCCTAAATGATATCATGCATTCTATAAACAAACCCAACAGCTAGGTAACCCCCAAATTGATTGCAAACTGAAAAAAGAATAGAAAGGAAAAACAAAAACACTAAAAGGACCAAACAGAGGAAGGGAAAGAAACTAAGAGGAAGGGAAAGATTTCAAAACTTTGAACTGAGATCATACAATACAAACCTCTAAATCAGAGAGAGAGAGAGAGAGTGGTGGAGACTCGATCGATCGATCAATCGATCGATCGAGAGAGAGAGAGAGAGAGAGAGAGAGAGAGAGAGAGAGAGAGAAAGAGAGAGAAAGGGAAGGAAGAGGGAAAGACGGAGATATAAATGTTCCAACAGTACTAAGTCAATGAACCAAGCAAAGCCTAAGCAAACAACATGAGTGGTTTAGGTGATCACAAAATCAACAATAATGTAAGTTTGTAAAGCTTAGGTGAAAACCAACTGAAAACAGAGCATTAGGAGTGGTGAGTTTACTTACCATTGGATGGATTGATGGATTGGTATAAGTTCTTGAAGTGGAATGTCCTGTCCCAAGTATAAGCTTTCTGTTTTACCCAAAAAAAAAATTTGTCAAAGAAAACCCCAAATAATGTCAGTTTGTAAGTTGTTGAAGTGGAATGTAAAAAAAAAAAAACAAAATTAATTTGGGATGCATAACAGTAATTAATGGAAGTTATTGGCAAAAGGAAATAATCTCAAGGCAAGAGATTTAAATAAAATTGGCAGCAAACATAACAGTAATTAGAAACCAAAAGCTCTGTTTGGTAGCTGAAAATAAAAAACACTCATGAAACTAACAGTAATGTGAAAAGCAGTCATAAGAGGCAGCAAAAAGATGGTAGTAGTAGTAATAGATTAAACAATTTCAATGTAAGAAGCTATTTCCCCTCAAATCTCTGTTGATATAGTTATAGGAGTACAACAAATCTCAATGTAAGAACAAAATTTACAAATATATATACATGTACTATATGGGATAAGAGGCAGCAAAAAGATGGTAGTAGTAGTAATAGATTAAACAAATGGAGATGGGTTTAAAGTAAAAAGTACAAAAAAAAAATAAAAAAAAATGTACATAGAGAGAAGGCCTTTGAGCTCTCCTATGGCAGATGATATTTCCCCAACACAAAAAACACAAAGGTCAAAGTTCGAATCAAACCCACGAGGGAGGGGAATCACTAATTCTTAAGATGAGAAAATTTAGATATAGTTGGAATCACTAATTCTAAAGAAGAGAAAAAGAGAAGGGGAATCACTAATTCTGATACAGAGTTGGAATCACTAATTTCTTACAGCAGGGGGAATCACTAATGTGAGTGACTCTTACACCACTTGACTCTTACACCACTCTTACACCACTTGATGAAGATATAGTGTATGAAGAGCCCCCCCCCCCCCCCCCCCCCCCTTTTTTTTTTTTTTTTTTAAGGAAAAGGAAAATTTAAAAATAAAGAATAAAAGAAATAAATAAAAAAATGGTCCAAGCCCTCCCTCGTAGAGCAACATCAGAGATTCCACAAAAAAAATTCAAAGAAAGGAGAAATTATGAAAGCCATTATCATGGAACCCAACATAATGGAAACCCATTTTCATTCATGACCCGGGCAGAGAAGGGGTAATTGAGAGAGAGCGGGAGAAAAAGAGTGAGAGAAAGAGTTTTGAGAGATTCATGAGGATGCAAAATGCCCAAAATGGGGAGCTCCTTAAGCTAGAACCAAAATGCCCAAAATGCTAAAAACAAAAATTGAAAACCAATTCCCAACCCTAAAAACAAAAATCAAAACCCCAGCAACCCACAAAATGCCCAGAACCCAGATTGAGTGCCTAAACCAAAGCCCAAAATGCATGGAACAATTGAAAACCAAAATGGGTCCTCTCAAGTGTAGGACTTAAAACCCTAGCAACCCACAAAGGAGTTCCTAAAATTCAAAGAAGGTCATCAAATGGGTCCTCTCAAGAGAGAGAGAGAGAGAGAGAGAGAGAGAGAGAGGACTAACCGAAGGGCAAAGAAGTCGGACAGTTCGGCGGCGAGGTGTGAGGTGAGAGACAGCGCGACAGAGGGAGAGGGACACACACACAGAGAGAGAGAGAGAGAGAGAGAGAGAGAGAGAGAGAAAGACAGAGAGAGAGAGCGAGGGAAAGAGAGTGAGAGATTGAGAGATTCAAATTTGGTTGAGGGAGAGAGAGAGAGTGAGAGTTTCAAATTTGAGAGAGAGAGAGAGAGAGACTGATGCGAGGGAGTGAGAGTGAGACTGAGGGATTCAAAAAAGCAATTGAGTTTGGGGAGTGATATAGTGTAATATGGGAGAGGGAGTGTTTGTGTGAGTGAGTTTTGGGAGGATTAGGACCATTTGATGAAGATCAAAGGGAGGGGGTTATAACAGCCCCTATTTTGTCCTCAAAATTGTTGTAGGATATAATATAGATATTATTAAATAAATTTTTTTAGTAATCACTAATCATTAATGAATAATAAACTAAACATATAAAAAAGAGTAAAAGTTAAAACTCCCTCCAATTCCCAAACATTAAAATTTAAAGTTAAAAGTTAAAACTTCCCCCCAAAACTCCAGCCCGGCCTGGCCCGTCTACAATCCATCCATGAGCCCGGCCATAAGCCCGACCCTAGTGAGCCCGGGCCACAAGTCCGAGGCAGACATCCCCCTCCCTTCCCAAGTCCGGCCTGGACCGGTTGGGCCCGCTTTGACCGAGCCTGACCCGGCCCGTTAGACACCACTAGGTAGGGTCATCCATGTATAAATATTAATTGAAATTTTACTAGATTATACAACTGAACTGTACATGAATATTCAGTAAAACTTCACTGTTCAATAACTTTTTAACAAATTAAGAATCAAATTGGCCTTTAAACTCTTGGCAATTGCTTCTATGAACTTTTGCCTAAATATATATATAAAAAAAATTATTATTTTCAATTTTAGTTTCTTTTCTTTTTCTTGATTTTCAAGAGATTTTAAGGATAGGTTTTCCTTTTATTTTCCTTACTTCCTTTTATTTTCCTTCACTAGATCCGTAAACAAAACAAGGACTAGATTTTGGAAATTGTTCAACTTAGTAAAATTCAATACACCCCACTTGCTTTTAATGGGCATTCAGATGTTTCAATGCACAACTTGGTTGAACAATTATCATTAAAAAAACCAAGATTGTCTGAAATCAGATTAGGAATCTATAGCAGAATACTTTATTAGAATCAAGAAACAGGGTAGGCTCAATCAAAAAAAAAAAAAAGAAAGAAAGAAAAAAGAAATAGGGTTGGCTATCATTTGCAACTTGGCAGTTAAGAGCTATGTGAAACGAACCACAATGAGAAAATCAGAGATCTGGCTTGCTTTAAAAATCCGATGAAGCAATATATTTTCGTGTGTTGTAACACAAAATTGTTCGACATGGTTTGCTGAAGAAAATTACAGGCAACAAAACGAATAACCCAAAAGAGCTAGCAGAAGTATCAACACTAAATGTGCATTTTTTTTTTTAACAGCAAATAATTAATAAAAAGCCGAAAAGGCCAAAGATGATACAACATCCAAACCACCCAAAAAAAACCTTGAACACCCGCCCCCGATAACCAATCCCTTGGAACAAAACAACCCAAAAATACACCAACTGGAAAAACACCCCCAGGCAACCAGCGACCCCATACAATAGCTACACCACAGTTAATTGCTCCCATGACTTTGATTAGCACTATGAATCTTAACTAGCAGAGCAAGGAATGGAGAGCCCACGTACACCCAGCCTTTACAATTACAAAGGCTGATCAGACATTACTCCTCAATCTTCTGCCAACAGCAACCCAAAAGTGTAGCATTACCAAACCAGCAGCCCAAGGAAACATTCATATAACAGCAGCCACAGCAATATATGTTGATAAGTTCAACTATCAATGCACAGTTACTTTGAATGCCCATGAGCTTTTTCATTCCGAGCATGATAACCAAAATCAAAATAAAATCAGCACCATCTTGACAATAGCAGCAGCAGATTTTTTACAACACAGCACAGCACAATTTTGACAGCAAATTGAAAGGCCACAAAAAACAGTAACAAGGCCCCAATCCATACTAAATGTGCATGAGTTAAAAATTTTAAAACTTCCATTGTTCTCACAATTGATTTAATTACAATCTCCTTCCTTGCCTCTTTTCCTTTGTTCTATGCTTCCAAGCACACAAAATAGTTGTACATGTTGACCCCAACCCAAGCTTGATGCTATAGATCCCCACTCACCCTCGACACAGGAAAAGAGTACTCAAATCAGGCTGCCTAAAAAGACCTGCTTGAAAGCTCAGCTTCCAAGTTTTCTTTTCTCCATTTGGTAATGGAACATTTGGGTTTTACCCATTAGTGCCATCAAAACTAACTTGTGCATTTTGTCGTCTTTTTTCTACCCACATTTTTGCTTCTGCAACAGCTCGTTCCCTATCCAAATCCCTGTTCAAATTCCTTGCATTTTCTATTGGTGAATCGTCCTTCTCAGATCTTCCTTCCAAATCCCGTCTGTGTCCAGATCCACCATCATCTTCATTTTTTGATATCCTTCCACCTTTTTCATCTTTGTTTCTTTTATCCTCCTGATGGTCATATGCCTGGTTTACCAAGTAAGAGAGGGCAGTGACAACATCCCCAATTAGAGGACGTGCGGCGGCCTGCTCTTGGATACACATGGATGCTACGGCTAGAGCCTGATAGAGACCCCTCACTGGATACTGACCCTGCAGCTGTGGATCAGCTAGTTTTGCAAATTTTCTACGGTCATTGAACAAGGGTCGAGCCTGAATAGATTTAAACATTGGATTCAACTGCTACACAACTAATAAGATAAAAATGAAAGACACAACCAATAATTGTCTGTTTGTGACTCCATGAATTTGAATGAAGCCATTCAGGCATTCACAATAAGTAGTACTACATCTTAATATAGAAATCCATCATCTTGAATAAGTTCATTAAGAGCATCTTGAATTGTTAGTACCCATTATGAGTTAGTCGAAACGGTATTTCAGTACTTGAATAGTCCTTTAGAAAGCAAATGACTCCAGTGCACTTTAACCATAGTAGTCAAAAGGAGTAGCCAATTTAACCTTCTATGTGTTTTGATGCATTCCAACTATAGATGCAATCCAACAGTTATTTGAATGGCAACCAGGGTTGGCATCTTCCCTCCAAATTTAGCTACTCTATCTTTCTCTGTCTACTGACTCCAAATATAGTTCCCAGTACACCAATAACCGTTTTGGCTACCTTTTTACATTCTCCAGTCGAGTGCAAATTTGGGGATGGGAGGAGCCAAAACGGCATCTTCGGAGGATGGCTACCCTTTTTGGCTACTCCCTTTGGGATGCTCTTAGAAAAACAGAAACTTTATCATTTTTATTCATATGTGGTCATTCTTGGATTCTCCTGAGATGTAGTTAATGTTTGCATAACCTTTTAACATTAGTGCCATTTTTCAAATTACCTGTTCAAGGTGATATATTTTACATTAAAATGCTTTGCAGGTGGATGAGCCCATTCAATCCATGGTACCCGCAAACTCATCATAAGATTACTACACAAAAATAATAATAATAATAATTCGGGTAATTAAAATACAAGGTGAGGAGTGGATTACCCATGTGACAAGGTTCTGTTCTCCCTGTGGCCGGGTGCTGTCAATCGCTTTACGTCCAGTAATAAGCTCTAAGAAGACTACCCCAAAACTGTAGACGTCAGACTTCACCGTAAGTTGTCCGGTCATTGCATACTCAGGAGCACAATAACCATAAGTGCCCATGACCCTTGTGGAAACATGTGACTTGTCTCCTGTTGGGCCAAGCTTTGCGAGCCCGAAGTCTGAAAGCTTCGGATGATAATCTTCACCTAATAATATGTTTGACGATTTGAAGTCCCTGTAAATAACAGGGGGGTTTGCTTTATCATGGAGGAATTCCAAACCTTTGGCTGCCCCAGTTGCTATTCTCATTCTTGTGTTCCAATCTAATGGTTCTTTATCAGGTGGAAGGTCTACACACACATGCACACCATTTCACTTGTCACTAACAATTTATTAATTGGTAACAGGTGTTTATGTTAAACTTAACGCAAAGCAATGCTCAAATTCCAAAAAAAGTATTCCTCATCTTATATTTGGAAGTAGAGATTAAAACATACTCGTGACCAAGACATTCAAAATCAGTTATAAGTTATCCTAAACATGCTCAACAGTCCATCCAGGGGCGGAACCAGGAATTTATACTTGGGGGGGCCGAGTTATTAGTTCGGTTACCCAGGAGGACAACACGGGGTTGGGAGTAGCGCCCCCGAGGCGATTTTTTATGGAGCTATTTATACATATTTTCGAGGATGACTTTTTTTGTATCTGAAAGATTACAGTTTACTATGTGAGGTGTTTTGCCTATTTTGAGAGTACTAAGGTTTGATGTTTGTAATCCCTAGTGTGCAATGTTATACTTTTATGATCACAAGTGTTGTAATTGTACATAGGCATAAAACACTATGTAAAAGTTAAAATTTTGAAGGAGCCTACATGTAAATTAATTTTAAAGTTTAATAAATTGCAAATCCATAAACAAAATTTTAAAAAGAGTAATGCCATGATCAAATTGTGTCCAAATGTGATTCCCAACACATGTGACAATTGGACCACTTCAACATCCTCCAATGAAAATCAGGTAGTCCATGTCATGTGTTGGGAACTACATAAAAAATAATGTGTGCTTTTTTTTAGGATGTGAAGCCCAACACTTCACACACGTGCATGAATGTGAATAGTAAAAAAGAACAAACTATAAGGATTACTATTGGTTTTAGTCACATTTTTATTTACTAATAAGCATAAGCTTTATATGTAGAAGTTGTATCACAACTTAACAAATAGTAAATAAATACAAGTGAAGAATAGAAGGGCGTGTAACATGGGGGGTAAAAAAAGAACAATAATAATCAGGTTAAATACATTTTACACCCTTGTAGTTCGTCACCCGAGTCAGTTTGTGTAATACCTGTAGTTTTCCTTTTATTTTATTAATATAATTTCCAGTTCCGGACAGTATTTGTAAGATTTCACTGTAATTTGTATTATTTCTGAAACCCGCATTTATACCTGTGTTGCCCAACCCCTACCCTTACACTACCCACCACCATACATACCCATGCTTGTACCCTAAACCAACCCCCAAACAGCCCCCATCAATTTATGTGTGTATGACGACATAGAGAGAGAGAGGGTGCAGTGAGTGCGGGATGTGTGTTTGTGTGTGTGGTGTGGCAGTGTGAGGAGTGTATAGAGTGCTTGAGTGGTTGTGTGGTGAACAGTGTATAGTGTAGTGAGGTGTGGTGTTGCATGTATGTGTGTAGTGTAGAAAGAAGAAGAAGAGAAAAGAAAATAGAAAAGAGAGGGCAGCCGAGAGAGTGAGAAGAAAAAGAACGGAAAGAAGAGAAATCCGAGCCACACCGCGACCCCGAACCTACGGTGAGTTCCTAACTCACTTGGTATACCAGATTAATATCAAAAATATCCTCTGTTATTATTATTTATGGAAAACCTTGTGCTTAACATGTGGTACCCCTAACTAGGTCTGTATTATGATTTCTGTTATTATTATTATTGTTGTTAGTATTATTTAGTATTTATTAGTATCTTATTAGTTAGCCGTTAAAACTCATGTTTTAACATGTGGTGTCCCTAACCTGGGTCCGTATTATGATTTCTGCTATCATTATTACGATTGTTATTATTATTTATTATTAATATTATCTTATTAGTTATCCGTTAAAACACGTGATTTAACATGTTGTACCCTGAACCTAGTTCTGTGTTATTATTCCATAATATTACTATTATTATTAGTATTCCGGTTAACCTTAGGCTTTAACAGGTTGTACCACGTACTTGATGTCCGTTTTATATTCCGTTCGTGATTATTATTATTATTATCGATTAAACTTCAGGCTTTAATATGTTGCAACCCAAACATATTATCTCCGTATTATTATTATTATTATTATTATTATTATTATTATTATTGCTGTTGTTGTTGTTGTTGTTGTTGTTGTTGTTGTCGTCGTCGTCTCCGTATTATTATTATTATTATTATTATTATTCTTATTATTCTTGTTGTTATATCCCGGATAATATTATACGCTTGACAAGTTGTACCTCAAACCTAGGTCCGTATTTGTTATTATTATTATTATTATTATTATTATTAGCCATTGAATCTCATGCTTTAATATGTTGTACCCCGAATATATTAATGTCCGAATTATTATTCCATTTATTATTTCTATTATTATTATTATTATTATTATTATTATTATTCTTATTATTATTATTATTATTTATTCCGGTTTAACCTCATGCTTTAACATGTCGTACTACGAGATTAGGGCCCCTACTATATTTCAAGAATAAATAGTACCTGTTTAATTAACTTGTACTTCGTGCATAACATATGATACACCTCACATAGGAATCGGTGTCGTAACGTCAAGTCGATGGGTACAAGTATAGAGTTGAACGGTGGCGGAGACCAAGTCCGTATGTATTTGGAAATACGTGCAGTCGACCGTGGAGGTCCGAAAGTTGATATGTAGTGATTCGGTACTGTTAAATGGAATTACAGGATCGCATGTCAGCGATGATTGCTACTGTGGCCACGGAGAGGCAAACACGATATCAAAGTAACCATGTTGATAAGAATGAATCGAGAAATGAATAAACATGATTAGCCTGTAAGGCAAGATTACTACTGCGGTCGCATCAACCAACAATAATGAAGTAACCGTCTCGCAAATCGACGACAATATTCATAAGGCAAGGTCCTGGAGATCTATAGTACATGGTTAGCTTGTAAAGCAAGATTACTACTGCGGCCACGAAGAGGCAACCAATGATAGTAAAGTAACCATAGCTCGACCCACTAGGCGAGTCACTCTAAGCCAACGGCGTTACACTGGTAATGTAACAAAGTCAAGTAAGTTGGATGTTAAGTCGAGTAAAGTCAAATATATCAATGATGCATAGTTCACGCACGGTCTCATTATAATTCATTCAACCGTCGTAACTAGTCATTGTGTACTTTCGGAAACGTATTTTATATTAGGAGTGTTCGGTTAGGACGCTCACTTAGCTTTTATTAAAGCTAACGGCATACTACGCCTTGGACATTCCCACGTCTAGACCACACAGGATATATGAAGATGAAGCCTTCGAAGGGTAAGTCTACAATGATGAAGGTCACGGCTACGTCAGTTAGAGGAGCGACTTCAAGATAGAAGACTTAGTTGTTCATTATAGATTTTTGTCCATTTATACTAAGCTGTAAATTAGCGTACATGTCTTACTTCAACGATCTTACACTTCCTTTTGTCCTTGCATATAAAGATGTAAACGGCGTCCAATGCCTTAATCTCTTTTGTTCTTTTATCTTTTGAAAACTATAAACTCGGATGTAATGGCTAGAAATCTTTTGACGTCTATCCAGTTTACGCTTCCGCTTAAGTTATTCTTTTATTATCTAGTGTGTTTGTAGACAATCAGTTAATGTAACTAGTCATGGCTTACGGTCCTAGAAAGGAAAATTTTATTTCCTGCTAATTTCTGCTACTCTGGGGTGTGACAGTTTAGTCCCTGTAATTTAGAAAGTATCACTTTAGTCATTGTAGTTTCATAAGTGTGTCAAATAAGTCCAATAAGTCCTTTACTGACGAATAATTTTGTCACTGAAAGTAAAAAAAATTGTCACAAAAAGTTTCCGAGGGACTAAAATGACACACTTACGAAACTACAGGGACTAAAATGACACTTTCTAAACTACATGGACCAAATTGACCCAAAGGGCAAACTAGGAGGGTGCAAAATGTAGTTAAGCCATAATAATAAGACCACACCCTTTTTTAAGCGAAACTCAAAATTTCTGTGAATTGAATTGTGCATCACTGATTCAATGCGATTTCCGATTCATAGGCACGATTCGAATCGTTCAGTATGAGAATCAAATCGCTCAGTATGAGAATCCAATCGAATAGAATCGTATGAATCATCGGATTCTAACAACCATGCATTTAGGATACAAATTTCAAAAGCATATCATAACTCTTTAAAAAATTGACTTTCACTAGCTATGTTGGAGGGGCCAAGTCTAAAAATTTATAAAATAGTAAGAGCGAATAGCAGTTTTTTTTTTTTTTTGGGTAAATTACCTTTTACCCCCTGTGGTTTGCCCTTGTGGCACTTTCCCCCCTATAGTTGAAAATGTAACACATTACCCCCCCTGTGCCCCTGTGGCACTTTACCCGCTGTAGTTTGGAATGTAACACATAACCCCCCTATGGTTTTTCTGTGTGGCACTTTGCCTCCCTGTAGCCAAAATAAATAGCGTAAATGACCAAAATAACCTCTTCTTCTTCATTACTCTAATATACATGTTACACATGCAGATGATAGAAAAATCCAGAACAGTGAGGTCAATTGAAAAACTAGAGCAGTGATTCTACTAAAAATTTTAAACTATTAAATTTACAGTTATGAAAATAACATTTCAAAGTATACAGTGATTTTTCTTTTTTATTTTGAATTTTGAATAGATTTTTGACTGCTTTACCAATAAAGTAGTACATTATACATGGGTGAGACTCTTATTTTCTCTCTGTAGAACTGTCTGGTTTTTTCATTGACCTCACTGCTCTGGTTTTTTTCAATCGTATGTGTGTGTAACAGGTATATTAGAGTGATAAAGAATAAGAGGTCATTTAAACAATTTGTTTTGGCTATATGGGGGTAAAGTGCCACAGATGCAAACCCCAGGGGGATTATGTGTTACATTCCAAACTATGAGGGGGGGGGGGGGGGGGGGGGGGGTGGGGTTTACTAGAATATACAAAAATAAATAAATAAAAAATGGAGTCACAAATAAACATGTAAATTAATTAGCATATAATTTTTATCACACATGAGGGGTGCCATGGCACCCTACACTTGCATACTAGTTCCGCCCCCAGTCCATCACCTTGTTTTCAAGGAATCTATTCCTATTTGCCATTGGCAAACGAAAAAATGTGGATATAATGAAGAGATTATAAACTCCACTGCAACTGCTACTGCAATGAAACAACTCTGATACAACCATCTATCTATGGGTACAAAGAAAAGTCCAAAAGGTAACTTCATATACATCTGACTACTTTACCAGAAAGCTAAATCCTATGTAGCATGGGTACTTCATTTAGGCCCCCGTACCCGTACAGGGTACTTACCGGACACCGACGCTCGTTAGACACCCTAAGATACTTACCCGACACTCCAAAAAACGTGTCCGCTTATTTAATTCAACTTTTTTTTTGTAAATGATTGTTGCCCTCTTTTTAGAATTGTAGTTTTGTGCCCTTTTTTAGGATGAATCTTTTATTGTCTTGTTTTGGACTGGTGGTTTTTATGATTTGGTAGTGATATTGATGATCTAATGATGTTTAATTATAACAATCTTATTGTGCTTATGGTCCTTGTGAATGATTGTGTTATAGTGAAAAAATCTTGCTATGGATGGATTTGTAGTGTTGATATTCAATGGTAAAACAATCTTGTTATAATACTTATGATTCTTGTTATGTGAGTATTTGGACTTGTTTTTTATTAGCATCATGTTATTAATTAAAAAACTAATATTTTATCTGTCGTACCCTAGCTGTACCCGTACCTGCACCCAACATTTTTAGGATTTGCTGTACCCCCGTACTCGTATCGTGTCATACCCGTGTCCCGTAACCTAAATCTCGTGTGATTAAAAAGAAAAAATATGACACAAGGCGTCAATTGGTGAATACACAAAACAAGGATAGGTAACACACATTAGCTTTCCATTTTAATGTAAGATCCTTCCTGCAAAACTCAGCTAAAGTTTGTCACCTCCTGTTGTGTAATAAGACTAATGACATCCTATAAGTAGCATATACTGATTTAAAATCTAATTCTTATCTTGATTCCTAAATAACAACTATGAACTATTGAACTTTAATCATACTTTTTCTGCCTAAATGTAAGATTGAACCTGAAGGGACACTCTTAGAATCTAACTCCACTATGACAGCTTGAAATTTATATGGAACATGATTGAAACGAGACAGGAATTCTCAAGCAGATAAACAACAATATGCCTCTAAAAGAGTTACCATGAAGATGATCTTCCAACGATCCTAAAGGCATGAATTCATAGACAAGAAGCCGCTGGTCCCCATCCGCACAATACCCAATCAAACTCACTAGGTTCGAATGATGAAGAAGACTAAGCATGAGAACCTCCACCAGAAACTCCCTATTACCCTGCAGCCCATTTCGGTCCAATTGTTTAACGGCGACAATCTGAGAAAGAAAACGCAATCCAAAAGCAAAATCAGGATAATTTAAAACTAACTTAATCGTGCCCACTACTTGTAGAACTTCTAGAAGAATTACCAACTTAATTTAAGTTGGGGAAAAAACTGTGAAAGCTCAAATAAAGGGCACACCATATACTATTGTTAAACATTGCCAAAAGCGAGTAAAGGATTACCATTATAAATGTATGGAATCTAGTGAAGTTGCAGTGCTAATTTTATCGCAGACTGTGTTTACCTAATTGTGTTGTTCAGAGCTTAGTAATCTCCTTCCGAAGTAGTACTTGATATTTCAAATTCAAGATGAACCGATCAAAATATAGAAGGTTCCATAATGTACATGAACAAAAAGACAAAGCAGTGGCCTTTATGCCTAAATAACAAAAGGGAAAACATTGCTTGAAAGGAAAAGGAACTGCGTGACGAATAAATTTACCTGACCTGTGCTTTCAAGTCGGCCCTTGTATACACTTCCAAATCCTCCTTCACCTAAGAAAGACTCTGGCCTGAAATTCTTTGTTGCAGCTGCAAGCTCACGAAAAGTGAATATTTGGGCAGCAATCTGAACAAAAGCTTCATTCTTTGAATTCAATGATTCCTTTGTTGTCCCCACATTGCTTCTTGATTTTAGTCTGTCACCTCCTTCATATTCAAATTCAAGCCGAACAAAGAAGCCAGATCAGGAACCTCTAAAAAGGTAAATCATGCTACTCACAAGTCACAACAATCGCAAAATATGGGATTCCCTATAATTCAAGAAGTCGGACAGCCCTTGACCCCTATACCCTTTAAAAGGGGGCTTTTGCCAGGTGAATTCTATTAAGCTACAACAAAGGGAAAAAAAATAAAATAAAAAATAAATAAAAATAAACAAATAAAAAATTTAACCCAATTAATATTAATAAGATCCTTGAAGGAGGTAGAATGTGAAAGCCAGATCAATCTTTGAAGTGGCAACTAGTGTACATCTGTTACTTATTTCACTCAATTGAAGGAGTCAACATCTAATCCCTTTAATTGACAATCAGATGAATCTGAGCAACCATTTATACTTTTAAGGTCTCATCTCACTCATCATTACAGAAAAATACTTATTCATCATCAGTGCATCTAATCCAACAGGCCTGCATAGCATATAAATCATTTGGACGCAATCAAACGAAATCATACAAAAACTAAAATAACAGAACCATTAATTTAATAAGCAGAAGTACTTAAAAACAACTTTATAATTGGCAACTAGTGTACATCTGTTACTTATTTCACTCAATTCAAGGAGTCAAAATCTAATCCCTTTAATTGACAATGAGATGAATTTGAGCAACCAGTTATACTTTTAAGGTCTCATCTCACTCATCATTACAGAAAAATACTTATTCATCATCAGTACATCTAATCCAACAGGACTGCATATCATATAAATCAGTTGGACGCAATCAACGAAACCATACAAAACTACAATAACAGAACCATTAATTTAATAAACAGACGTACTTAAAAACAACTTTATATATAGAGATACTAACCAGAAGATAATCTAGAAATGTTGGAGGGGACAGATGGGTATCCATAGTTGAGATCAGGCGTGTGTTTCTGGGAATTCAAATCTTCCTCCTCCCTTGAATTGAAACAAGGAAAGCAACCCATTACTAATTATTATACTCTCTCCCAAAACCAAAGCTGCTCTCTAATCCGATTATTACACCCCAAATTGAATCAACCTTTCACTTTCCAGCTGAACTAGTTCATCATAACATACATATAAGTGATGTAGTGAAGTTAGTTCTACATGTACATCACACACTCTCTCTCTCTCTCTCTCTCTCTCTCTCTCTCTCTCTCTCTCTCTCTCTCTCTCTCTCTCTCTCCGATGATAAGCTTGAGGAATAGGACGAGAAGATTAGATTTAGATGTGAAAAAAACTTAGAAAAACTAAAGCAATACAATTTGGAAAGACCGCGCAGCAACAACAAAGGAAATGTTAGGGAAGAAGACCCTCCTCCTGGGTATTGCTTTTGCTGATGAGATATAGAAACCTGGAACAGATGGATAGCCGGCTCTTGATCTGTATTCGCCTTACAAGTCATTATATATATGTATATATATGTATAGTTGCACTGCAAATACATATAAAAATTCAAACGCGCATCCATGGATACCACTCTCTTTGACCAAACCAAACTATACGCACTTTTTTTTTTCTCTCGGTCTCTACATATATATTCTTAGCCACAAAAAAAAAAAAAAAAAGAGAGAGAGAGTAAAATAGATATAAAGACATTTTATTATAAATACTCCGTATGTTAGTTTAAGGATGATTTTAGAAAATACGTTGATTTAAATCGCTCAAATTATTTTTGGACAGAAAAATCCTTCTTAGCTACGAAGCCTCCTCCATACTCTCACACCCTATCGTTTCTAAATGATGGTAACTGTCAGAAAATAGCAGCCGCAAAACGCGGGCCACTTAAACTTTATTTCAAAATTATTGTTTAAATTTTAAACATTCATAACTTATGATATGTAAACTCTATTTGTCGCAAAATTTATATCGTTAGAATCGTGTCAACGAGGGCTACAAAATTAGTACTATTATTGATATGTTTGAGCAAGGAAAAAAAAATTTTTGCATACATTAACAACCTTGTTTTTGAATAGTGGTGAAAATTCACCACTGTTTCACCACACTTCATAAGAGGTGAAATTTCATCATTATTTTGAGTACATTTTAAAATAGTCATATAATTTTCACCACTCTTTCACCATATTTTAAAAGTGGTGAAATTTCACCATTGTTTCTGTAACACCCGTACCCAGAAAAAAGGTTTAACTATCTCGTAATGTGCATTAATTCAAAATTAATTAGTGTATAAGAGTAGATTAAGGGGAGGCTATGGACTCACCCATGAAAAAAAAGTGATCAGTAAATGACACCACTTGGAAAAGTCCCCAGTGAGGTGGGACAGGTATTGAAATGGAACCCAGCGAAGGGTAAAATGGTAATTTGCATTTTAAATGATTAAATGCATTTTATGTGATTACATGAATATTTGTTTACACACTTTCATATTACATGTTGATATATGTGTAGCATTTTGGTGTTAAAGGGTATAAATGAAACGGATTTAAAATTTGTAGGTGCGATAGAAATTTCACAAAATATGTGGGACCCACGTTGGGACCCATACGGAACTTAGACAAACACTCATTAAATAATTGGGTAGTTAATGGAATGTTTGGAGAATTTCATAATAAGAACTTAAGAATTCCGGGGGTGCAAGTGAAAAGTTGGAAAAATATATGCTTGACAACACACACAACATGCATTGCATGTGTGTCAAGAGAGTATGGACTCTCATAATTCACAGAAATTAAGCAAAACAAAGAGAGCCCGGGAGAGAAAGACGGAGACGAGACGCCGACGTCGTTTTTCCGCCGATCCGTCGCCGCCGTTCGTCGGATTCACGAATCGAACACATTTTCGGACTCGTGGAGGTGAGACGAACGTTTCTATACCCTTAATTTCTGTTTAAATTACTGGATTTTGGTAGCTCACTCTAAACGCTGACAAGCGGCTTGCCGAAAATGTGTAGGAACTACTTTGGAGTAAGATTTGGGTTAGGATTTGGTAAATTCAGCATCTTCTTTGTTTAATTTGGGTAGATTTTGCTAAGGTGAGTGACTCTAATCCATGGGTTGGATGTAAATCATGTTAAATGTGTTAATTCATATATTGATATGTTGAATTCTTGTAAATTAGAGCATGGACATGAGAATTGGGTATATATGAACTTGTTGATATATGTGGGTTTGGTTGGTTTACTTTAAATTGGAAGTTTAATATGTGTTAAATGATTTGTGAAGTGCCATGTTGAGGATTATGTGTTATGTGGGTTGAAGAAAGCCTTATGTTGATTCACCGTGGATTTACTCCATAATAAGGAGACGTGGAAAAAACCCAACGGTGTAAGGGTACTCACCACGCTAACTGTGTAAAGGTGTGTGAGTGGCGACCCAGCTGTAGAAGGGTGTGTGAATTAGAGGTGCTATATGCACATAAGGGCAAAAAGGCAAGAGCGACGTCACGGTGAATTGATGTTTGGTCTTTGGAGACTAAATGATATGTTAATTGTTGATTTGTGCATTGAATATGACATTACACTCATACATGTGATTAGTTTTACTCACTAAGCGAAAGCTTAAACAAATATTATTTTCTGTTGTGGTTATTGAATAACCACCGCAGGTACGGCACGAGAGGAGGAAAGGAAATGACCGGCACGTCGGGTTTGGGCTTGGGAGTTGTAAATATGTGTGGTTATGCCCATATGCTTAGATGGTTTTAGTTTCAAAATGTAACTCTAATACTTAAACAACTTGAGTTTTGGGAGGATGTGATATGTCAAGTCCAAGTTGATGTTGTTTATGAGTTTTGTTATATGGGTTGTACTTGTTAACCACAAATGGTGTATATTTGGAGAGATTTGGGTCTTGTAAATATGTTCATAACTTGTAATATAATGTAACTTGTGGGTTAGTATCCTTGACTTGTGAATTAAAGACTTGACTCGTGGTTATATCCATGAAGTTAGTTTTGGAATCCTACGACTAATGTGTTGAATGTAGATTTGAAGGAACTTATGTAATTTCTATGTGAAAGTTGTAGGTTGTATGTTTGAATCATTCCAACAAGTCCGGATACATGGTTGGTAGATTTTGGTCAAGTTTCTTTTGTAAATAAATGTTTTTGTGAGGTTTGATCCTCTTGTTGGAAGGTTTATGTAAAGGGTTGCTTGGAGATGGTTTGAAATGCTTCTTTAATGGTTTATGTTGTTGATTATAACTTGGGTGCATTTCCAAGAAGGTTTCATGAAATCTTAACTTTTGCCAAGAGTTGAACTTCAAACACAATTGATTTGATTCAAAGGATGTGTCTATGGCTTAGCTTGATCTAAATAAAGTGATGTTTATGTTTTGAGTGTTTGGAAGAACTTAAATTGGTGTTGGAAATGTTTCAATGTGTTTCAAATGATTTTAAAATGGTTGGTTAAGGTTCTATGAGGTTTGAGGTTGGTTTTGGGTATGTTTGGACTGTTATTGCAATAACCTGCATTTCCATTTATTCCTAAATTACATTTTCATATTTAATAGGCAATTGCATTGTATATTTAATTTCATTGGGTATTGACTGCTTCATTTAAATTACATTTCTCATGTTCTAAATTTTATTTCTTGATTTATTGCAAGCTAAGAATGTTGTTGGGGTTAAATTGTAATTTTTATAAAGTTAGTGATACCAGTATGGATTTCAAAATCTGTATTTCAAAACGGTGAAAATAACTTCTATTGACTCAATCAGTATTTTTATAAAACCAGAAAATCAATTCTTAAGTTAAAATGGAATTTCCGTATTTTTGTGGTGACCACCGCGCCCCGAAAATACCAGTTTATGTCCAAAACTGTCCGCGCTGTGTGAACTTCCACAGATTTTGGAAGTGACTGATTTGGACATTTGCTTTATTTCCATTAATGGCAAGTAATCATTGGATAAGGCATTGTTTGGGAATGTTTAACTTGTGTGTGTTGTGTAGTGCCTAAAAGCTAAATTGCCAAACAACTCAAGCTTGGACCCCTACATGCCTACTTGTCCCTTGACTCAGCTGGAGAGTCTTACTATCTGTGTAATGTATATACACGTATATTCATATCTGTGTATATGTTGCCATTAGTAAAATTGAAAACTAAGCTTTTGTTGAGTAACCAACACAAGACTTGGCCTCCAAGTTCAATACTTGTGTTTATTTATACACCACACATTCACAAACTGCACAATATACTTACACAGAGAGAAAAGAGTGAGTTTGAGAGTTAATTTCAGAAATTACTTAGAAAGAGAAAGCTCTCCACCATAGCCTACAAGCTTGTTTTGGATTTCTTATTTGTGCTTCTTTCTCAACTAAATCTGTTAATCTTCATCAAGTGAGTATTTAGAACTCACTCAGAATGTAATTCATGCTTTAATTTCTTCATGCTTGTCTGATTGTTAAATTCTCCTTTGATGATCATACGTTGAAGTTCATAGCTTGAGAAATCAAGATTTTCAAAACTTAACCAAAACTTGTTTTTAGAGTTGATTATGAAAGATTATACCTCATTTATGTTATGTCTGAAGTTTTAGAACCCAATTCGTTCATATAAGAAAGTATATTGAAAATGAAGTTTTGACATGTTTTAGTTTTTCCTAAAAATAGAGAGCTATGAATCAAATGGTGTTAAATTGACTTTAGATTCTTAATCCTTGTGAAAAACCGAAGAGAATCATATATTATATGTCCTATATACTTTAGAATTCCAAAATAGGTCATTTTGGACCCCTTAAGCTGAAACAGAGCAGTTTCTGCGAAGAAGACGAAGCCTCAGCTTCATCTCGCGCCACGATCGAGCGCGTGAGAATCGCGCGAGCGGCCCGCGCGAGCGACCCCTCGCGCGCGAGGTATGCTTTCCCAGGCAGACGTAAGAATTTATTTATATAAATGAAAAATTGGCTGGTCGCGCGAGCGAGGGTCGCGCGAGAACCCCTTCGCGCGAGCGATCCGCGCGCGCGACCTTGCTTTCCTCAGGCAGACAGAAAAGTTTATTAATAAAAGGAAATATGGGCATATCGCGCGAGCGATACTTCGCGCGAGCGGCCCGCGCGCGCGAGTTCTGACAGTTTATGTTTTTATCTGTTTTGTGTTTAAGGTCTGTTTGGTTCAACTTTTTAGTACTGTTAAGGCTCTGTTTGGGAATTTTAGTTGATCAGAACTCTATTTGGTTATGTTTGAATGATTAAAACATTGTAGTATGACTCATTAACCCCCGTACGCGTGTTGTTCCTTTATTTCAGCATTTTTGTTTTCGTTTAAGTGCATACCATTCATGTGGGTCAGTGGTACATGCATAGGGGTGTCAGTCTGTGTGGAAAAGAGTAATGGTAGTGTGGAAGAGTATGAGTTTGTGGTTGTGGTCGTGGTTGTGGTTGTGGTTGTGGAGAGGGTATCTTTGAAATGCGACGGTGGCAAATATGGACACTCCCTGACGCCCATGGAAGCGTTAAAGTGTGTGAAGCCGAACTCGGACATTCCCTGGCACCCATGGTAGTGCTAAAGTGTGGCCTACGGACACTCCCTGATAACTCGAGTCTGGATACTGTGTGAGGGGTTGCCCCGGTATTTGCATGGCGGTTAGGGTATTCAAAGTGTGAGGCATTGGACACTCCCTGGTACCCCGGACCAAAGTGTGAGGCAAAACTGGACACTCCCTGGCGCCCCGTTGCTAAAGTGTGGCTATCTGAGTGTTTCAAAGATACCAGGAGTAGGATAGTGGGTTGTTGTAGCGGTCGAGAGAAAAGAGTCGGCAAGATGAGTGTGGTGCATTGTTCTCATACACGGTCCCATCTGTGTAAATTTACCCTCTTTAAATAATGTTGTGGTTGTTTTTCTAAACGAGCTCGTTAATCATAATAATAAACTTGTGGATTTAAATGGGAAATGGAAAAAAAGTAAGTTGGTATGTTTTACATTCAAAGTCATATTTTTAATACTCACCAGCTTCTTGAAGCTGACGACGTTGATGCGTCCTGGACATTCGTGTTCAGGCTTTTCAGGTTACAATCAGGAGGAATCATACGACTATGCTAATTGAGAATGGCTGCTTCTGGAATAAAGAAACTGTTTATTATATGCTTTAAGTTTATTTGTTTGAGTTTTAAACTGTTTGGTTTTAAGGATAACTGTAACCGACACTAAGTTATTATTTTATTTTCAAGGCGGTCTGTGCCTTAGTTGACCCCGGTTCATAAGATGTAATAAGTTAGAAAATTTTTGTAAGCCTTGATTGCTTTACTCTGATTATTATGTTTTGTTTTTTGACGTTTGGGACGGAATCGATCCTTCAAACTGTCGCGACCTACGGGTCCATAAAGGAAATTAAACGCTTTCCTTATTTATGCTACGTCGGGGCGTGACAGTTATAACAGGGGTTTTGCTGTCAAAAATGGGTTCTGCAGGAACCGGATCGATCCGGGCCTCGAGCAGATCGATCCGGAGCTTCTGGAGGAGCCAGAGATGACAATCTGCTAGATCCGGATCGATCCGGTTTTGGGCGGATCGATCCGCAGGTCCAGATTCAGCACTGTCGGCTTTTACGGAAACGGACATAACTCTCTCTAGAAAACTCGGATTCGCGCGCCGTTTTTTGCGTTGGAACCGGGACTCAAAGATCTATCTTTTGGTATAAAACTTGATATATCTAATTAATTACCATTTTACCCTTGGGGCCTATTTTGTAACAATAAAGTTGTTTAATGTGGTTAAATACATGCGTTTCTTAGTAATTCGTATGTTTCTTTGCAAATTAATGTAATTGGGAGCTTGTAGCATTGTTACACGTGTCCTAATTTGCACGAGGCGGGTTGGGGTGTGACAGTTTCACTATTATTTTGAGCACATTTTAAAATAATGGTAAAATATCACCACTTTTAATATTGGATGTCAAAACTTGTGAAATTTATGAAATTTCTCAACATTTAAAGTGGTGAAATTTCACCAGTTTTTTCAAGAACAAGGATGTCAATGCATGTAAAAAACATTTTTTTTACTCAAAACATATTAACAATGGTACTAGTTTTGTAGATTTTGTCGACACGATTCTAACGGTATAAAATTTGTAAAATTAGAGTTGTAGATCAAAAGTTATGGAAGTTTAAAGTTTGAAAAACAATTTCAAAATGAGAGTTACATTTGTGTGTCACTCACACGGTGTGAGCCGGGATGATGAGTGAGACGCGCGTGATGTGAAGCCAGCCGTGAGTGATTGGGTTGGGAATTTCTGGCGCATGACGCGATCACGTATTAGTTGGCAGTGATCCCTTTTGAAATATTTGGGGTATGTGTGTGTGAAAGGGTAATGTTGAGTTTTTGATTTTATTTTGTCATTTATATAGGATATTTATTTGGTAAGGGAGCAAAATCAAAGTGAAATAATAAATTGTACTTAAACCACTATATTTCTCTGACTAGGGATCCCCATCTAATTTTTCCCAAAAAATATCTCTACATATATATTTATTTACTTTTTTTTCGAAAATAAAGGTAAATTAATCCAAAAAGAAGGGTACAAATGTACAAGGGGCAAACCCTACAATATACAACAAAGCTCAAAAAACATGCCATAGGGGTAAAAACCAAAGCCAACCCAACCAAAAAAAAACACAAGGGACAAACCCCTAGATAAACAATGAGAAACAAAAAGGCATGGAAACCTTTCTAGAGCCAAAAGCAAAGAAAAAAAACTCATCCCAGACCTATACAAACTATCCTAGAGTATTAGAGCACAAAATAAAACAAAATCAAGATCGGTGTCGGCCTAAGCACTGAATTTCATCTTGGCGTGTCCTTCTTCTTCTGTCTGGAAGACAAGGAGTACTCTGTAATGATCACCATATGCAACTTCAAAATCCTTATCAATTTCATCAACTTCCACTCCCACATTATCATCATCATCCTCTCTCGCTTCGGCAGAAGAATTTGCTTCAATCCTAGTACCCTCAATTCCCTCATCTTCAATAGTGGCCTCGTGAGCTTGAGAGCTTCCATCTCCTTCCCTAATGCCTGATTGATGAGCATCCTCAAAATGGCCATCAATATCATAAACGTAGGGCACTAACTCATTGAACGAGTTACTAATCTTAATCTGTTGAACATTTGAAGGAGAAGACCCATGTCTAAAAGAATGGAAAGAGGCACTAGCAGCACGCTGTCCCTCAAAAGGAGCAACACCCTTCCCCTTACCCTTACCCTTACCCTTACCCTTACCCACCACTTGAGTCCACTGATCCTCTTCTTTCTTATCACAAGGATTGACAATACCTTTCAGGTCATTCGGAACCTTCTTAATTGGGATCCACTGTTGAGCTGCATTCTATTTAACATGGTTAAAAAAAGAATGTTGAGCCTGAGTCTTCCTTTCACAGTCATGTCCAAAGCACTTACACAACTTGCAACGAGTAGGAGTCCACTGATATTCAACTTGAATCATAAAGCTCGTAATCCACTCATCTTTTGCATCAACCTCAATGCACACCCTAGCATAAGTGATTCTACGACGAGATGTTGTCATTTTATCAACACGAAGCAATCTCCCAATCATGCTGGCAATATAACTAATACCATCGGGGGTCTAATATTCAAGCGAAATATTAAAGAAGTACACTCAAACAGGAACTTTAGAAACTGTCTTTATTCATAGAAAAATGCGATTCCCCTTTTTGCAAAATGAGAGGTTTACCAGCAACATTCCAAGGACAACCTTCTAACACCGCATCCAGGGCAAAACCAAAGCTGAATTTGAATAAAAAGGTTCCATGGTCTGTAGCAAGGATGTCAATGAGGCCAACATTTTCCCATAACTTGGTAGCAGCTTTGTGGGCTAGGAAATAGGGAAGCTTGTGGTCTAAAAAGAACCCAACAAGCGTGTTGTTCCATTCTTGGTAACCTGGATCTATAATAGCATTCAGTACTTTCAGTCTACGTTTCTGCCTATAAGAGCTGACATCAATGTGGGACAAATTAAATTCATGTGAAATGGGCTTAAGAAGGTCAACCCACTTTGTTTTATCCATTGAGACATTGCATGAGGAAAGAGGAGCAAAAAGTGGGTTAGTATGTGTGGGCCTAACCACAGATTGGGCATTAACATCCACCACAAGGCCTACATTCGAAACCTTATCATAGGCTTGTTTACAACCTTGCAAATCAATTTCAACATTGCCACATGGCACATCAACAGTAGGACAATCAGCATTAAGGCTAACCTGGTCTGCGTATATTTGCTGCTGCTGCACACATGTAGAGGTGGAATGGGTTGACAAGTTAGTCTTAAGGTTAACATTACAAGCAATACCTTTATCCCCATCAACCACAGCTTTCGGTGTGACTGGACATGCAGCTTTGCCATTTGTATCGCAGCTGGTCCTTTTACTTTAGACCACCAGATTATGTCTAGTCGCACCAAGCAGCGCGTGCTGCTCACCATCATCATCTTTAATGGGTATGATGATACCCGAACTGAAAATTCCATTAACATTTGGTGTAGCACCATCAAGGTTACTAGTAGAGCCCTCACCATTATCCTTTCGAATATTTGAAACCAATTTCAAATCCTCCGAGAACTCGAGGTCATTCTTAGAAGTTTCAGATTGAAACATTTCCAAGAGGAAACCTTCAAACTTTCTATGTTTAGCAGGAGTTGGCTCAGTAGAACCTTGGACAAAGGGAGTAATATTCAGATCATTACAGACCATTACATTTCCCCGAGAGGAAAATCCATTAGGTTTGTTGGAAAACCATTGATGTCCATGTAGGCTGGGGTAAAGGCCAACAGTAGGAATTGGGACCTAGGTCTTCCTCATCATCTTGAGCTTTAGAAGTTGCTTGATTCAGATCCACATTTTCAAGCTTAGATTCTTTAGTTGCTTCAAACTTATTAGATTCATAAGAATGAACATCTTCACAAGTTGGTTGAACAACACCATTATGATTAAGAAGTGGCCTAGAATAATAGAAGCCTGGTCACCTTCTAATCCATGGACAGTAGCCTGAGCATCACCACAGCCATTGATTTGAGTCGTTGAACATTGAAAATATCCAACACCTGCAGATTTTGCATCGAGGGAAAAGAACCTTCGAGCACTACATCCGCTTCCACAGATCACCAATGAATTCATTCGCATATGGATCCTTTAGAGGTCCCCTCGGTCTTAAGGACCATCGTAGATCCCCCTGCTTTTTGAGATCCAACTCAGTAGCATAAGAGGATACTTCAACACAAACCTTAGGTCCCTTAGCAATCTCACAATGAAAAGAGCCAATAAGCTGCTCTGCATCTTGGTCTTGATCTCCGTCTGGGAGTTTTTCAGTGGCCCTAGAAGCATTGGTGGCAGCCACAACTTCTTTGAGCTCACTCAATGAAATCATAGGTAGTTTAGTGTTAGCTGGAGATCTTTTGACCCTTTCTTTCTTGCCCATTGGGAGGGATGAGCAAAGAAATCTAGAGAGAAGGAGGAGCTTCTCTCTCTACATTTTTTTACCTTTCTTAATGGGTTTGGATTCTTCAGTGTTTTTAGTGTAGCCTATTTATTTACTTTTTAGTTTTTGACCCAACCTATCTCTTTAATTTTTGTGGCTAGAAGTCATGAGTTGGACTAGTGACTTCTACAAAAAAAAATTTATCATGTCGCTACTTGAAATAGCGACTTTAAAAAAGTGGTGGGTTTGAGAAATAAGTTAAAAACGCGATGGGTCAGGTAATTATCACTCCAAAAGTATTGAGTTGGGTCAAAAATTCCTTTTAGTTGCGTAATACAATTAAATTATCTATTAACTGACCAGTAGATGTCAGTGGTCAAAGACTCAAAGCTCAAACGTCGGGCTAGCCCCATACCAGTTCGATTGGCCCTACAAAAATGTGCTAAGCCACAAGACTACTCACAAAAACGTTGGGCTAGAACCCTTCATATCTTATTAGGTATTTTTGTTCTTTTAATTGAAGAAGACTATGTTGTTTCCTTTTAACATGTTTTTTTTCTTCACCATTTGTGTTTAGAGATATTTGAAGACAGTAAATGATTGTTGGATGAAAGTAATAGTTAAAACTTATAGAACTTCACTGAACCTTCAAAATAAGTTCCATATATCCACAAAGGCAAGAGCTAAGAAATTATCCTCTGATGATGCCAAAAATTGGTAAGAGTAATGTAAAGCAGATTAAAGAGAGAAAGAGAGAAAGACTATTTTTTGTATGTGGTTCGACCCTGTTAATGAAGGTACCTACATCCACGGGTGTGTCTGAGCACGTTCACTAGCAGATCACCGGCGGGCCTGGTGAGCCAACAAAGAGGGGCGGCACTACCAGTAATACTGGCCGGGTGTATGCATATAATGGTGAATTTTATAGAGGTGCTGTGTAGACTCAAGAGTTGGCGGCCCCTTCAATGGGGGGTGAGAGGTCTCTTTTATAGATGTAAGAGACCTACTCATACCTGGATAAGGAAATATAATCCTATTAATATAGATTGGTATTAATTATGGGGATTTCCTAATTGGATTATGAAATAGTGTGCACTTTCCATTAGTCTTCTAGCTTGAGCAAGAAACTGCCCGTAATGCTCGGGATCACACCTGTGGGCCCGGATGAGCTGTTCCCACGGCGGGATGTGCATACACGGTTTTTTCGACCTGCTGGCGGGGTCGTGAATGAACCGCTCGGGATGATGAGTAGACTAAACCGCTCGGGCTGATGCTTCTGAGGAGCTGTACATGATTTGCCCGGGGCATGGACTAGCTTCTGATTTGAACCGCTCGGTCATAAGATAGAGCCAATTTTGGGTGTATCAGCTGCCCCCCATTTCCAAGATTGGCCAGATGCTATATCGGGACAAGTTTGGAAATCAGTTTAATGTTACTTGCCACTGTCTGAGTGCTTGTGGAAGCTGCCTCGGGGCTTCTGAGCCTGGTGAGTCCTTGGGAACTGGCTGAGAGTTGAGACCCAGCCTAGCTCGGGACCTTTAGGTGCTCGGGATTTGACCGGGAGTTGAGACCCGGCCTAATTCGTAGTCTTTGAGTGCTCGGGAAGTGACCGAGAGTTGAGACTCGGCCTACTTCGGAGTCTTTTTTGCTTGAATTAGCTCCCAGGATGGTTATCTTCTGCCCGCAAACCTTCGTCAAGGCTGTGAGTAGAAGGATTTTACCATGTTGGAAAAGCCGACCTAAAGCGTATTGCTCTAGGGTCCTTTTTTTATGTTAACTCCCCAGGATGGTTGTCTTCCGCCCGGCCAGCTTTCGTCAAGACTGTTGGGAAAAGAGCTTGACCATGTTGGTGGAGCCGACCTAAATCACGTTGCTTTAGGGTCCTTTTGCTCCTCTATCGTCGGCCAACCTAAGAGATTTTAGTCACCTCTATCGTCGGTCTGGACCTAAGTGGAGTTAATGCCTCTGAGTACTGTAGGTGCTCGGGTTGTCCAAGATTTTGACTTGGTTATCCGCGAGGCCTGTAAATACCCGGTGTGATTACCTGTTTAGTTCACTATGCCATCTTGCCCCCCAAGCTTTCGCTAAGACGAAGGTCTTACAGAGGCTATGATCTGTAGGTAACCGTCCTGGAACATGGTGGTTGCAGGGTCTTTTGAAGCTTGCCATCATCAGCCACCTAGGGGGTTTGCCCCCATCGTAGGTTGGACCTAAGCGAAGCCGGTACCTTGGGCGTGACCCCAAGGTCTTTAGTGCCTAGGTTCGGAGCCCGAGGTCTTTTGAGTGCCTGGGTTCGGAGCCCGAGGTCTTTTTAGTGCCTGAGTTCAGAGCCCGAGGTCTTTTTAGTGCCTGAGTTCGGAGCTCGAGGTCTTCTTCGTGCCTCGGGGTTAAGCCCGAGGTCTTTGTATGCCTTGGGGTTAGGTCCGAGGTCTTTGTATGAGTTCTCTGACAATCGGTGGAGCCTCATGTGGTGATCAAGCAAGTACCACTGTAGTCGGGCTCTTCTAGACCGATGGAGATAGGAGGTCGGATCAGGATCATCGGGCTTCTGACTTCTCTGTGCTGGAGGCAAAGTCGGAACTGTTTGACCCTGACCGATGTGAACTGGAGGTCGGGTCAGGGCGGCCGGACTTAGACCACTATGATTTGGAGGTCGTGTCGGGGCTGCCGGACTCTGACCGCTGTGAACTGAAGGAACTGTCTAAACTCCCGGGCTGATCTCGCTTTCGCTTACTTCTGGAGGACTTGTTACTTTCTTGCCCGGGGTCTTTGATCTTTAGAAATTCTTCAGTGTCAATGTATTTTCCAACCCTCTCTGCGAGTTCGACCAAGGTTACCGGTCGGTTTCTGTGGAACGACGCGGCGCACTTGGTGTGTTGAACTCCCGAGCCGAAGGCTATGATGGCGATTGTCTCGTTCAGATTGCGGACGTGAAGCTTCTGTTGGTTGAACCGGTCGGTGAACTCCTTGAGGGACTCATTATTCCGTTGTCTGACCGTCAGTAGCTGCATGTCTGGCTTTGGCCGCTCATGCATACCAGTAAACTGGTTGATGAACTGCTTGCTGAGTTGTTTGAAACTGCAGACCGATCGGGGCTCCAAAGAGTAGAACCACTGCATGGCTGGGCCCTTCAAAGTGCTGGGGAAGGCTAGGCAGTGTAGCTTATCGAAGTTGGTGGCTAGGGCCATCTGAGCCTTATAGGTCCGGACGTGGTCGACCGGGCTTCCTGAGCCGTTGTAAGGATCCAGGAAAGGCTGCTTGAATTTGCGCGGGATGGAGAATCTCGTGATCTGGCTGGAGAACGGTGACTTTGTCTCGGTATTGGCTTGATTCTGAGCACGGTTTTGACCAAGCTTTTTGGCCACTCCGTCGATCTGCTTTTGTAAATCATTGATTCGGGCTTCCATCCCTTCCCGACCGGTATCTGAGGAACTGGTCGGGTTCGTGGAAGAGGCTTCTTCTTCATGGAGGGGTACTGTTCTCTGGGATCGGGCTCGGCTATGACCTCGGGTAACCGTTCGCCTAGGCACGACTCGGCTCTTGACCGAGTGACCCAGAACTGATTCCCGGGCCATATGCTCCTGCCTTTCCTCTCGGGCAGTAGGCCCACTGTTGACGTCTTTGGCATCCTCAACACGGGACGGGATGGCTCGGGCACATTGTCTAGTCAAGATCAGTTCCCGACCGTACACAACGTTCCTGGGTCATTTCCCGGTCACTGGAGGACTGCTTTGTTGGGCTAGCAGGGCTTCGATCTGTTGCTGGATTTGACGTTGGCCCTCCAGAAGTTGTGTGAGGGTCGCGGTGATTTGCTCAGATGTCATGACTGCCGCAGCCGTTCCCAGGGCCGGAAGAACATCCTGGTCGGACTGCTGGTCAACCTTCTTACTCTTCTTCGGTGACATGACGATCAGTTGAGAAATTTGTTGATGAGAAGACTTGCCGTTTCCCATAGACGGCGCCAAACTGATGATGCCAAAAATTGGTAAGAGTAAAGTAAAGCAGATTAAAGAGAGAAAGAGAGAAAGACTATTTTTCATATGTGGTTCGGCCCTGTTAATGAAGGTACCTACATCCACGGGTGTGTCTGAGCACGTTCACTAGCAGATCACCGGCGGGCCTGGTGAGCCAACAAAGAGGGGCGACACTACCAGTAATACTGGCCGGGTGTATGCATATAATGGTGAATTTTATAGAGGTGCTGTGTAGACTCAAGAGTTGGCGGCCCCTTCAATGGGGGGTGAGAGGTCTCTTTTATAGAAGTAAGAGACCTACTCATACCTGGATAAGGAAATATAATCCTATTGATATAGATTGGCCTTAATTATGGGGATTTCCTAATTAGATTAGGAAATAGTGTGCACTTTCCATTAGTCTTCTAGCTTGACCAGGAAACTGCCTGTAATGCTCGGGATCACGCCTGTGGGCCCGGATGAGCTGTTCCCGCGGCGGGATGTGCATGCGCGATTTTTTCGACCTGCTGGCGGGGTCGTGAATGAACCGCTCGGGATGATGAGTAGACTAAACTGCTCGGGTTGATGCTTCTGAGGAGATGTGCATGATATGCCCGGGGCATGGACTAGTTGCTGATTTGAACCGCTCGGTCATAAGATAGAGCTAATTTTGGGTGTATCACCCTCTTCTTTGGTTGTGGTGGGTAAGAGATCAATCCCATGCTTACATTCTTGCATATGAGGTAAAATGTCAATTAATGCACATTTTTTCATAAGCGTGTAACAATCTAAATTAAATTGGTAATGGCTCCCTTAGATTATTTCTTGAGCACATACACATAAATCTATACTAAGGATGGTAGAAATATGTATACATGTATGGGGTTCTAAAAGCTCCTGTAAATGCACGGTTGGTAGAAAGTTGGTTGTGAGATAAGGACTGAACTATCAGAAAAAGGGCTTTACACCAAGTTATATCAAAAAAGGCAGTGTGAGAAGAACCATACACATATCATAAACTAAGAGTAGACTTTGTTCCAAAAAATAATTTTATTAGTTTCTAAACCCACTTTTATATTCCTGTGATTGTCAATTTGGGACGGTCCAATGGGGATCAAAATTCATGCAACTTGCCAAATAATACAACCGTAATGGCGATTAACCCGCAGTCATCTTTGTGCCGAGGCTAGGGATGTAAAAATGGCCCATCGGGCCCGGCCCGGCCCTACATTGATCGTACTTGGGCGGGCTTGGGCTTTGGCCCACGGGCTCCTTCTCTCTTTCGGGCCGGGCCGGGCTAGAGAGTTCATGCTCTAGGCCCTACCTGAGGGCCTAGGGCCTTGGGCCAGGCTTAAGGCCTAGGACTGGGCTTAAGGCCTTGGGCCGGGCCTAAGTTGTCTTTATTTATTTATTTATTACTCCTATAAGATATATAAAGACATTATAAATATGTAAACAAGTGACAAAGTAACGGAATATATAAAGGGTTAGAGTCTAATTAAATAAATAAAATAAAAATTATTATCTTTTATTAAAAGAAATTAGAAATAAAAATGATTACGCCCCAAATTTGGCATTACTCCTATGTATAATTGTATTATATCCTTAAATTATTTGAGTAAAACTATGCTTCTTTTCCTAAATGGTTCCCAAACATAAGTGGTAATGGGTCCATCTTCAATAATGGTAGGACCACTTCAACATCGTTCAATCAAAGTAAGCTCATTGTCACATATTTTTGGGAATCATTTGAGATACAAAATTTCGGAAGCATAGCATTACTCAATTTACTTGCAAGCTGGCAATACTATAAATTTTGTCACTTGCAATTTTAATTATATGAATTGTTGGAAAGCTTATGGGCTTGATCGGGCTGGGCTTCGGGTCGGGCTTGACCGGGTCGGGTTTCGGGCCGAGCTCGGGCTTCAAGAGATAGGCCCAGGCCCTACCCCAGGGATGTAAGGGCCTAGGGCCGGGCTGGCCCTACCTCGGGCTTGGGCTGGGCTTAAGGCCCATTTTTTTCGGGCTGCCCGTCGGGCCGGGCTTTTTTTTACATCCCTAGCCGAGGCACACACATAAATAAATATACATATATGTATTTACAATAATGCTATGTGTACACACTTTTGTACACACTTTTTGACACAATGTACTTTAAAATGCATGTATCTTATGTTGTTTGAATTTCACACTTTTTGTTACACTTTTCTGTGCACCACTTACACAGCATAAGGTACATGCATTTAAAACAGTGTGTCAAAAAATGTGTACAAAAGTGTGTACACCTAACATTATTGATATATTTATTTATTTACAAATATATTTGTGCCTAATTAAAAATAGAGAACATGTGGTGTTCTTTGTTCGCCAACTCTTGCGATCCATATGACTGGTCTAGCATTCGGATATGATTGGTAATTAATCATCATTAGAAGTACAACCAGGAATTTAGTTACGGGGGCACAAGCTTACGGGGGTTCGGGGGCCCAATCTATACTCTTATTTATATTTTACATCTAGGGGGTACAAGCCTACTCCTACATATCTTTTTTATACAAAAATTATTTTTGAGACAGGCGATTTCTGGACTGCTTTATCTTGGGGACGTCGTAGCCTAATCTGAACTGCTTGCACAACTTGGGCAGAGTCGCGAAGCGTCTTAAAGAGAGCAACTTAGTCCGTGACTCATCCCAAGAAAAATGTCAAAGGCTACTGTTATTAGTAATATTGTTCTATTTCAGTTTCTACAACAACAATTTTAAGACGTTTTTACATCTGCCATGGATACTTCAATGCTCTCCGTTACCTCTGACCTCAACAAACCCTTCAAATTTGAGGGACTTCACTTTAACGGTGGACGAAGAAGATGATGTTTTCTTAACAATGAAAAAATTGTACATTTTTTGTCTTTTTGAAAAGTCCACTGTTTCTAAAAATACCACTGTTGCTCAAATTAGAGTGTCTAAAATTTGGAATGAAAATGACTTCTTTGAAAATATTATATTTGAATGGACTCTTTAACAATCTTTACGATTATTATTCAAACTCTGATTCTGCAAAAAAAGTTTGGGATGCCCTTTAGATTAAGTATGACACCGAAGAAGCTGAAGCAAAGAAATTTGCAGTCAGCCATTATTTGAAATACCAAATAACGAATGACAAATCTGTTGAAGCCCATGAGCTGCAACAGATTGCTCATGAGATAATTTCTGAGGGTATGGCATTAAATGATCATTTTCAAGTTGCTGTCATTATTGACAAGCTTCCCCCAAGTTGGAAAGATTTCAAACATATTTTGAGACACAAAACCAAAGAATTTTCATTGGAAAGTTTGATAACTCATCTTCGTATTGAGAAGGAGGCAAGAAAACAAGATTTAAATGATCAGGTTCTGGTTGTTTCCAACGACAAGAAACCTCAAAAATTTTCCAAAACCAAAACCTCTTTTGTTCTTAAACCACCTACAAAAAATATGAAGTTTCAAAATCGGAATCAGAACAAGAACCGCAACAACAAGAATTAGAATCCGAAGCCAAATCAGAATAGGAATGTACCCCCCTTAGGCATAAATGAATATGGATAGTTTGTTTGCTATAACTATGGTAAGCCAGGTCATATGGCTCGAAATTGTCAGAATCCGCGATGAGTTGCTCCCCAAGCAAATCTTGCCGAAGATGAGTAGCTCGTTGCTATGATTTTCGAGGTAAATTTTGTTGATAGATCCGAGGGGTGGTGGGTAGACACTGGTGCTTCTCTCCATGTTTTCTATGACCATGACATGTTCAAATCCTATTCTGAAGCTAAGGACAAGAAAGTGTTGTTGGTACTGGGATGGTTGAATTGAAGTTTACTTCTAGAAAGACTATCGTTCTGAAGGATGTCTTGCACACTCCAGAAATGAGAAAAAATCTTGTTTCGAACTATCTTCTCAACAAGGTTGAATTTACTTAGACTATTGGGGTTGATCTTTTTACTTTAACTAAGAATAAAGTGTTTGTTGGAAAGGGTTATGCAACTGAGGGCTTGTTTAAGTTAAATGTTGATTTTAATAAAATTTCTTCTTCTGCTTACATGTTGTGTTCTTCTAATGTTTGGCATGCTAGATTATGTCATGTGAATAAAAGGCTTGTAAAAAATATGAGTAGTTTAGAATATATTCCAGACTTGTCTTTAAATGACTTTGATAAATGTGAATTTTTTAGCCAAGCAAAAATACTAAAACACCACATAAATCTATCACTAGGGAATTTGAACCTCTTGATTTAATTCATTCAGATATTTGTGAATATGAAGGAATTTTAACAAGAAATGAAAAAAAAAATGTATTTTATCACTTTTTTTATGATAGCTCAGATTATTCATTTGTTTATCTTATGAAAAATAAAAGTGAAGCCATTGACATGTTCAAAGTTTTCCTAAATGAGATTGAAAATCAGTTTAATAGGAAAATTAAAAGATTCCATAGTGATAGAGGACATGAATATGATTCTGATGAATTTATTGCTTTGTATAAAATTCATGGAATCATTCATGAGAAAACTGCCCCTTATTCCCCTGAAATGAATGGAAAAGTTGAAAGAAAAAATAGGACTTTTTTCTGAATTAGTAGTTGCTATTTTATTAAGTTCAGGGGCAGATTCTCATTGATGGGGGAAAATATCATTAACTGTATGTCATGTTTTAAATAGAGTTCCTAACTCTAAAACTAATATCTCCCCTTATGAAATTTGGAAAGAAAGAAACCCAAATGTTTCGTATTTTAAAACGTGGGGTTGTTTGGCATATGTTAGAATTTCAAACCCTAAAAGGTCTAAATTAGCTAGTAGAACTTATGAATGTGTTTTTATTGGTAATGCTAATTAATAGTAAGGCTTATAGATTTTATGACTTCAGGAATCATGTCATAATTGAATCTAGTGATGTTGATTTTTTCGAAAACAAATTTCCCTTTAAATTTAAAAATAGTGGGGGTTCAACATCATATGATATGCCTAGATCAGTATAACCAAATGAATATGAATTAGAACCTAGAAGAAGTAAGAGAGCCCGACTCGTGAAAGATTTTGGGACCAACTTTTATGCTTACAACTTAGAGAAGGATCCTAACACCCTCCAAGAAGCCTTGACTTCTATAGATGTTGATTGCACTAGGCATGATATAGCTGAAAACCTCTTGAGTGACTCATCTCCTTTATTACAATCAAAACAAGAAAAGAGTTGCAGGAGAAGTGAAATTTGACCATAGGAGGAGCTCCGCCGACTACGTCATTTCATCGGTGTTTCTTCGCCGTCAGTAAGCCGTATTCAGAATCGTGGAAGTGAGAGGATCATTTATATACCTTTCTTTTTTAGTTTCGTTGACGTTTTTCCGCAACCCTTTTTGAGGTGACGATACATATATGTGATATTTACATATAGGATTATAACCGGAGATAAGTAGAGCTCAAATTTACAAGGAAGTCGGGGTTTCTAGGTTTTAATTAGAGTAATTTGTGAGGTGAATACTCTAATCCTAAATTGGGTATTAAATGATGTTTATGTGATATTGAATATGATAGAATGTTTAATTCTTGAATTAGTAGATAAAGCATGTGTTAAGTAGAGCTTAACTTGTCAAATTTGCTGAAATTGTTATGTGATATGTTGGCATGTTTATGTGTTTATATGGGTCAATGAATGTCAAGTAATGATCACCATTATTTAGCCTGTATTGACGGGACGATGTTTTCATCAAGAAAAAAAGGGACGGTGGTGACGACCACAACGATTTGACTACGGTCACGTGAGAGTGTGTGTTTTCGCTATATGCGATGTGAAAGTGAGAAAAGGCCGAAATCATGGGTCCGTTGCAATGGTGATTAGTTACTTGACATACCGGCGACTAATTTTATCATTGTGTTGTTTATATATTACATATGCACATTTTACTCTAATAGCATGGTTAAATTATTCATTAAGCATAAGCTTAAAAACAAAATTGTTTTCTGTGTGGTTATCGAATAACCACCGCAGGTACGGATCGCGAAGGGGAAAGGAAGTGATTGGGAATCCGGGCGAAGGGTCTTTTTGTTTATATGTTCATAGGCTTGTAAATATGTTAGCCTTGGTGTGGAGTTGGAACTCATGTTTGTAGTGTTGTAGTTGTAAATGGTTTTGTAGGAAGAACAAGTTGTATTTGGATTGCAAACTTCTTTTGTAAGTTGTAAAATGTCAAGCACCGACTTTTAATGCTTTAAGATGTGGTTTGGAACTTGTTAATATGTTGGGTGTTCTTCTATTGAGTTTAAGTTGTTGAGCTCTTGAACTCATGTTGTAAGATATGAACTTGGGTTTGAGTTGGAAGTCATGTTGGTGAATGTGTGTGCTTGTAATATGGAATTTGATTTCAACTTGGGTTATAAAAAGAGTTGTGTTTTAGTTTGAACAAGTGGTTTTGAACTTCTTTCCAACTAGTTTCTATGCTAATACTAGTTTTTGACAAAAGTAAGAATTTGGTTGCTTGATTTGTCCAAATGAGGTTGAGTTTATAATCTATAAAGTGAGAATGGTGTTTTTACATGCTTGGTTAATGTTGGAGGAGCTTGGGTAGGTGTTTGGAGTGTTTTTCCTAAGTACCAAGAAGTTTGGTTTGAGTTTTGGTATGTCTAGACTTGGAAAACAGGGGTTTTAGCAGCAAATTTTAGTTCTGCAGAACCCGGATCAATTTGGGTTTAAAGGGTGGATCAATGCAGACTTCTGGGAGGACATTCTACATGAAAATAACAATTCAGATCGATCCAGGTTTAAAGGGCGGATCGATCCGACTATGTTTTCACAGTACGTCGGCTTTTACGGAAACGTGCATAACTCTTTCTAGAAAAGTCAGATTCGCGTACCGTTTTTTGCGTTGGAACTGGGACTCAAAGACCTTTCTTTTGGTATAAAATGTGGCTATACTTTATTATTGACCATTTTACCCTTGGGACTGTTTTTGTCACAATAAAGTTCTTTAAAGTGTTTTAATTCATGTTTTTCTTCCTAATTAGTGTAGTTTTGGGTACGTATAGTCTTGTTACACGTGTCCTAATCTGCCGGGGCGGGTTGGAGTGTGACAATTTTTGGTATCAAAGCAACAGGTTAGAGCCTTTGGGAACGAGAGACGGCAAATACGGCGTGTAAATTGAATAAAATGATACATAGTTGCACAATCATGCATACACGTTTACTTAGCATGCACCGTGATTTATTTAAAAGTAACGTGCATGCATATACCTTGTGGTGGGTGCCAAGCAAGGATGTCTAGAGTTGAGACCCCGTCTTCGGCTCGTATGGATAGAATAGAGGTAGTTATGGAAAAGTTGGTAAGAGTTGATGAAACTCAAGTTGTTGAGGAGGGACCGAGCTTGTCAAATCCAGGACAGAAGGTGGAACCGATAACCATTTTCACGTTCTACAAGCAAAAACTAGGGCAGTTCAAAGGAGAATCTAATTCGATGAAGGCCGGCCATTGGTTGCCGACATGAAGAGAATTTTTCGTGTGTTGCCATGCTCAGAGGAACAGAAAGTCTTGTTTGCCTCCGATACCTTGAAGAAGGAAGCACAGAACTGGTGGACGTCGATATTAAGGCAAGGAGCGCCGACTACCTGGAATGGATTTATGGAAGAGTTCTCAAAACAATTCATTCCTCGGTCTTTCAGTGAATTAAAGTCCCAAAAATTTTCTCATCTCAGTCAAGGTAATATGACCGTTAGAGACTATGCCGCTAAATTTACAAGTTTGGCCAGATTTGTAATGGATTTGCTCCCGAACGAGTTAACTCAGGCAAGAAGATTTAAGGAAGGACTACATGATGAAATTAGGAGAAAAGTGGATACACATCGGCTATTGACATATTCAGAAGTGCTAGACGTAGCCTTGATTGCTGAACGAGGTGTGTTACCATTGGGGCAAGGTCAAACATTCAAGAGGCCGAGAGGTAGTCAATTCCAGGGACAGGGAAATTCTAAAAGACCAGTTCATCGGGAAGTGGGGGTAACAAACCCAGGTGTCAAACTTGTGGTAAATATCACTGGGGAATATGTAATATGTCTCCTATCATTTGCAACATTTGTCGACGACCGGGGCACATGGCAAGGGATTGTCCTAATCCTCCAAGACAAAGTATTACTCCGAGACAAAGTACAGATGACAATAGAATAAGGTGTTATTCATGTGGTGACCTGGGTCATCGAGAACGTAATTGTCCCAAAAGAAGACAGAAAAGTTCCAGCTCTTCCGTAGGTAGTGCACCAAGTTAGAGGCCATCTCAGCAGCAATCCCAAAGGAGCAAGCAATGACGAGGAAGATATTTTCATCTCAAGCCCGGAGAGATAACTGCGGCTGACATGGTGGTTTTAGGTATACTCTCTATTTGTTTGTGACCTGCCAATGTGTTGTTAGATTCGGGGTCAACTCATTCTTTTGTATCACATCAATTTGCTAGAAATTTAGACAAACCCTTAGAATTACTCGATTTTGATTTATCTATCACACTTCCATCGGGAGCGCCACTAGTGAGTTCGGGTGTCTTTAAAGCTTGCGGGATTGACGTGAATGGTAGAAGGTTGTTCGTTGATCTAGTACCGCTAGTCATTCAGCACTTCGACATTATTTTAGGGATGGACTGGTTATTTGTAAATCATGCTATTATCGATTGTGAGAACAAGAGAGTAACATTTCATTTTCCAAATCAAGATGAATTTTGTTTCCAAGGGATAGGTGTAGTATTACCGCCTTATTTGGTGTCAGCTGTCAAAGCTTGTCATTTATTGAAAAAGGGTTGTCAAGGCTTTTTGTGTAGCATACTTGAGGTTAGAAGTACTGAATTAAAACTTGAAGATATACCTATGGTCACAGAATTTCCAAACATTTTCCTAGAAGATTTGCCAAGCGTTTTGATTGAAAGGGAAATTGAATTTGGGATAGATGTGATGCCGGGAACTCAACTGATTTTACGGGGCATCGTATAGAATGGCTCCGGTAGAGTTGAAGGCGTTGAAAACTCAATTGCAAGAGTTACTTGATAAAGGGTTTATTCAGCTAAGTATATCACCGTGGGGTGCACCAATTTTATTTGTGAAGAAAAAGGACGGGACAATGCGAATGTGCATTGATTATCGGGAGATCAACAAGGTAACCATAAAGAACAAATATCCGTTGCCACGTATTGATGATTTGTTTGATCAGTTGCAAGGGGCACAAGTCTTTTCTAAGATTGACTTGAGATCTGGGTATCACCAGTTAAAGGTTAAAGTTGAAGATGTTGAGAAGACAGCTTTTAGAACTCAGTACGGGCACTATGAATTTCTTGTTATGCCATTTGGGGTCACAAGTGCACCAGCTGCTTTTTATGGATTTGATGAATCGGGTATTCAAGACTTATCTAGATGAATTTGTGATTGTATTTATTGATGACATTTTGATATATTCTAAAAGTCGGGAGGAACATGAGCGACACTTAAGGTTGGTTTTACAATGACTTAGAGAAAAGCAATTATTTGGGAAGTTAAAGAAAAGTGAATTCTGGTTAACAAATGTTTCATTTCTTGGACACGTGATTTCTAAGGATGGTGTTTTCGTAGACCCTCAAAAGATGGAAGCCGTTAAGCATTGGTCAAGACCAACAAGTGTTTCCGAAGTTCAAAGCTTCTTGGGGTTAGCCGGTTACTATAGAATGTTTGTTCAAGAATTTTCTAAAATCGCAACTCCAATGACCTAGTTAATGAAAAAGGATATGGCTTTTGTGTAGAATAAAGAATGTGAAGAATGTTTTCAAAAGTTGAAAGACAAGTTGACGGAATAACCGTCAAGTACTGGAGGTTTTAGCATATACAGTGATGCTTCCCATCAGGGCCTAGGATGTGTTCTAATGCAAGAGGGTAAGGTGATAGCTTATGCTTCAAGGCAGTTGAGGACACACGAGAAGAATTATCCAACCCATGACTTGGAGTTAGTGGCGGTAATCTTCGCATTAAAATTTGGTGTCACTATTTATACGGGAAAACGTGTGAGATATTTACTGATCATAAGAGTTTAAAATATTTATTTACCCAAAGAGAACTAAACATGAGACAGAGAAGATGGCTTGCATTAATGAAAGATTATGACTTGAAGATTCAGTACCATCTGGTAACGTGAACGTGGTTGCCGATGCTTTGAGTCGAAAGTCATCGTAATAGCTCAAGCAAAGTTAGTACAAGAATTTGAGCGATTGAAACTTGAAGTGATTCCCAAAATTCAAGATGGTTTAATGGCAGCTATCATAACACAACTTAGTTTGATTGATGAAATCAAGGTAAATCAGCCTTTGGATCCAAATTACAAGAAGATAGTTGAAGAGTTACCTGAGGGTTGACGGCCAAAATTCAGATTTCAGAATAATGTGTTGAGGTATATTAATCGTTTATGTGTTCTTAATATCTAAGAGTTGAAAGATAAGATTATGGAAGAAGCTCACAACACGAGGTATTCCGTGCATCCAGGTAGTACCAAGATGTATAGGGATTTGCGAGAAGTGTATTGGTGGAGTGGTATGAAGCGGGAAGTTGCCGAATTTGTGGCTAAGTGTATAACTTGTCAACGAGTGAAAATAGAACATCAACGACCCGCCGGAGAAGTACAACCGTTAGAGATACCAGAATGGAAATGGGAGCATATCACTATGGATTTATAACACGTTTGCTGCGGTCTCCTAAGTCTAATGATAGTATTTGGGTAATCGTTGATCGGTTGATGAAGTCAGCCCATTTCTTGCCAATCAAAACTCGTGATCCGACAAAGTTGCCAGAGCTTTATATCAGATAAGTTATCAGATTACACGGGGCACCGGTATCCATTGTGTCATATTGGGATACACGATTCGTGTCTAGATTTTGGAAAAGTTTGCAAAAAGTGATGGGGACAACCTTGCACTTTAGCACAACTTTTCATCCTCAAACAGACAGTCAATCCGAATGAGTTATTCAAATTCTGGAAGATATGCTTCGAGGATGTGTTATGGATTTCAAGTGAGATTGTGAAACCCATTTACCATTGGTACAATTCTCTTATAATAATAGCTTCCAAACAAGTATTGGGATGGTGCCTTATGAGGCATTGTACGGTCAAAAATGTAGATCACCAGTGTGTTGGACAAAAGTTGGGCATGAAAAGCAACTTTTGGGACCCAAGCTCGTGCAAATCACCACCGACAAAATCAAGTTAGTTAAACAACAGCTAAAAGTAGCTCAGAGTCGATACAAGAGTTACGAGGATACTAGTAGAAGACCATTAGAATTTGAGGTAGGTGATTATGTTTTCTTGAAAGTATCACCTTCGAAGGGCATAACATCGTTCGAAAAGTGGGAAAATTTGAATCCGAGGTTTGTAGGACCTTATTTGATTTTGGATAGAGTTGGTCGTATCGCGTATCGGTTAGAATTGCCACAAGAGTTGGCTAACGTTCATAATGTATTTCATGTTTCTATGTTACGATGTTGCTTATCAGATTCAATTCACCATATTACTCCAGAACCGTTGATGGTTCGAGAAGACTTAACTTATGTTGAACATCAAGTTCGAATCCTAGATAGGAAAGATCAAGTGTTGAGAACTAAAGTCATTTCCCTACTAATGGTGTTATAGAGTAATCACTCGGTAGAGGAGGCGACTTGGGAACGTGAAGACGAAAACCAACCTCACTTGTTCGATTCTTTAGGTAAGAAAAGTTTAAGGGCAAACTTCCAAAAGGGAGGGAGAAATGTAATACTCGTACCCGAAGAAATGAGATAATATCTGCTTTGCATGCATTAATTAGTATAATTAATAGCATGTGCTAATTTAGGTAAGTTCTAGTTACCCCGATGTGATAAGTGCTTAATAAAAGGGCACAGTTGGACATATATGAAGTGGGACCCACGGGAGGTCCGGATTAAGTAAATTGCATTTAGTTGCATTTATATGATTAAATGAATATTTGTTTAATTGCTTTAATATTTTATTGTTAGTTGCAATCTTTTATGGTGCCAGTTTGAGTACCCGTATGAGAGTGAATTGGAACCAAATTCATAACTAGTAGGTTTATTAAAAATTTTAAAAAATATGTGGGACCACGTCTGGGATCCACGCGTGACATAGACAAATACCCACTTAGATATTGGGTAATTAATACAATTATTTAGGGGATTTCATAATAAAGCTTAAAGAAATGTTGGGGGTATAAATGTAAATAACTAAAACTTGGCTTAGGAAGCTCAAGAGGTTGACACCTCTTGAGTGACTCATTTTCTTCATTACAATCAAAACAAGAAAAGAGTTACAGGAGAAGTGAAATTCGGCCATAGGAGGAACTCCACCGACTACGTCGTTTCGTCGTCGTTTTTTCACCATCGGTACACCGTTTCACGAACTGAAGCCGTATTCGGAATCGTGGAGGTGAGAGGATCGTTTATATACCTTTCTTTTTCAGTTTCCTTGATGTTTTTCCGCAACCCACTTTGAGGTAACGATACATATATGTGATATTTACATGTAGGATTATCACCGGAGATAAGTAGAGCTCAAATTTATAAGGAATTTAGGGTTTCTAGGCTGTAATTGGAGTAATTTGTGAGGTGAGTACTCTAATCCTAAATTGGGTGTTAAATGATGTTTATGTGATATTAAATATGATAGAATGTTTAATTCTTGAATTAGTAGATAAAGCATGTGTTAAGTAGAGCTTAACTTGTCAAATTTGCTGAAATTGCTATGTGATATGTTGGCATGTTTATGTGTTTATATGGGTCATTGGATGTCATAATGATCACCATTATTTAGCCCGTATTGACGGGACGATGTTTTCCTCAAGAAAAAGGGGACGGTGGTGATGACCACAATGATTTGACTACGGTCACGTGAGAGTGTGTGTTTTCGTTATATGCAACGTGAAAGTGAGAAAAAGCCGGAATCATGGGTCCGTTGCGATGGTGATTAATTACTTGACAAATCGACAACTAATTTTATAATTGTGTTGTTTAGATATTGCATATGCACATTTCATACTCCAATAGCATGGTCAAAGTATTCATTAAGTGTAAGCTTATAAACAAAACTATTTTCTGTGTGGTTATCGAACAACCGCCGCATGTACGGATCGCGAAAGGGAAAGGAAGTGATCGAGAATCCGGGCGAATGGTCTTTTTGTTTATATGTTCATAGGCTCGTAAATATGTTAGCCTTGGTGTGGAGTTGGAACTCATGTTTGTAGTGTTGTATTTGTAAATGGTTTTGTTGGAAGAACAAGTTGTATTTGGATTGCAAGCTTCTTTTGTAAGTTGTAAAATGTCAAGCACCAACTTTTAATGCTTTAAGATGTGGTTTGGAACTTGTTAATATGTTGGGTGTTCTTCCATTGAGTTTAAGTTGTTGAGCTCTTGAACTCATGTTATAAGATATGAACTTGGGTTTGAGTTGGAAGTCATGTTGGTGAATGTGTGTACTTGTAATATGGAATTTGATTTCAACTTGGGTTGTAAACAGAGTTGTGTTTTAGTTTGAACTAGTGGTTTTGAAAGGGTATTGAACTTATTTCGAACTAGTTTCTATGCTAATACTAGTTTATGTGATATTAAATATGATAGAATGTTTAATTCTTGAATTAGTAGATAAAGCATGTGTTAAGTAGAGCTTAACTTGTCAAATTTGCTGAAATTGTTATGTGATATGTTGGCATGTTTATATGTTTATATGGGTCAATGAATGTCAAGTAATGATCACCATTATTTAGCCCATATTGACGGGACGATGTTTTCCTCAAGAAAAAAAGGGACGGTGGTGACGACCACAACGATTTGACTACGGTCACGTGAGAGTGTGTGTTTTCGCTATATGCGATGTGAAAGTGAGAAAAGGCCGGAATCATGGATCCGTTGCAATGGTGATTAGTTACTTGACATACCGGCGACTAATTTTATCATTGTCTTGTTTATATATTGCATATGCACATTTTACTCTAATAGCATGGTTAAAGTATTCATTAAGCGTAAGCTTAAAAACAAAATTGTTTTCTATGTGGTTATCGAATAACCACCGTAGGTACGGATCGCAAAGGGTAAAGGAAGTGATCGGGAATCCGGGCGAAGGGTCTTTTTGTTTATATGTTCATAGGCTTGTAAATATGTTAGCCTTGTGTGAGCTGGAACTCATGTTTGTAGTGTTGTAGTTGTAAATGGTTTTGTTGGAAGAACACGTTGTATTTGGGTTGTAAACTTCTTTTGTAAGTTGTAAAATGTCAAGCACCGACTTTTAATGCTTTAAGATGTGGTTTGGAACTTGTTAATATGTTGGGTGTTCTTCTATTAAGTTTAAGTTATTGAGTTCTTGAACTCATGTTGTAAGATATGAACTTGGGTTTGAGTTGGAAGTCATGTTGGTGAATGTGTATGCTTGTAATATGGAATATGATTTCAACTTGGGTTATAAAAAGAGTTGTGTTTTAGTTTGAACAAGTGGTTTTGACAAAAGTAGTTTCTATGATTTCAACTAGTTTCTATGCTAATACTAGTTTTTGACAAAAGTAAGAATTTGGTTGCTTGATTTGTCCAAATGAGGTTTATGTTTATAATCTATAAAGTGAAAATGGTGTTTTAACATGCTTGGTTAATGTTGGAGGAGCTTGTTTGGAGTGTTTTTCCTAAGTACCAAGAAGTTTGGTTTGAGTTTTGGTATGTTTAGACTTGGAAAACAGGGGTGCTAGTAGCAAATTTTAGTTCTGCAGAACCCGGATTGATCCGGGTTTAAACGGTGGATCGATCCAGACTTCTGGGAGGACATTCTGTGTGAAAATAACAATCCAGATCGATCCAAGTTTAAAGGATGGATCGATCCGCCTATGTTTTCATAGCACGTTGGCTTTTACGGAAATGCACATAACTCTTTCTAAAAAAACTCGAATTTGCGCACTGTTTTTTACGTTGGAACCGAGACTCAAAGACCTTTCTTTTGGTATAAAATTTGGCTATACTTTATTAATGACCATTTTACCCTTGGGGCTATTTTTATCACCATAAAATTCTTTAAAGTGTTTTAATTCATGTTTTTCTTCCTAATTAGTGTATTTTGGGTACGTATAATCTTGTTACATATATCCTAATCCTTCGGGGCAGGTTGGGGTGTGACACAGGTCGAGTCCAAATCTTGGTGGGTCGGATCTGGATTTGAAAGAATGGAAACCATTCACGTTCGGGTGGTTCCGGTTCCGTCTTAACTCGACCCGACCCGACCCATGTGCAACCCTAATGCATGTATCTCTATGTATGTTAGTAGAGGATAAAATCGATATGTAGAAAGATGGGCAGGGAGGTGGGGGTTTGCTAATTGCTGCTACTTTTTATCCTCCATTTTGGGTCACAAAAATGCATTATACTATACATATAAGGTTGTTACTTTTGACTTTCAGACTTGTTCTCTATGTAATCATCAGAGTTGATATGCATGGTGGGATTTTATTATTTAACTTTTGTAATGAATTCTCTTGAATGAAAATGATACAAGTTTGTGGTATATAAAAGTAAAACAAAACGACAAAAAAAAATAAATAGAATTTTTAACCGGGTTTGTTGATCTTCATCTCTGTAACTAAAATGACAGACATAAATTGGGGAAGATTCCAGATTCCAAAGTACTGAAAATTTAGGGAAAATTGGAAAAAATGTCATCAAGAGGAGCTTTGTTGAGATTAAGGATAACTTAAAGTGGACATTGGAGATAAGTCCTCCCATGTCCATAGACCAAAATACCCTCATCTTTATCCTTTAACCCTAGCCAAACCCTAGCCACTTCCAATCACCACCCCAGTCACCTCCGGCCACCACTACCATCTCCGATGACCACCACCTCACCATCGGTGACCACTACCGGCCGTCATCCTCCTTCCTTCCTCCCCTACTTTAAAATTGTATCTTTCTCTCTCTCACTGTAAAGCTCTCTCTCTCTCTCTCTCTCTCTCTCTCTCTCTCTCTCTCTCTCTTTTTCTCTGCTAGATCTAAGAAGAAGAAAAAGAAGAAGGAGAAGAAGAAGAAGAAGAAGGCTTTAGAGCTATAGATCTAGGGCTTTATATAGATGGGGTGTTATAGATCTAGGAAGAAGAAGTGGAATACCTTTCAGTGCGGTCGATGGACATGGACGACGGTGGTCCGAAGGTGGATGATAGATGTGGTTGATTTTATGGTCGTGATATTGGAGATATATATCCTAAGTCAAATTTGACTTAGGATTTTTTCACTAAGAAAATTTAAACAACCTCTTCTGAACCTGAATACTTCCCCCCACTAAAAGAATTAAGTGAAATTTCACTGAAAAAGTTAAGTGAAATTTCACTGAAAAAGTTAAGTGAAATTTCACTTATGACAAATCAATGTTCACGATGAACGGTGTCGTTCACCCCTGTCATCTTCGACAACCAATGTTCACGACACCACCATCCTTGCCACCTCTGGTGACCACCGGCAACACCACATCTACCTTTTATTATAGAAATTACTTTTGCTTTTATGGACAGTTTGTTCATAAGTGAAATTTAATTTAAAACCAATCTTAAGTCAAATTTCACACTGGTAATACCACATCTACCTTTTATTACAGAAATTACTTTTGCTTTTATGGACAATTTGTTCATAAGTGAAATTTCACTTAAAATCAATCTTTAAGGGAAATTTGACTTAAGATTTATTTTAAGTGAAATTTGATTAAGATCGATTTGTAAAATATACAACTCACACACCAATGCAATCAATACAGCCATAATAGAGGCAGCATTTAAGAGATCACAATCAACAACAAAAAACCACTGAGGCATAACAGCAAGCACCTTTAGCTACTACATAAACCCAAAACTTTCACAAATCACCATCTTAAGTGAAATTTCACTCATCTTAATGAAACTTACAATTGTTCTCTTAAGTTTGTAATTTCAATAAAGACTACCTTTATATTTAACAAAACAACTGAAACTTCACTTAAAATTTTGAAAAATCCACTTTAAAAATCTTAAGTGAAATTTTACTTAAGATATGCAAAATCTGCAATTAACCTATCTCATAGCTGGAAATTGTTGGCTTACATGGTGGTCACCGGAGTTCATTGGCCGTGGCGGCGATATTTGAATCTCGATCTAGATTTCTTGACCGGTGAAGGAGATCTAGATCTAAATCTTGATCTAGATCGACGCCGGCGATGGTGACGATGGTGGTGCTTGGTGGTGGTGATGATGATGACGACGCTAGTAGTGGTGGCCATGGTAGCAGGATGGTTGGTGGCTATGCCAGAGGACGATGGCAATGGTCGATGGTAGCGATAGAGATCGGTGGTGGTGGTGGTAGATATCGGTGGTTGCAATGGTGATGGTGGTGGTGACAGTGTCAGTGGACTGGTGGTGATGGTGGAGAGAGAGAGAGAGAGAGAAAAGATCGTAGAATGAGAGAGAGAGAGAGAGAGAGAGACTGAGAGTAAAGAGTATAATGGACTGAGAGTAGAGAGTAAAAGAGGGCATTTTGGTCAGTTGGAAAGAGTATAATGGACTTGGAAGTAAAATTAGAATGTTGTGGACTGTAGGTAAAAATGAGCTTAAGTTTTTGTCCTTGTGGAATTTTTTTTGTTAATGGATTGTATTTTAATCCAAGTATACCCAACCTTAAGAACCTTAGGTCAAGCCTCCCATGAATTTACTATGCATATTTATTTTCTTACAAATGGTTTAATGGTCCAATGGTCTTAGGGATGTAGGCTGCCCTTTCAGCTTGATTGGATTTGTCTGGCTAGAGGTTTGGAGTACTTGGGTTTGGACAAACTCATAGCACATGCTAAAAGCTTGGGCTCAGTTTGGAAAGTGCTAAGACCAAGCCTAGCCATGCCCAAAACCCAAAGCTAATTGCTACCAAACATGTTTAGAAGAGTGAGTCCCACTCACCCAACCAGCTGAATGGCATGGTTAGGCTGAGCAAAAAATGCGTTCACACACATTTACATTTACTAGGTGTGGTGATAAAGGTAGGAGTAATTCTTTTGGGACAGCGATCGATGCTGTACGTACTAATTAACATTCTGAGTGGGCCAGTGGCCACCAAAAAGCAAGCTAGCTAGAAAAAGAACCGAATTATTCATATGATTCGGAGGATGACAACCCAAACAAAAAGGCGAAAAACACCAACGACACAATATAATACAGTAAATTCTTTAATCTTCCATTCACAGATCACTAACACATGCACCTCCTATCAAATCCGCACTAGTCACTACCCGTGATTCTATAATTAGATGCAGTAGCTCTCTCTCTCTCTCTCTCTCTCTCTCTCTGTCTCTGACCCAATTCCAGAATCTGCCAAAAGGGTCATATGTCTTCACATGTATTAGTTGCGTTGTAGTTAATGTACATGACAAAATTAAAGCTTTGGTTACAGTTGGTCTTAACAACTACTTCTCACGGGCTCATTATATGTTTACACTTTACATACACAACCACAATCAATTGTACTTCATGCTGACTATCTATCTATATACTGGATATTTTTTACCCTTTGATTTTGCGGTGTGTGCTTACTTACTTACTTACACTACAACTATAATCATCAATCGAATTAATACACAAGTTTCTTTTCCCTGGCCTATCTTCTCCTTAATTAATTTGTTTGCTTCCATGGATCCAATATTTCTCTTTCTTCTACTTCTTCTTCTTCTTCTCGTATCTAATATGTTTGCTAAACCAATCATGACTCTCACAGCTCAACCATATTCATCAAAACAACTCTCATCATCTCATCATGATCATCATATCACCATTGTGGGTGCCGTATACTGTGATATATGCTACACCAACTCTTTCTCAAGACACAGCTACTTCTTGCCAGGTACGTAACCCACCACCTCTGACCTACTCACTCTGTTTGGCCGGGAAGTCTACAAACTGAATAATCATTTCTAACCATTATTCATGCATGCTTGCTTGCTTGCTTGCTTTTAATTAGCAGATATATAGTTAGATGTTCTTTTATTGCTTGGGACTGGTTTAGCAAAACCAACAACATAATAATGAGCGTTGGGCTGAACTTGATCCTATATATTATTACATGCATTCGCAGCATTCCCAAACAAGTCTTTATACTCGTGTACCAGTTGGGTTTTTTTTTTTTTTTTTTTAAATTGAAATATTCTGATCCACATGATCACTTGGTTTTATTGATATATATATATATAGGTGTAGTGGTTCATATACAATGCAAATTGGAAGCAAACTCAGCAAGAACCACAGAAGAGATTGCATTGTCAGTGAACAGAACTACAGATAGATATGGAATGTACAAGTTGGAAATACCTTATGTTGATGGGATTGACTGTGTTGATCAAGCTGGTCCAGCAGTACCAATTCAATCATTCTGCCAAGCAAGATTAATTGGGAGCTCATCTAATAATAATAATAAACTCTTCAGCTGCAATGTTCCAGGTTTAAAGACTATATCTAGTGAGATTAAAGTCAAATCAAAGCAATCTAATCTTTGTGTTTACAGCTTAAGGGCATTGAGTTATAGACCATCTAAGAAGAATCTTACTTTGTGTGGAAATCAAAAAGAGGTATTAATGGTGGAAGAAGATTCTTTCAATTCATCAAAGTTCTTTCTCCCTTATTTTCCACCATATGGTTTCCTCCCCTGGCCTCCTTTACCTCCATTACCCTCCTTCCCTCCCTTTCCACCTTTACCTCAACTCCCACCATTACCACCTCTCCCTCCAATTCCCTCCTTCCCTCCCTTTCCACCTTTCCCGTATTTTCCTTTTCCATATTTTCCTTTCCCTCCTTTGCCATTTCCAACACCACCTCCGTCTTTCCCATTTCCAACACCACCGCCGTCTTTGCCATTTCCAACACCACCGCCGTCTTTGCCATTTCCATTCCCACCTCTCCCTCCTTTTACTCCAATTCCACCTTTCCTTTCGGCCCCGCCTCCCCCTGCATTTAATTTGGGAGACCCAAGAACTTGGAGACCTAATATCCCTTTGTTCTCACCACCTCCACCTCCACCTCCACCACCAGAATTTAATTTAAGAGACCCAAGAACTTGGATACCATACATACCTCCATCTCCTCCAAATAGTCCCCATAACCAGCTGCCTTGAATTTTTTTTTTTTTTACTTTTACTGTTTATAGTACTTCCATCTCTCTATATGTTTGTTAAATTAATATATCAGTACATATACTCTCGATTATTACATAAACCATATATGTACTCTACAAAGTTTAATATATTCTTGAATTGGCCGGTACTATGTATTGAATAAATTGTTACAACAGTCTAAAAAAGAATGTAGCAGAGGCGATACCACACATAGCACATTCCACGTTATTTCTGAGAGCAACTCCAAGGGCATTAGGCATTTTGGCCAAGGCAAATTGCTAAATTTCCTATTCGAATAGTGAAATGGCCAGTTAAAATGTTTATTCATTCAAACCATGCTGCCAAAATGACTGCCATTCTCTATTTTAATTATATTGTATTCACTCCAACCATGTCAACCTTCATGAAACATTTTTGGCAAGTCCAAAAGGCACTAGGCATTTTTTCCTAGCAATTTTTGATTAGGCATTTGTCCTAGCACGATGACTAGTACTTCAGAGATTAATTTTGGGGCTTTTCACTAGGCATTTTGGTGGTAGGAAAGGTTATGGCTAGTGTTATGCCTACTTCCTTGGAATTGCCCTTATATTGATAAAATAAGACTCACTAATTTACACAGGTTAAAGTACGGTTAAGGTAGTAGTTTTCTTTCTTTTCCTGTAGTGCACCAAAGGACTTAGGCTTAGTTGGCTCCCACGTGACTTTTTAAAAGTAGCTTATGAAATTTATTAGTAAGTTGTTTGATAATTTTATACAAGTGACACATTACTCTTCAAAAGTACATCATCAAACCAAAAAACAACCTTGAGCTTTTAAAAGCTCCATTCTAGAGCTTTTAAAAGCTCTCCCCAAAAAAGTCCTAAGTTCAATTTTTGCAAAGCTCATAAACTAGTTACCGAATGAATTAACATGTAATTGTGCTTTAAAAAAGGAGAAGCACCAAAATGGGGGCCAAACTAAGCCTTAATATAGTGAGAAAGGTAACAGAATATCCAAATCCAGTGATGTACACATTTGTCAAAAAGTAATACTACTGTAAGTTCTCTTGAAATATTTTGCCGAGTTATTTTACAACTCTCAACATAGAGGAAACAGATGAGAAATAAATTGCTCCCTTCTACTATGCTTAAACAACTTTTTTTTTCCTTTTTGTATTCTTTAAATCATTAGTTTTTGGCAAGAAGAAATATCAATCTTATGACTATATCCTAAGTGTACCCCCCACCCACACACAGACACACAAAAAAAAAAAAAAAGAGAGAGAGAAAGGAATATACTCGAGCAAAATTCAATATAAAGGCTGGCACAGCTATGTCTTGGTGCTTCAACGTTCAAGTTTGCACCTAAATAGACTCCTATTCTCTAGCAACTTCACCTTATCTAGTAACTCTTGGATAGTATTAGAAGCATCCTACAAGAGAACCGTGGTCGTTATCAGAAAATGAAAGGACTCAGAAAAATGATTTAAGAACGAAAGAAGAAGAAAACAATTATACAGAGAAGAAACAAAAACTTTCCTGACCTTTAGTCTGTTCCTCAAATTCTCTTCCTCCGAGTCTCGCCGGTTCCTCTCCTCTGAGAATATGTTAATAATAGCTTCTTGCTCTCTGTCCATGTGCTCTATCTTTTGATGTGCCTTGTGAAGCTGATTAAAAATAATAGCATTATTTGCAGTTACAACGAAATGAAAACCTTTACAACTCTCTAATAATCCACACCAACAGAGATCAAAGAACTAAACACTTACTTGACTTTCAAGTGACCTGATCCTATCTCGTTCGTACTGTAACTCGTTCAAAAAATCAGCCATCACTAATCCATCCATTTTCTCTAATCTACAAACAAAACAAAATATGTGCTCCATGGTAAGGACATATATGCGCAAGCAAAAATCATATTAAGTAGAGTGCGATTAGGGGAAAATGGAACCTCTTTTCCGTCAATTCACAATTCTCTTCTTTCAACTTGACTATACTCATAGCATTGGAGTTCACATTTGCATGTCCATCTCCCTTGATGTCAGCTTCCTATTTGTTAAATAATGAGTCAAAGCAGACAGAATAAGAAAAAAGCCCATAGGTTTCAGAAAGTTCTAAATTTCAATTTTATTCTCCATCTTCTGGTGGTCAGCTTAGCACTAAACCGAATAGGTGATCAACTCAGTTGAACATACTAGTAATTGTAGCTCCATTGCATTTGTGTGTGTGTGTGCGCGCGAGCGCGCGCGAGAGAGAGAGAGAGAGAGAGAGAGAGAGAGAGAGAGAGAGAGAGAGAGAGAGAGAGAGAGAGAGAGAGAGATGTTCCGTCTTTTTAGCAAGTAAAACATATTTAATGGGAATTTGAAATAATTTTAAATTTAAAAAAAAAATTCAGTTAAAGTTGCTGCAGAAAATAAAACATTAAATCCACTTGTGGAGCTCCATCATTAAGAAAACACAGTGCCCTAACCTCATGAGTGTTCTTTTCAAATCATTGATCAAGTCCCCAATCAAGTTGTAAAAAAAAAAAAATGTAATTGGGAAGGCATAAAGATAATTTACCTGTAAACCCGAACTTAGTGCAATGTGATCAGAACGTCCGTTCGGTGCATGTTCTTGATGGGTTTCACAAGTGGAAAGCACCTTGGAATCACTTTTTCTTGCTGGTGTCTCACGATATGCTGATCTCGTCTCATCTAGGCTAATATCCTCTACTGGCAACTTTCTTTTTAAAGTTAGTTTTGTGGACTTCACTTTAGACCCACCATCATTAGAAACATGTACATTTGAATTTATACACGACCGCGGTTTCTCTTTATCAGAAGGTGTACTTTGTCTATCGGGAGAGACACTGTCCTTTGCATGTCTTCGCTTAGCATACCCAATATGATGACACTTTGCAGACCTAAATGAGCAAATGCTAAAAATTAGCCCAGTAAATCCACAGAGAAAACTTAAAGCAAATAGATGAAAAGAAGATACCAATAATTTTTCTGGATCACAACTAATCGTGCCTCGAGTCTTGAGAGCACGGTTGTGCGCTCAAACCCCTGTTTATCATGAGCTGGTTCAACAAAATTAGCTTCCAATAAACCTATTGCATAAAAGGAAATAGAGAACGCAATTTAAATAAGTAGTGTTGTTACAATCGAGAAAAGAATGCCACGAGTTGCAATGCAGGATACAATACCTATAACCCCCCGACCATCACTTCCAGCAGCATTCCAGACACGCCAAAAAGGCTGGAAAAAAAGAAAAAAAAAAAAAGAAAAGAAGATAGGATAAACAAGAACATCGACATTCCATTTCTCCTCTCACTTCAGGCATAACAATCAATAACTAAAGTATATGGTAGGTTGTGGCTTCAATATCCAAAATTCCAAATCAATAATCCATACTTAAAATCAGAAAGGAATAATTCCGAAGCATACAAAAACAGTGAATTAACTTTGAAAAATAACTTCCAAAAAATAATAATAATAATAACTCAGGAAAAACAATCCCACAACATGACGTAAAAGATCTAGCTTCTCCACTAGATTCAATCACAACTCCTGAGGCAAGTACGAAAAGACGAACCTTGATGAGACGATTTTTATGATAAACATTGAACCCTTGGATATCAATGTGATATTTTGCATCTTTTACAAACCCAATAGTCACAACAGCACCCATCTGTTAAAATGGTGGAACAAAACCAGTTAATCATAGTTTGAGAGGCAAAGAAACCTGAAATCAAAGCTTAATCCATAGAGCATACATTTGGATCCTTAATAATCCCCTCAGCTACAGCCACTGGTTTGTATTTAACTTCCTGAGCTAGCATCATATCATTTACTAAATTATGATGATCAACATCTGTCCCACGCAGAATGATTCGGAAGCCAGGTGGGATCCTCAGATACAGAATTGATGCATAACTCTGAAAGGAAAAGGAAACAACAGAAGGACCCAAAAATTTTTTTTTGAAACTGCCAGAAAGATAATCAAGGAATCATCAAATTATCAAAGGCTAATTTTTTAAACAAAAAAAGTACTAGCAGTCCACAAGAATTCATTCGCTGGACAACAAGTACAAATAAGCTATAGCTTCCAGAAATCGTGCAAGGTTGTGTCCATGACGCATATATTTGGTGTGGATTGAATACATGTGTTGGAATGCACAAGTATAAAACCATATGAATTGATTCATTTTGCTGATAATGAGATATCAAAACTCATTCAATTACGCCATTCTGATGCAGTAAGGCAGGCCAGAACTATAATGATGATGATCGAGCAACAAGAACTCATCAACCGACAATTAGCACTTTCTTAGTAATGCACACGAAGATCTTAGCCTATGAACTATATTAGTCCATTAACCGGGAAGAAGCAAAATTTTATTTTACTATATGAAACTGCAACAACTTCCTTCTGAGATGACTTTCACTATCCCCCTGCCCCCCACTTCCCAAATTAAAAGCACAAGGAAAAAAAATCCGAAACAGGACAGGTCACAGACACGAGACACAAATTTTAAAAATTCCATCAAAATAAAACAATCATGGCATTTTAACACAACCAGATGAATGGAGAAGAAACATACCCTTAACGAATGCCTATAAGTTAAAAAGTGCCTAGAGTTGGGATAATTTTTTGCCATCTCTATCTTCTTCTCATCGCGGTTGACCCCTCTAATTTGGATATCCTGTCATCTCACAAATAGAGAAAAAGTGCTAACAATCAACCACATCATAGATTAAATAAAACATGCTGTCTTCATTATGATAGCATGTTATACAAGGGAACAAAATCTAGAAGTGAATGTAAGAGCATCAAAAGTGTACATGCTGATTAGTGTCAAAATCAAGTTCCAGGTTTCCTTCATCATCCTCCCAGAGATTATAAATTACGATCCGTGTACCTTGATCTTTCAGGGAATTGAACTGCAGAGAAAAAACAATAACTTCAGGAGGAAAAAAAAAACACGACCTGGGATAAAAGGATGGAGGAATGGTCAGAAATCTAGTCTGAAGATTATCACCTCAGAAAGAAAAAACATCAAGTGTAACTAAATGATTCCAACAATGAGAGGGGTTTGCGAAAACAATAAGCTAGTACTGACCATGGAACTAACTTTATAATATATAGTGCTGAATGTGAATCATTAATGTAAAATATGACAAAAGTACCTGCTGAAGAAGTTCTTCTTCACTTTCATACGGTGACCAGTTCACAACAGTTTCTAAATTTCTATTCCAGTCATTGGGAGAAGATCGTGTCATCATGATCCAATCTTGTCCTCTTTTCTCATAATCAATCTTAATAAATTCAAATAAAAATATGTCAGACGCGTGCAGTGTTGCATACAAATAAGATATCGAGATATCGAGATTACATTTATATATTTGCGCACTTTGAATAGAACTTTTTAGTCATATTGCTTTAATAACTTCTTCCTCGATAACATCCAATATCATTCAGTAATTATCATCATCATGTTTAGGGTACATTATCTCAAGTTTTTAAAGAATAGAAAAGTCAACACTAGCCCAAACATTAAAATCATTCAAGACCACCTAAGGTTACTACATCTTGGGCTGCCTATAGCAGGTAATATATTGATACTCAAACTATCATACTTTATTAGGGAATAATTTGAAACATAAAATGATGGATTGGTGGACTAATCAACTTAAAGAACCTTCAAAATAGTACATGAATTTGCACTGCAAATATCAAAGAAAAAATAACTTTAGGATTTAGCATATTAGAAAAAGCATGCCAGGTGCATGCCCCGTCCCTACTTTTACCTCTCATTTTCTACTTTAAGTGTGTATGATGCATTGATGACATACTTGCAAATACGACTGTGTTCATACAACGTATGATGGCCTTTTAAAAATTTTCTTTCCCGTGCTGAAGTGTTAGAATTTCTTCAATAGTCTTCAAACATATCCTTATTGCCACGTAATCTCCCAAATTCTGGGAATCTCCATTTTCTCTCTCAACGTCAGTTAAAATCATATACATTGTCCTCACACTACATTCCAGTTTGTTCACATGTCTTATACATACTGCTATTTATAATCTTGTTGCAAAACAAAAATAGGAAATGGTCGCAATCCTTTCAAAGTGGTTGTTACTTGATAGGCACCATCCAGCAAACTGAACACAGCACAGGGGTAGTCCACTTACTTATTTGTCCGTATACATGGACTGCTCTCTCTCTCTCTCTCTCTCTCTCTCTCTCTCTCTCTCTCTCTCGTTCACGAACAAAATTAAAGTTCAATCAGCAATTCTCTAATGAAAAAAAACAAGATATTTCATATTTGCATAGCTTGGAAACTACAGCATGAAACGTGAGAACAAATTTAGGAGTTCTTACCATGGGAACTACTATATCTTCCTTCCCAGTTCCCCTTAAGAATGTGTATGACAGCATTCCAATAGTTTGTGACGGGCTAATAAAAAGAAAACTTGTTAGTTTTGCAACTGATTACATAGAGAAGGAACCTTAGCAAGTGGGAAAGAAATCCATGATCAAAATATTTGAAGTAATCATCCTCTTAGTTCAGCCTATCTCCATATCAAAAGCAACTATGTAGCTTGATGGATGTTTATGTTGGGAGTTAATTACTAGTCCAAGATCACAATACTAACAACAAATAAACATGAAATATATCAATAACTACAGTAGAGCTGAAGTACCTACCTTCTTCCATCATTCCCACAACAACGTGAGAATACAATAACATCTGCCCCAAGTCTCATAGTACTAGTCTTAAAACCATTTCCATCTGAGAGAAGTTCAGTAATCAATTACAGTCACGAATACACAACATGCCAACACATCTATACAAAAGCAGTTCACAATTTCTTTTTCGGAAAGTGTGTTTATGTGTGGGGTGGGGTGGGGTGGAAAGGAATAGAGGAGCTTACATTGACCAATAGTGTTTGCCAATTTACTTTTTGCAGAATATCCAAGAGACATGCACTGACGCATTTTATCCGGAGTCATTCCCCCACCATTATCTGAAGTCAAACGGGAAAAAAAAAAAAGGTCCTAGTAAATTTGCATGCAATGAAATAAAAATCACTTAATTTTAACCAAAGTCCATGATGCAATCTTTTTTGCCACGTAAAAGCTCGAATTAACATAGGACCACCTCTTAATTCATCTTATTACCCATAACTCATCAACATCACACAAAGAGTGACTGGAAAAATAAATCCAGGGGGGCTGGATACGGGGGTTTAGGGCAGTAGCGCCCCTGAAATTTTTTTTTTGGACCTATTTGTACTTATTTTGTGTATATATTTTGGACCTAATATGACAAATTTATAACGCCGGAGTGTGGGGGGCTTTGGACCTATTTATACATATTTTGTGTATATTTTGAACCTAATATGACAGTTTATTGCTAGGGGGGCTTTTGGACCTATTTATACATATTTTGTGTATATTTTGGACCTCATCCGGCAAATTTATAATGTCAGGAGGGGCTTTTATAATTTTAAGGGGGAAAAAAAGTACAAATCTACAATTTTCCAAAAATGTGGGGATGTAGATCCGCCCCTGATGGTATAGAAGAAACTCATGAATCAATATTATGGTTAAAATCATGACGGGTGACAATTTTCATTGAAAGAATCCATGAGAATACAAAATAATGCGTAAAACAATAATGGGACTCAACAATGTCAACAATAACATCTGCTACCTAAATAACCGACTCGGACTATCAAAGTCCAGAAGCAAATTTGGAACTACAGAACTCAGGATCAAGCATATATTAATTATAAAAAAAAAAAAAAAAAAAAAACCTTAGCAGGAATGCATCATCACAAAACCAACAATTTTTAAGGTATCAAACTTATAAGTGTATATATTGTTGAATAATATTTTTAGGTTGCTTTTTTAGTTATGTTATATTAGAGGGACTCTTGTGTAATTATGTATTTTTATCCTTGATTCTCATCTCTAATAAAATAACGTGAGACATTGTTTGTCTCTAAGCTTGGTAAAACTATTTCTCAACATGGTATCAGAGCCTCCCTAGGCTAGGGCTTCACCAAGTAACCATATCACCTGGATCGACACCATCACCACCAACCAAGGCTGCGCCGCAACCACCACCACCCACCCAGGCTACCCCGACTGCCCCCCCTGCCTCTCCAGCACCTGCCGACAGCCCACACACCATCCATAAGACCTCCGACAGCCTTCCTTGCCTGAACCGAACCACCCCATCTCTTTCTCCTTCCCTTCTTGACCTTCAAAACTGCTGGGCAATCTCAGCGGCATCCTGGCCTGACTTGACAAATCCCCAACAACCTTTTTTTCTTTCTTTTCTCAACCCTAGATCAAAGGACATTCTACGGGTCCTTGATCTGACCACGAACTTTTTTCCCTCAGTTTAGGTCCGTGTTCGGACCATGATTTGTCCATAAATCGGACGATTGGACACGACTAGTTTTGCCATTATTGCCGTCAGAGCTTCTTCTGTAGAAACCCTTTTCAATCACCATGTCGAAAGATCATGTTACGGATGGAAATTCCAGAGTAGTGCGTTTTCCTATAGGCAATGAGAAGCAGTCCCTTATTGCCGAGAACCCTAGGTCTAAAATTACCACAGAATTGTTCAATGGAGAAAACTCTATTACTTGGAGTCAATCAGCCACTTTTTGGCTACGCAGTCGTTCCAAGTTTGGTTATGTCGATGGCACTCTCAAGGCACCTAGTCGTGAGGATCCCACCTACGAGAAGTGGGAGGTCGAAAACTATCTCGTTATGAGTTGGCTTGTCCATTCTATGGACCCCAGCATTGCTGCGTTTTTTTTAGAGATGGAGACAACCCTTGATATTTGGGATACGTTAGCCCAAACTTATGCTCGAAAAGGCAATATCGCTGAAGTCTATGAACTTCGAAGACAGATTGAGGCTGAGGTACAAGGTGAGCATTCTATCCTTCAGTATTACACTTCCTTGAGCACTATGTGGAAGCGTTTGGATCACTTGAAGAATTACCGGCCTGTTCGCTCTACCGATGCCACTAGTTTTAAGGAGTATATTGAAAGTGAAAGGATCTTTAAGTTTCTTGCTAGTCTCAACTCAGAATTTGATCAAGTAAGAATTAGGATTCTTGGGATACTCAGAATTTGATCAAGTAAGAAGTAGGATTCTTGGGATAGAACCATTACCGTCACTCCGTGAGGCCTTTGCCTATATTCAAAATGAGGAGAGTCATCGCTCTGCTATGCTTCCTCCATCATCTACAGATCGGTCTGCTTTGTTTTCTTCTAGCCAGAGAGGGGGTAAGGGTCCTTCCTATCATTCACGTAGTGATCCATCTTTTGAGAGTACAGAGTCACGGGATACTAAGTGGTGTGATCACTGTAATAAGCCCGGACATGTTCGTGCTACTTGCTGGAAGCTTCATGGTCGTCCTCTCGCCAACCGAGGGAGAGGTGGAAGTCGTAGTGGTAGTCGAGGAGGTGGGCCCAGGGCTCACTTATATGATAGTTCTTATTCCCACCATCCTTCTACAGAGTCATCGTCTACTCCTGGTAATATTCTGGCAGTATTAGTAGTTCTGATTTGGAGACACTAAGACGTATTATGGCACAGTTGGATACTCCTACAAGTTCTTCTACATCTTTTGCCCAAGCAGGTAATCTGGTTAATTTTGCAAGTGCTTTACATGCTCAATCTCTTCCACCCTGGATCATTTACTCCGGGGCCACAGATCATATGACTGGTTTGTCTTCTTTATTTTCTACTTACATTCCTTGTTCTGGTAAAGATAAAGTTAAAACGGCTGATGGTAATTTCTCTTCTGTTTCTGGTAAAGGTGTCATTCACGCATCTGATTCTCTGCCTTTGTCTTCTGTTCTTCATGTACCAAATTTTTCAACAAATCTTCTCTCAATTAGTCGACTGACTCGTGATTTGAACTGCTTTGTAACTTTTTACCCGTCTCACTGTGTCTTTCAGGATCTTACCACCAAGAAGATGATTGGCAGTGGTAGGGTCTCACTGTGTCTTTCAGGATCTTACCACCAAGAAGATGATTGGCAGTGGTAGGGAAACGAATGGACTCTATTTTCTTTAACCCCAAGACACTGCGAGTGGAAGTTTAATAAAGAGTGCACATCACACTTTGCGGGAGACTATTCCTAAAGAGGCTTGGCTATGGCACCAAAGACTAGGGCACCCTTCTTTTTCTCTTCTTCGTCATTTATTTCCGTCCCTTTTAAATAATAAAATTGTTTCAGATGTTATGTGTGAAGCATGTGAACTTGGCTAACATTGTCGTGCCACTTATAAATTGAGCTTGAATAAAACTACTGTTCCTTTTCAAATTGTGCATACTAATGTTTGGGGACCATCCCGTATTTCCTCTTTAAAAGGTTTTAAGTGGTTTGTTACGTTTGTGGATGATTTTTCCCGTACTACTTGGGTGTATTTGATGTGAGAGAAGAGTGAGGTGTATTCGATTTTTAAACACTTCTATAAAATGATATGCACCCAATTTTGCACTAACATTAAAATTGTTCGTTCTGACCAAGGGGGGAGGAGGGGGGGGGGGGGGGGGAGTATATCTATGGGGGTCTCGAAACTTTTTTCCTTAAACAAGGCATAATCCATCAAACTTCATGTACTGATACTCGTCAACAAAATGGGGTCGCAGAGAGAAAAAATCGTCATCTGTTGGAAACTGCTCGATCCATAATGTTTTCCATGGCAGTTCCTAAGTCCTATTGGGAGGAGGCGGTTCTCACAGCTACCTATCTCATCAATCGCTTACCCACTCGTCTCTTGGGTAAGAAATCTCTTGTTGACGTTCTTCTTAATCCGTCCTCTTTGTTCACCATACCACCTAAAGTGTTTGGTTGTGTTTGCTTTGTCCACAACCATTCCCCTTCCCGAAAAAAATTGGATCCTCGTGCCCTCAAGTGTGTTTTTTTAGGCTACTCACCCACTCAGAAAGGGTATCGGTGTTATCATCCGCCTTCTCGTAAGTGGTATGTCTCCATGGATGTCACCTTTCATGAAACACAGTCCTACTTTGAGTCTCCACAGCCACCTCTTCGGGGGGAGAAGGAGAGTGGGGAAGAGAGGCCTGTTGCGATTGTTCTTTTTCCATAGAAAGAGATGAGGGAGTAGTCGAGTCAAGAGGGGATAATGAGGAAGGGGGAGAGAAATCAAGAGGGGATAATGAGGAAGGGGGAGAGAAAGAAACAAATGAAGATGTAAGGGAGAGTGTGAAAGAGAAAGAGAAGGAGATTGGAGGCTTAGAGGATAATGTAAGTGTTAAAGGGAAGAAGTTACTCACATACTCAAAGAATAAGGAGAGAAGGAGGTTTGGGGTAGAAGATACGGAAGTTGTTCATTTCCCTCCACTCCAGCCAACCTCTTCTAGTGATAATGATCTAGGTATCACTTCATCTCTTGTTCCTGATCCTAGTAATGATTTAGACATTCCTATTGCTCTTCGAAAAGGCACTAGGACTCGTTCTAAACACCCTTATCCTCTTTCTGATTTTGTATCTTATTCTCGTTTATCTCCATCTCATAAAGCCTTTGTTTCTAGTCTTTCCTCTGTTTCTGTTCCTAACTGTGTCCAGGAGGCATTATCTGATCCAAAATGGAAGTCTGCCATGGTTGAAGAGATGAGAGCATTGTCCAAAAATGGCACTTAGGAATTAGCTAAATTACCTCGAGGGAAGAAGACAGTTGGGTGCAAGTGGGTGTTCACTGTGAAACACAAGGCTGATGGGACGATTGAGAGGTATAAAGCTCGTCTGGTAGCTAAGGGATTCACTCAGACGTATGGGGTTGATTATCAGGAGACTTTTGCTCCAGTGGCCAAGATGAACTCCATCAGAGTTTTGTTGTCTCTTGCAGCAAATTTAGTGTGGCCTCTGCACCAATTTGATGTGAAGAATGCCTTTCTTCATGATGATTTAGAGGAGGAGGTTTACATGGATATCCCTCTAGGTTTTGAAGATACCAAGACAAATGGGAAAGTTTGTCGCCTTCGGAAGTCATTATATGGGCTTAAACAATCAACAATCACCTAGAGCGTGGTTTGATCGTTTTTCGCATGCTATGCTAAGGTATGGGTTCAAACAAAGTCAAGGTGATCATACCCTCTTTGTTAAACACTCTCCCAGCAAGAAAGTGATAGCTTTAATTGTCTATGTTCATACCCTCTTTGTTAAACACTCTCCCAGCAAGAAAGTGACAGCTTTAATTGTCTATGTTGATGATATCGTTCTCACCAGAAACGACCTAGAAGAAATGGGTAAGTTAAAAAACTATTTGGCCAAGGAGTTTGAAATCAAGGATTTGGGTAGCTTGAAGTATTTCTTGGGAATTGAGGTAGCAAGATCCAAAGATGGGATTTTTCTTTCCTAGAGACAGTATGTGCTGGATTTGCTAAAAGAAACTGGAATGCTTGGGAGCAAGGCTGCCGATACGCCAATGGACCCGAATTTGAAGCTTAGTGATGATCCAGGAGGAGAACCAGTAGACAAAGGAAGATATCAGAGAAGGGTAAACAGATCTATCTCTCTCATACCAGACCCGATATTGCCTTTGCAGTGAGCATGGTGAGTCAGTTTATGCATTCCCCCAGGCAAGTTCATCTAAATGTTGTTCTCAGAGTTGTGAGATATCTCAAGTCAGCACCTGGGAAAGGTTTGTTCTTTGCAAGGCATGGTCATACCCAAGTAGAAGCCTATACAGATGCAGATTGGGCAGGGTCAGTGACTGATAGAAGATCAACGAGTGGGTATTGTTCCTTTGTTGGGGGAAATTTAGTAACTTGGCGAAGCAAGAAGCAGTCTGTTGTAGCTAGATCTAGTGCTGAAGCGGAATTTAGGGCTATGGCCCTGGGAGTTTGTAAGCTGTTATGGATCCAGATCATTCTGTCTGACTTGGGTCTTAAGCCAAAAAATTCAATGAGACTATATTGTGATAGCAAGGCTACGATTAGTATTGCCCACAATCTAGTTCAGCATGACAGAACCAAGCATGTGGAAGTTGACCGTCTCTTCATCAAGGAGAAGTTAAATAGTGGAAATATTTGTACTCCATTTGTGAAGTCTGGGGATCAATTAGCTGATGTTCTAACTAAGAGTCTAGCTAGTAGGCAGTTTCACTTTATCCTTGGCAAGCTGGGCATGAGAGATATCTTTGCACCAGCTTGAGGGGGAGTGTTGAATAATATTTTTAGGTTCCTTTTTTAGTTATGTTATATTAGAGGGACTCTTGTGTAATTATGTATTTTTATCCTTGATTCTCATCTCTAATAAAATAACGTGATACATTGTTTGTCTCTAAGCTTGGTAAAACTATTTCTCAACATATATATGTCATCAAAAGCAAGGATGATAATGTGAGGTAAGGGGCCTAGTGCACCACTGCCCTCGTACTTGTAACATAAAGAGGTAGGCTAAATGGCTAATAATAAACCACGGTTCTAAATGCATACCTTCAACAACCAACATTTTTGTTTCATCTTTCTTGTTCATCAGCATATCAATGAGGACATAAGTAGCTCCGCTGCAGACCTGATTACAATGAGTAGATATATAGTCAGATCAAGTGGATAGGAGAAGTAAAGAATCTAAAGATAACTGAGTGCAGTGCGTAATTGGGACATGGAAGGAGCAAAAAATACCTCATCTAAAGCATTGTCGAGAAGCTCAGCAAAAGCTATGCAGCAAAAACAACTGTACGTGAGTAACATATAGCCAAAAACTTATAGTACACTAATGTTATTAATTTTAAGTAACTACATAAACTTAATTTGACACTCCCCTCCCCTCCCCTCCCCTGAAGGATGTTTACCTCCCAGAGCCCATTTATGGCTGGTTGCATTGGAATGTAAAAACTTCGGATGAACCCTAACATGATCCATGCCAACTGCAAGAATAATGAAATTATATATAAAGTCGAATCTTTAGAAAAAGGGTTCGGGAATTCAGTGAAGTGATATCAATTATTTAACACCCCCAATAAAAGTGGGGACTAAACACTCAAAGCTTGAAGTTGCCTGATTGATAAAATCCAAAAGGTTCCTTAGAAATTTAACTACAGTAATTAATATCTTCCAATCACCAAGAAAGCAAGCAAAGAACCAATCACACTTTTAAATTGTGAAGACCGGCCTGCCCCATGCATAAGATCTTTGATACTACTATTTGAGAAAGAAAAAAAAATACACCATCAAATAATAATAATAATGCAACATATATATATATATATATATACACACACAATAGTAACATACGGAGTATAAAATTACCCAAATTGGAATTAGCATCCTGGCGATTGTTGCTCTCATAGTCTCCCGCTTTCCAGAACTGCTTACAGCTCTGAAAAACAATCTTCTTGTCTGTGGATGATTCCTGATCACGAGAAACAGAACCAGTGGTTGTGGTTGTGGTTGTTGTTGTTGTTGGGAAGGACATAAGAGGATTATGAGGCCTACTACGTTCTTCTTGTTGGCCGGGATGAATAGGAGTAATACTAATAGGGTCAAGAAACCCAAGAGGCAAATCTACTACTTCAATTTTTGGGCGTTGGCGCGGGCGCTTCTTTCTCTCAAATTCGTCAACGTAGGCCAACTGATCATCCCAACCGTCAGAAGAAGATTCAGAACCACTGCTAGCAATGTCAATTATTATAGAAGAAACCTGTTCAAACATACTAGTAGTAGTAGTAGTAGTAGGACTTCGACTTCTCTCTGCAATTAATTCTGTGGTGGTGGTGGTGGTGGTGGTGGTGGTGGGTTCAAGTTCAACGCTTTCCTGCTTAATATTGACGCCCATATATATATATGGTGTCCGAGTCAACCGTTTTTAGAGACTAAACACAAACTTTGTGCTTGAATTTACAAGGCACAACATAGGAAGATTAGGGTTTTGGAGTTTGAGAAAGACGGGAAGAAAGAGAGTTCTTTTCCAATTCGATTTCGATTTCATAAAAAGAATCAAGCGCGAGTTCGTTCGGTTTTTTCTTATATTTATATATATACCGAATCCCAACCGCACCGCACGTGCGGTCAATCCCTATAACCGCCTTAGTCACGTCACTTGACACGTACTTGTGCCACAATTATTTTCTCTGAGTTGCAATTTTAATAGTTAATTATTAAATCATAGTGTATTGAAAATTTAAAGACAGAAACAGGATAAATCGTTCTTACTAAACACGACTTTACATAGTCGTTTTTAGTATTTAAAAAACGACCGAGTTTTTATTTAAAATCAGTTTTACTAAAAACGATTATAAAGTCGTTATTACAAAAAAAAAAAAAAAAAACAACTTTTGATACAAATTGGTTTTAGTAAAACCGACTTTTTTTAAAGTCGTTTTTTTACTAAAAAAGACTTTAAAGTCTGTTTAAAACCACTCCACTCTCGTTTTCTGATTTTCCTCTCCCTCTCTCTCTCTCTATCTCTCTCCCTCCTCCATATCTCCTCCTCTCTCTTCTGTCCCCCCTCCAGTCTCACCACCATCTCCTACGCCGACGCCACCCACCGAGGAGTTTGACGAACCACAATCTCTCTCTCTTTTCGACGACGTTCTCTCTCTCCTTCAAGTATTTATATATATATGTATGTAAATAAATATATATGTGTGTGTGTGTGTGTATTTATTTATTTATATATGTATATTATATATATGTAAATTTACACCCCTCCCCCTTGTTAATTTTATTTTTGCATTAAACCCTTGTTATTTGTACGGAGAGTAACCCTTGTTAATTTTTTTTTGTTAATTTTGTTTGTTTCTTAATTACATTACCCTCTTGTTAAATTTTGTTTTTGTTAAGTACATTTACCCCTTGTAAATATGAATTGGATATGTAATTAAAAAATAATAATATTTGTTGAAAAAATTCTATGAAAAAAAAAATTGTATCAATTTGAAAAAAATTAATATTTGTTGAAAAAATTGTGTTTGTAGGACCGCAATTTGAACAAACTAGGATAGCTAACAATTTGACACTGTGCAATAGAGAGAGAAGAAAAAGTAAATAGATGAAAATAACTATCGACAAATGTCTCATATATCTAAGGAATGGAAAGGAGGTGAAAGCATGTTCATATACAAACTGGAAATGGACATATAATAGATATGATGTTTAGGCATAATGATGGGTTTTTTTGGCTACTACCTCTGCTTTGGTTAAGCAATGGAATGTCCTAATGCCATATAATTGAAGCCGAGAGAGAGAGAGAGAGAGAGAGAGACAGAGAGAGAGAGAGAGAGAGATGGATAAAGGAGGTCTCTTTTAAAGAAAATAATAACATAAGAGATATCCTAAAGATAGGAAATTGAGTGAGTGTAAGAAATACAGCAAGAACAAACAGAAAGACAAACACAAGCAACAAAAATCACTTTTCGTTTCATGTCATATCATTACCCAAATATAAAAATCATTTCATCGTACCTTTTTTGGCGTATGGCTAATAAAGAATTACCAAGAGTGAACCTAACTCAAAGGATGTCCATATTTTCACATGGGGTGAATGTAGCACGAGAACCGATACGGGTACGATACGATACAGGTACGGGGTACAATGAATCCTAAAAATGTTGGTACGGGTACAGCTAGTGCTAATAAACATCAAGTCCAAACAGTCACATAACAAGACTCATAAGTACTGTAACAAGGTTGTTTTACCATTAAAGATCAACAGTACAAATCCATCCATAACAAGATTGTTTCACTATTACAAAATCATTCTCAAGGATCATCAGCATAACAAGATTGTTATAATTAAACATCACTAGAGCATCGATATTGCTACCAAATCATAAAAACCACAAGTTCAAAACAAGAAAAGAAAAGATTCATCCTAAAAAAGGGCACAATATTAAGTATTAAAATTGCAATATTCATAGAAATGCGTTGTTAATACGCATTTCCCTTGTTATTTGTACGGACAGAAACCCTTGTTCAAAACAATATTTCTTTTGCATTGCCCTTGTTATTTGTACGGACAGTAACCCTTGTTAATTTTTTTTGTATGTTATTTATTTATTTATTTTGTTTATTACATTACCCCTTGTTAATTTTGTTTGTTTCTTAATTACATTACCTTCTTGTTAAATATTTTTTTTGTTAATTACATTTACCCCTTGTAAATATGAATTGGATATGAAATTTGAAGAGAAAAAATTAATATTGGTTGAAAAAATTCTATTTGTAGGACCATAATTTTTTTATTTTGGTATTTTTAATATATATATATATATATATGTGGTCCTGCAAATGACCACGTGAGTGCTGTTACAACGCCTGTCGAGGATCCAAATATAGTTATACGACGACCATTGTGATTTTGGAATACTTTGATTTTTTTGTAGTTCTTTTTTAGAGAGAGGAACACAATTTTCCCTAGCTACATGTGTCATACCCATCCCTGGAAATTTCATTTTTAACATGCATATTTGAATTTTACGAGTTATCAATGTTATTTGATAATGATGAATGAGGTTGACTGGAGATCAACAGTGGTGTGTCAGTAAGGACACGAGGATTTGATAATCCATGATGCATTGGTATGATTAAATGGCATTTATGTGTATTAAATGTTATTTTGACATATCTGGTATTTGTGTGAATAATAATTATACCTTTTTTGTATAATTTCTGGTAGTCTTGATATCGTTTTAGATCGTGTTAAATACTGTGGTGAGAACGTGAGTGTTACATTGTATAAAAAGTAGGTGGCATAGAGATTCCACGGAGATTAGTTTTTGGATCCTTATTTCGGACCCAAACGAAACTTAGTTGAAAACTTTTATAAATGATAGTTTTCACTCGTGAAGTAGTAAAATGGACATTTAGGACGTTTCGGGAGATAATTAGAAGTTTGAGAAAATCGTGGGTAGGTAAACATAATTTCTAAAAGTATTGTCTATAAATTGTGAGGGTGAGATTCATTATTTTACAAAATTTTCTAAAATATCTTGGAGACAGAGAAAAAGGAGATTTTGGTTCCCACGAGCTTCATGTCGCCGATCGACGAACTTCTGATCGTCAGTTTTTCTCCAGCTTTTAGATTTGAACTCCTGGAGGTAAGACCAACGTTTTGATACCTCTTAGGCCTCGTTTGGAGACTTTTTTTTTTTTTTTTTTATGAAAATCTAATTTCTAGAAATTTAGAAAAAATCATGTAAAACTTGTAGGAATCGCATATAACTGAGATCCGACGTTTATTCGGGCCACTAGACGATAAGTTAGGAAGAAATCGTACGCGCTATGAAGTTCTAACTTATGCTGTATAGGAAATATACATGTTTTGGTTTCGACGATGAAACTGTGATCTAGGCAAAATTCATGTGTTAATCTTAGGCCCGTTAATTATGCATGCGTCTAAATGTGAAAAGCATGCCTACTTTTACACGAGCACGCTGAGTTGATTATGTGGGTCAAAGAGGGGACTTATATAATTTCATGCCGGAGTAAGCTTCTCGATGTTTGAGAATTTAGTAGCGACGACTACTGTGTATGGTTTATAGACTTGGACTCGCCATGGCACTTACGAATGCAACGATGGTAGACTTGGACTAGCCGTGGGCATCGTGATTTAAGACTTGAACTTGCTGCTATCGAATGAATGTGTATTTTTCTCCTTAGAGACTATTTAATGCAATTTGTGAGATTAAAGCATGTTTTACCATATATTGCATATGTTAGAATTTGTAAACTCGGCATATAATTGAGCAGTGGAGCTTTAGTCCATTGCAGGTGAAGAAGAAAGGCAAGAAAAAGCGTGAGGAGTGAGGCCGAGGAATGCCGGGGAATCATCACTTTGTTTATAGTTTTGTTTTCACTCCGAACTTGTAATAAGAAGTTTGAGTTCGTAGCATGTCATGATAAAATCTTGGAATAGTTCTATAGTATTGTAATCTCTCGTAAGAACTCTTGTAATCCATGTTTTGAAAGTTGGAATTTAGTGATGTTAATGTTGGTGTTTGGTTTGGAGAACTATGATTTGAGATTGCTGCAGATTGGGCAAATCTGAGGGAGACCAGTCGACTAGGTCTCCTACACAGTTGACTGGACCCCTATTTTACAGAGTTATTCTCTTAGTTTTCATAGACTTCATTCGACTGAAGGAGAGGTATCAGTCGACTGGTTTTAGCATGAAAACTTGGCATTCTGCTTGAATAGTGTCTAATCGACCAGATAAGGTACCAGTTGACTGAGGATTTGAGGCTCCAATTGATTGGGTCCCCGATACAGTCAACTAGACAGGGCCTCTGGACTTTAATGCTTTCTGATTTTGACATCCAGTCGACCTGACTCACACCATAGTCGACTGGACCTCTGTTTTCAAAACCAAATTCTTTTGGAAGTGTTCCAATTGATAAAACTTTTTCTAACTCTAATTTTAATGAATCTTACTTATGTTTTCTGTTGCTATTACTTTAATGGAATTGAATAAGCCTTGGTGGCGTGCCACGTGTCTTATTTCCGCGCGTAGTGGGATGAATCGTGACAACATAGTTAATTGTTCCATGTATGATTAATGCAGTTTAGATGACGCGTCCGTGGCGTGTCCTACAGAGCCATCTGTCCTGACTTTACAGTCGACCCACATATCGCAGGATATATGGGAGCATCCCGAGGTATGTAAAAAAAATTATATATATGTTATTTTGTACCAATATATTAAGTTCACAAATCTAACATAATTCATGCGATTGTAGGATTACGATGAGTTCATTACAGTACGCAGGTCGGATTACAGGCTATGGGAGTGGGGCGTCGATTCACGAATGATGCCTTATTTGATCCGAGCTGGATTCTATGGAGTTTTTTGGGTGGGCTGGAGCCGATGCGAACATGCCCTCATTAGTGCATTACTTAAGAGTTGGGGTCAGGAGACCCACACTTTTTACCTACTGATAGGTGAGGCGACCATCACACTTGAGGACATCGTTGTGTTGTGGGGTCTGCCTGTGGACAGAGAGCCAGTCATATGCAGGGTTGAGTTACATAGCGTGCCAGACTGGCAAGCTCTGTACTTGGAGCTATGAATAAAAGATTCCATGCTATACTATTTTGCTACAAACTGGAAAGGATCTAGTCCTTGATTCGTTGTAACAGCGAATATGTGTGAGCATGGATATTTATATATATATATATATATCCTCCCGCAAGAGCAATAACCCAAATTTGCACGACCTACTGGTTACCCCCACTTGTTTGACTCCTCCATGTCATAACTTGGAATTCCCCTGTGGACCTATTAAATAAAATTTGCAAAAGCAAAATTATTATTAGTGATTGGGTTGTATGCAAAAGCCAACTGAATATGGTAGGTAAAAATTTAGTAATGAAGTCATACGCCTGTAACTCGTCGATATTTGCTTTCTTTTGTTCTTTAATTATCAAGTTCATCTACCACGTGCTTTATGAAGGTATGCCCATCTCTTAACCATTTCTGCATAGTTAACCTTCCTTCGTCAAAATATTTCACAACCCAGTAAAATATGAGTTGGACGCATGCAATTATTGGGAGAACATGTGCCCCCTTCAGTACTGAGTTAAATCCTTCGACATGGTTAACGGTTATGATACCCTAACAGTGACCACTATCATTTGCCAGAGACCACTGATCTGAGGGTACACGATCTAACCAATGACGTGCATTGGTATATATTTTTTCAATATTCTCCATATCACGATTGAACTTCCTAATCTAATGCTTGATCCCGGCTAACCAAAGTAAGTCCTTTAACAGAATATTCTTGAATTTCTTGATGAAGTTGCACTGGAAGTGTCTTAAACAAAATCGATGATACGCATTGCTCATGCCACTCTGTTAATCTCTGAACTGCACTGATTATAGCAGAATGACAGTCAGATATTAGACATATGCCCTGCCTACCACGGACAACATGCGTACTTAGGTTCCTTAGGAACCATGGCCAACTAGGAAGGGTCTCCTCATCAATAATTGCAAATGCAAGAGGAAATATCGTGTCATCAGCGTTTATCCCCATAGTTACAAGGATCTTGCCTTTGTATTTGCCACTAATATGGGTCCCTATAACACCTATATTGGTGTTATTGCATTTCATTGCATTGTCATTCATGATAATGTGATGTGTTGTGCATTTTGACACATGTGTGAGTGAGTTTTGACTCATGGGTCAATTTGGGTGTCTGTGTAAGAGAACGTATTGAGATGGTGTTGATTGAATGTTTTGATGTTGTGACGTCTCTTCGAGATTGAGACGGTCATCATGGAATACCCTAAATGCTTATCTGAAAATAAATGTTTACCTGTGTATTTCACTATCTATATTATTTCCTGGTTTAGAATATATTTATGATGTTAATTTTAGTATCATTGTGAGGACGAATTAACATGCTATTAATTTGGAAGGCTAATTAGCAATTTGGCAAAATCATGTAGAAACTTGCGTTTTAGAAACCAAACGGAACTTAGTCGAAAACTTTTATAATTTTTAGTTTTTACTCGTGAAGCTATGAATTAGCGGCGTAGAAAGTTTCGAAGACTGATTAGGAATTTTGAGAATTCGTGGAGAGGTACACATAATTTTTTAAAGTATTGGCTATATATAGATAGAGATGACTTGGATATTTTTATAAGTTTCAACCTAAAAATCAAGAGGAGGCCAAAAAGGGAGATTTGGTTGCTTAGAGCTTTCTGCACAAATTAACGAACTTCTACCCGTTAGTTTTTTACCAAATTTCATATTTGAACTCCCCGAGGTAAGGTCGTCGTTTTGATATCTATTAGGACTCGTTTGGATAAGTTTTTCGAAAACTCATTTTCTAAAATTTTCCTAAAAAGTTGATAATTGGATTTTTGATCAATAGAAATTGTACTAGACGGACTACTGCACGTTCTTTGTACTCGAGTTTTCTTTGGATCGTATTTTAGAAGCATAAATCGGAGGTGAGTGATTCAACTATGTGTTTGGAATGATTTCTTGACATGTATTCATGTTGTGATATGAAAAGCATGTGTTAGTGTAATACCCTGTATTTTCAATAATTATTTAATACACAGAGTTTTTATATACTTCCCTTGATCATATTTGAAATTTTATCTTCGATCGATCGGAGTTTGTTCGAGCGATCGAACATTTCAAAGTTCAAACAATCGAATCCTTTCAATCGATCGAAACCCTACCGACATGAATTTATGACGTGGTCCCTACTTCAATTGATCGAACCCCTTTTTTAATCGATCAAACTGACCGATCTGTTCTTGAGCAATCGAACTACGTTCGATCGATCGAATGTGTAATCATTTGAATCCCAGTTTTCACACAAAGATGGCCACCTGCCCACCCCTCTTTCTATATATATACATTTTGTTCGTGTATGGGAGTGTTCAGAACACTTGGGAGTTTGAGAGAGAGAGAGTTGATACTTGTTATATATATACACATCCATACGTATATAATATATACATATATATATCTATATATAGACACACAGTCAGAGAGAAAGAGATAGAGAAGAAGAAGAAAAGGAGACAAAAAGAGAAGAAGGAGATAGAGATGAAGAAATGAGCAGAGAGAGAGAGAGGAGAAGCCATTGGAGAGAGAGAGAGAGAGCTCAAAGCTCAAGCCAAACACACCCTAAGTGAGTTTTTACTCACTTGGTTTCTTTAATATAATGTTTACGAGCTTTTGGTGATGTTTAGATGTAGTAAACACGTCCTTAAGACATTTATATATTGTTGTTTCAGAATCTGCTGGAGAAGACGACTCTCGAGTGATTGAACTGAGTTCAATTGATCGAAGGTGCAATCGATTGAAGCAACTTTGATCGCTCAAACATTCTTTTTCCTTAATCAATCGAACTGAGTTTAATCGATCGAATGTAACAAAACATGGTTTAATTCTTTTGTTTATTATATAAGAGGTTCGGAGGTTCGATTCTCGATTCGGACGTCTATTATACGACTTTAGGTTGATCGAGGGATAATGTGACAACAAAGATAAATATTACTAAGAATAATGTATTAACGAGATGACATTATATACTATGTGATTTATATCTGAGTTCGATATCCGTTCATTTTATTTAGAGTAGTCAGGCCACATGGGAAGAGAACGGGGATGCATATTGCTTGATCATAAGTACGCGGTAGACAGATGAATGTGTCTATGGCATGCGTGAACCTTGATTATAAGTGTGCAGTAGACAGACGTTGTGTCTATGACATGCGGTGAACCTTGATCATAAGTACGTGGTAGACAGACAAATGTGTCTATGAGATGTGGTGTACCTTGATCATAAGTACGCGGTGGACAGATGTGTGTGTCTATGGTTTGCGGTGATATAGTATCTACGACTTACGGTGTACACGGTGGACAAACGTATGTGTCCATGACTTGCGGTGATGCGGTTGATCTGACGATAGGTTGTGGCAATAGAATTGATGTATCGATGCTTGAAGCGTTAAATCCCTAACATGCGGTGGATTGTGCATATGTTCTTATAAGCGGGGGATGGACTGACGTATTATCTACGATTTGTGGTGTACGCGGTAGATGACCTCTACGACTTGCGGTATTACACGGTAGAAGGTATCTATGACTTGCGGTGATGCGGTAGATAGAGCATTGGTGTATCCAGGAGTTTTACAGTCAAGTCTATTCCAAGAGTCAGTAGTGTACTGAGTTTGTTATTAACAAGACGAAAAGGGTGTGGACACGCGGAATCCGTCGTCCACTCCTGGTTTTTCCTGTTTGTTTCCGGGGTTTCGGAATTGATTTTCCTTTGTTTTGAAACTGATTTGAAAGAAAACAAGAGGTTGATTTCGAAGAAAAGAAGGTCTTTCGAAAACAGATACAGAGTCGCCACTTGGTCTTTAAGGAACCAAGAAACCTAATTTTGACTCAACCAAATGGATAAAGGGCACCGGCCCTTTATAACCAAAGAACTTGGCTCGGGGTTTTGGTACGAGAGAGGAAGGAGCCTTTGTTGCGACTAAAACACCCTCAACTCGCCCCGTCTTTCGACGGGCCTCAATTAGCATCCAAATAATCATCTTATACTATGTATGGTTCGACAATTAATACTATGGTAGTATATTACATCACATAAGAAAATTTGAAGTGGAAGATCTAAAGATAAAATATCATTCATAAGATCTAAGCCAAATATCATACAATGTAAAGTGAAAAAATCACGCAAATAAACCTAGGAAAAATCGTCTAATCATGTATCAAGTAATAAAGTTTCCCTAGTCTAAAGGGGACATGAATTGTTCTTGAAACAAAATAATCAAAGAAATCAAAATATGCTTAGCAAGCTAGTATGATGCATGTTAATCTTTGAGGAAAAGAAGACCTCTCAATCCCCGGGACGGATGAGAAAGGAAGATTAGATCGAGGGAAAACATGAACGTATGATCAAGTTCATTCCTTATGATCTTCTTAGATTAGGAGCCATGAAAGCCCCAAATCTTGCATGGATGCAATGTATGATCTTAAAATGTGCAAAGGTTGTAGTGTGTTTGTGTACATGAATTCCTATAATGACTTAGAAGTCTAATATATGTATGAATGAATGAATGGAATCATTATGAGAAATTTACAAATGTAGTATGAACTACTTCCTAAGACATGAGCTAATTTGGAATGCATATAAGCATCAAATCAAAGGATGAAAGTTAAAATGTGCTTGCTGTGAATAGTGGACCGAACAGTAGCATGATCTTTTGGAAATTGAAAAGAGGGGTTAGAAATGTTTTCAATGCATGATTTTTTATGGAGATCTTACTTATTGTGTCTAGAACACAACCCAAAAATACAATCCTTAATAACTATCACAGATTGAGAGAAATCATATAAACAATAGAGGTCACTCAGAAACAGAGTCCGTACTGTCGACTGAAATGTTAGAAAATCTTAGAAAATGAAAACAAATGATTTAGAGGCCCATTTTATACAGAACGTTCCCTAAGCCATTGAAGTTTAATGGAAAATAAGTAAAGACCACCTCGTTTGGAAAAGTTTTCTGAAAAAGAAGTTGGAAGTTAGCTAAGCTGCTGTGACAGCAGAGGCAGAATGTCTGGAAGGAATGTTTGGGTCCAAATGGACCATTTTCAAGTACTTCCAAGTCAAACCAAAAATCATGGGTGTTCTCCAATGAGTTAGGAAGACATTCCAAGTGGCCTTGCATCCATATGTTGAGTGTTGAGTTCTAGAAAAATCTTTGAACTCAGATTACTCACTGCTTTGACTCACTATTTTGAAAATTTAGGGAAAAACTAGAGTTTTCTTTCTTGAAATTAAAATGAGGGGGGTTTCAAAAGGGGTTTTGAAGTAGATATTTTGAAAGCATATTTTCAATACTCAATGAAGGTTACAACCACTTGAAATTCCAACCTTAAACTCATCATCAAGAACCTCCAAGATTGTTGGAGAGATTTATTTTTATTTTGAACATAACTTCAAGAATACCTTGGAGGTATTGAAGTTATGATCATCATCTATCAAACATGTTTTTGAGGTCAAGAGCTACTATCCATAAGGATTCACTCACCCCAAACTTCATGTCATCATTTAGATGATGATGGACTAGTAAGTAAATAAAGAAAAATAAAAAGAAGTGAGATGAGAAGAGATGAACATTATATAAGCAAACAAGTAAATAGATAGCAATCAATAGATGATATTCATGATGTATAGAACTTGTAGTTTGGTGTTTCACTCATATGTAATGACATTGGACATGAAAGAAGCTTCCACTTTCTTAAATGCTCACTAAAATGGTGGTTGGGTGTATTGAATGTTGAAGTAAATGGGAGTAATGTAGTAAAAACAAAGTTTAGAACTCACTTTTGTTTTGAAAATCAAAGAAGGAAGCTTCTTTTCTCTCTATTCTAACCTTATCTCTACAACTTTCTCTCCCAAACTTTTTCTAAGCTTTCATTTGACACCCCCAAAATGAGAAGTCAAGGGGGGTTTATATAGGCCAACTTGGGGTGGTTTTGGGGTTTTAGAAGTATTCTTATTGGCTCCAAACATCTGAAATCATAAAACTACGTCGTTTTGGTTTTTAATTAATCAAAATGGAACCCCAAAATTATTTACAAAAACACACTGTTCTGGAGGGGAGTGCCGCGGCGGCAGTGGGCCAGTGCCGCGGCGGCACTGCTCCTCCTTCATCCAGATAATGCCGTTTAGGCCCCCAGAGGTTCCGGTATTCGCGAAAAGGCCCTATTTCGTCCGAAATTCACAGAAAATGCATACGAACTCCAAATTGAGGTTGTGATATACCGTTAGAAAGGTAATGGAGTCTAATTTTCATAAAAAATAAATCGGGGATAGGTCACTTTGAAAAGTTTTGCGGTATTTGCGATAAAAGCCGATTTATAAACTCGTTTTAAATCCGAAAATTATGTGCGATATACCGTTGGAAAGCTATTGACATCTAGTATCCATGAAAAATATTTGAAAATTGTTATGGTACCCCGGTTCTAAAGTCAAATTCTGGTCAAACTGGTCAAACCTGGGATTCCCGGGAAGTTCTGGGAACCTCTGGGAGCTCCCCGGAGCTGACGTTTTCGCTCGATTTTCTTTTAAAACTCATTTTAATATTTTCCACATGATCCAGAATGATTCTGGTAAATTTGGACAATTTTGGTCAACCTTGGTCAAACCTTGGTCAAACTGGTCAACAAAGACTTTCCGGGAACTTCCGGGACTTCCGGGGGTCTCTGGGAGCTGACGATTTCATCCGATTTTACTTAAAAACTCATTTTATCACTTTTTTTACGACGTAGCATGTTTCCAGAACTTTTGGTCCGAATCTGGGAGCTTTTGGGCTTTCAGGGGCATTTTGGTCATTCTGAGAGATAGAACGGGCTTCCAGGAGTTCTTTTGAGTCTTTTACGATCATTGTGAACCACCAAGCTATGGGTCTCCTAAATCTGATAGCTGACAAAATGGGGTATCTACAAAGGGTTGAGCAAACGATGTTGAAAAACAGAGAAAGATACTATTGTAACACTATATCTTAGACACTTCAATAACTTATTATTATGTTATATCATTGATACCCTGTGAGTTTCTATTCACTCAGCTCTCAGTAAGCTGACGGACGTTATTGCCTGGACATTTCCCGTCCAGACTACCCTGTTCTTAACAATGTAGGTAATGATGCGTACGATGATGGCTACTACCTGAAAGGGGATTATGCAGAGGGTGGCCCCACTAATGTAGGTTATGTCAGAGAAGGCTGTTACGCTGACGACTACCCATATGCCAGCTGAAGATATGAAGATAGTTATATTTAGTTTTATTTCTGTTGAACTAATAGTTAACGGGTACTTGGACTTATGTTGTCTCCAGACCTGTTGTGATCTTAAGGACCACTCTGATGTTATAATAGACACAACTATTGTATTATATTCAGCTTGTTTATGTTGCTGTTCTTATTCTTTAGTACTGTGTGGTATGGACAATTTAGTGACATTCACCCGTCATTCCTTATGGACCCAAAAAGGAAATTTATTTTCTTTATTTTTGTTGTTCCGGGGCGTGACAGTTAGTTGATAAATATATATTGTGTAGTTTATATTGGGCGATCATATTGATAAGTAGGCCCGGCCAATTGTACGGTGAAATCTTTTTTTATGTAAAAAGCACAGTGAAATGTATTTGAGCATGTTGAGTAGTTATTTGGGTCAAAGGAGTGCGTGTATCAAGCCATCGTTGTGGAGCCATTATAGGCATAAGGTCGCACGTTTGAAGAAAAAAAATGTGAGTCTTACCTTTTCGCGTGGACTTATTGGCAAGGAGTAGCAAGATATCGACTAGTTTTCTGGCGTATGCGCTCATGGTAGAACTCCGGGTCATCTGGCTCCACGGTATCTCTATGGACTACGTGTCCTCCATATGCATCAGTCACAAACTTATGGAACTCTAGATCCATGATGCTAACCTGCAAACAAAACTACCTATCGTCAGGAGGATGAACTTATCTTAAACTCAATCTCATCTCAGGGATCTTAAAATACTAGGACCAGATGGTGTGGAATAGTTAGTAGACAAAAGTAACACAACCTAGAGCTTTGATACCAAAAATCCCGTCACGTCCCGGAGTAACAAAAATAGAGAAAAATAAATTTCCTTTTTGGGTCCATAGGGAATGATGGGTGAATGTCACTGAATGTCCACACCACATAGTACTAATCCAACTAATAAATAGGAACAGTAAATAACTGACTATATAAGAACAATTCTATGCATTACAATATCAGAGTGGTCCTCAGGATCACAATATGTCTAGAGACAACATATGCCCAAGTACCCATTAAACTAAACAAGTTCAACAGAAATAACAGTAATGCAACTAGATATAACTTCATCATCTCTAGCTGGCGTAAGGGTAGCCGTCAACGTAGTAATCTTTTCTGGCATAAACGTCATTAATGGGGCTATCCTCTGCATAGACCAATTCTGGATAGTAGCCATCATCGTAGGCTTCATTACCTGCATTCATAGGGATAAGGTAGTCTGGACGGGAATGTCCAGGCATAAACGCCATCAGCTTACTTCAACTGAGTGAATAAAAACTCCCACAATATCATAGCTATAAAGTAATTACCAGTTATGCATGCTATAAAGTAGTGATACTAATAATTTATTTTCATCTTTTATTCAAAACGATCACTATCTGATTCTTATCGTCCTCCAACTCTAAGACTTACTGTACCATCCCAATTGACTATACTGAACTGATTATATCATCACGACATACTAGTGCTCTTGTTCACCACTTTTAAGAGCTCTTACTGTTCATCACTTTTAAGAACTCTTGTGAACACTATACATCAGTCTCATATAATGACTCGTCTATGGACGTACCATTACTCTTGTTCACCGCTTTTAAGAACTCTTATTGTTCACCACTTTTAAGAACGCTTGGGAGTAATGTACACCCATAGTTCCTAAGATAACTACTAGTTTATGGACGCACCAATACTCTTGTTCACCGCTTTTAAGAACTCTTACTGTTTACCACTTTTAAGAACGCTTACGAGTATTGTCTATTCATAATCCATATGTATTAGTACTCTTATGCAACGCTTTCATGAATCCTAGTGAGTACAATACATAATGCTCACATCCCATGCAGATGTGTTCATGAACAATACCTGACACTGACATACTTGCCTCAAAAGCAACTAATGTCCCGCTGACTCAGTCACCAGGTTATCCAATGTTACCTACCGTTATACCTCAAACCTTATCTCGTTATCGCGTCGCATTATTACTACCGCTCCAAACCCTACTACGTTTCTCACCACATTATCTCAATCTCGTTATCGTATCCCATTACCTCCGTAATCCATAACATTGCATAATAGAAACATGGAACATCAATTAAATAGCTAAGCATTCTGAATTATAAACTTAAAAGAACAACCAAGTTCTATTTGGTTTGATCGATTGAAGTCATCTCAATCGCTTGAAAAAAGTGAAGTTTGATCAATTAAAGTGAAGGTGGTCTCGATCGATTAAAGTCATTTTGATCGATTAAGACTCAGTGTGTTCGATCGATTGAACCTAGTTCGATCGCTCAAATGTCTTCTTCTCTAGATTCTGGCAGTGAACATCTAGAAGTGCTAGGGCGTGTTTGGGTCCTTATTAAAAGTCTAAAACATATAAAACATCACACTAATGCTACCGAGTAAGTTTGGAACTCACCGAAAGATCGTAAGTGCATGTTTGGCAAGCTTGAGCTCCAAGCTTTCTCTCCAATGGCCTCCTCTCCCTTCTCTGCCTCTGTCTTTGTTCTCTCTCTCTTTGTCCCCTCTACTTCTCTTCTTCTTCTTCTTCTGGCTCTCTTTAACTGAATATATATAGTACATGTGTGTGTGTATATATATATGGATATGTATATATATAACAATATATATATATCTCCTCCCAATTCTCTGGTTCTACAAACACACACAAACACATAAGCACAATGCATATATAGGGGAGAGGGGTAGACAGATGGCTATGTTTGCGTAAAACCTGGGATTTTTTATAATCATATGTTCGATCGATTGAAGATAGTTCGATCGATCGAAAGTAGATCGACCAGTTTTGATCGATTGAAAAGGGATTTGATCGATTGAAGTGGGGAACACGTAATAAATTCAAGTCGGTATGGTTTCGATCGATTAAACAAAGTTCGATCACTTAAACTTAAGAATGCTCGAACGCTTGAAGGACTTCGATCGATTGAAAGTGAAACTTCAAGTATGGTCAAGGGAAGTATATAGAATCTCTTTGTATTAATAAATACTTAAAATACTGGGAATTACACATACCCTCCATGTTCTATTACTTTTCTTGACTAATACCAAATTAGCTAACTAGTCGAGATACTGCACTTCACGGACTGACTTTGCTTTGAGAAGTTTTCCGACCTCTTCATGTATAGCTTCCGGTCTTTCAGGGGCCATTTTTTTCCTCTTTTGCTTAATCGGGCGGCAGCTCAGATCAACATTGAGTCGGTGAGACATTACCCGAGGATAAATTCCAGGCATGTCCTCATGGCTCCAGGCAAAGATGTCCTGGTTCTGTCTCAGGAACTGGACTAGCTTTTCTCTAAGATCTGGTTCCAGGAGAGTGCCGATGCTGACAGACCAGTCGGGAAACTGGGGGTCCAACACCACTTGATTGAGTTCTTCAACTAGGTTGACTCTGTCCCTAACGTCCCTTGGGTCCATCTCTTAAATGTTTAACGCTTTAAAAATTGCACCCTTACGTAAGGAACTGACATAAAAGCTCTGGGAGGTGGCTTGATCTCCCCTCAAGTTTCCTGGTCCTTGCAGGGTCAGGAACTTGATGATCACGCTGTAAGTTGACACAACTGCTTTGGCCTTATTGAGTGTTGGTCTCCCTAGAATGACATTGTAAGCTGACAGGGCCCCTACCACAATAAAGTATGCGAGCACGGAGGCCTACTGTGGGTAGGTCCCCATTAGAACTGGTAGTTCGATCATCCTGAGCGGTTATGTACTAGATCCATTGAATCCCACCAATGGAGTGGCCACTGGTCAGAGCCAGTCCCTCTATATTCTGAATTGATCAAATGCTGAGGCAAAAAGTATGTTAGATGAGCTTCCCATGTCTACGAGCACCCTCTTGACCATGTAATTGGCTATGGAGAGTGTTACCATCAGCGGATCATCATGGGGGTAGTGAAGATCTCGAATATCATCGGATGAGAAGGTTAGGGTATCAGTCGATGGGAATTTGGCTGGTTGGACTTGCACGACATCCGCTTGGGAAGTCCGGGCATGCCTCTTTCTTGCTAACTATGAGTCTTCTCTGCCCGATATTCCTCCAAAAACCATATTGATGTGGCCGAGGGGTTACTGCTCCTTAGGGGCTTGAGTATCTTGTCATTGCTGTCTGTCTCAGGTGACAAAATTGGCTAGATGTCCTTGCTCAATGAGCTTCTCGATAGCAATTTTGAGTTTAACATAATCCTCGGTATCATGGCCATGATCTTTGTGGTAGTGGTAGTACTTATCCCGATTCCTCTTCTCAGGCGGGCTCTTCAGCTTGTTAGTTTCTTGAGCAGTTTCTGAGCCTCAACAGCTACCATGACTTCTTGGATGGGACGGTAAAGTGGTGTGAAGGCGATCGGGGTTTGTTCTCGACTACCTTATTGCTAACCCTACTTTTGCTTCTTTCCCGAGCTTTTCTCAAAGCCCTTCCATTTCCGTTTGGCTCTTGGGCAATCATCCTCCGCGAAGTTTGAGCGCTCAAACTTTAAGAACTCATTGGTGTTGATGTATTTCCCGACCTTCTCTAAAGTTCAACCAAGGTTGCTGGTTATTGACAGTGGAATGACATGGCGACCTTGGTGTTCTGAACCCCCGAGCAGAAGGCTGTGATTGCGACCATCTCTCTTAGGTCCTGAATTTGAAGCTTTTGTTGGTTAAAGCGGTCGACGTAATCCTTCAAGGACTCTCCCTTTCGTTTCTTGACAGTTAGTAGTTGGGAGTCTGGCTGCGGTCGGCCAAGCATACCCACGAACTGGCTGATGAAAAGCCTGCTGAGTTCCTTCAAGTCATCAATTGATCGGGGCTTAAGGGAGTGGAACCACTGTGCGATTGGCCCCTTTAGAGTGCTTGGAAAGGCCAGGCAGTGCAGTTCATCGGCGTTAGTCGCCAGTGCCATCTGAGCCTTATATGTCCGGACATGGTCGACCGGACTTCCCGAACCGTCATAAGAGTCATGATAGGGCTGTTTAAACTTGCATGGAATAGCAAATCCTGTGACCCGATTGGTGAATGGTAACTCTGTCTCTGTGTTGGTATAATCACGACCTATTTTTTTAGCTTAACTTCTCGATTTGTTTCTCCAAGTCATTGATGCGGGCTTCTACGTCGTCCTGATCGGTATCTCGTCCGATATCAGTATGGCAGGTCGGGTCAAATGAAGAGGATTCCTCCTCAAAGTGCGCTGTCCTCAGGGATAAGGTTCAACTTTGACTCCAGTTAATCGTGTGCCTAAGCTCGCTTCGGCTCCTGGTCGGGCGATCCTGGGCTGATTCCCAGTTCAAGTGCTCTTGCCCTTCCGCTCTAGCTGCGCGCCTATCATTGAATATGTTTCTAGCGTCCCCCGTGCGGTCTGGGTTGGCCCGGCCACATTGCTAGGTCCATATAGGATCCTAGCTAAGCTCATCATTCCCGGGGTATCCCACAGCCTGGGGGGATAGTGGTGTAGTTCGGGCACTTCGTCCTGTCCGTACGGGCACCCGACCATGCGTACCGTTCTTGAGCTATTCCTTAGTCTGAGGGGGCTTGCTCTATTAGGCCAGCAGGGCTTCGATTTGCAGTTGGGTCTAACGCTGAGCCTTCAAGAGTTGTGCAAGAGCCGCAGTGATTTGCTCTGGAGTCATGAGAGCCACCGGTTACACAATTGATGGATCCGCCTGACCTATTGGCTGAACGATTTTCTTGTTCCTTCTAGGCGGCATAATGACCAGTCAATAGATTTGTTGATGGAAAACTATCAATTCCCACAAATTGCGCCAAACTGATGATGCCTAAATTTGGGTTAGAGATAAGAAGAAGAAGACGACAAATTGTATGTGAGTCGGCCCTGTTAATGAAGAGACCTATGTCCACATGTGTCACACCCCGATTTTTGGACAACCAAATATTCAATCCAGAGCCTGTATCCGGACTAATATTCAATTACCAAAAATCACGAGAGCGACACCCTCCCATAAGCTAACAGAAAATTTATTGAAAACAGTATTTAATACTCCTTAAATAAGGACATGTGATCTTGTGTTTAAAGAAAAACTCTTTATTATTAAACATGTATTCCCAAACATCCATTTCATTGTAAAAGAAATAAAGTTCCATTATAAATATTATATCACTTTTCAATTTAAAAAAAAAACATCATTTTCATAAATAAAATGTCCACATACAGAGTTCAGCGGAAATAAAAATAAATAAGAATAAAATCTATACATCCATTGGTCAGAGTAACTACAACGTTCCCAATACCCAATATACCATATTTATTACAATTATACATACTGGCCCACAATGCCAGAAAATAAAATACAATCAAGTACAACAAAAATAAGTACAACTCCAATAATAAACAACACAACGACCATCTCTTCACCCAAACAGAAGCTCCAACGAAAATCTCCAAAAACTAAACCTGCACAAATACATTCGACTACGTTTCATATAGAAACGCCCCCGAATGTATAACACACTCGGGTCAGTCACATGACTGGTATGAGTTAAACAAAACAACAAGTTTTAGGGATCCAATTTGAACCCGTAGACAACAAATTACACTACAGGACTCTTGGGTCAAGACAGGTAGTTCCACACACATATCTGGACAATAGAGTAGTTTCCATTATGTGGTGGCAAGTAGTTTCTTGCCCAAAATCCAAAGTTACTACGAGTTTCATACTTACCCATTACTTATGGTGAGCCAAACCTGTAATACGTTAGTGGGCCCACCATCCTGCAAATTGAATGATCATAAACCAAGCAAACAATTCTGTATACAAACCGTCCACATTCTAACTCAAACATCGCATTCATTTTTCCACGCTTATCAGTCTTATGAAATACTCCATTGTCATTATTTATTAGCCTTTAACTTATCTTTGTGTTCCCTAGGTTCACCCCTTGGCTACCCTCCATGGTACAACCCACACATATATCCCATGTGTGCCCGGACATATTACCAACACCCACTCTGGTGCTAGTTTGGTTGGGGTATCAACCAAACCAGGTATACACACAGAAGGCCAGTCAATATGCCTAAACGTCTAACAAATAAGCCGAGCATAAGGCTTAGGCCAGCTTGATCACGAAGCCACTGGCAAAAAGTAAACTCAACAAGTCTTAAGCCAGCTTGATCACGAAGCCACTGGCAAAAGAGTGCGAGCTACCAAAAACAATAACACAACAACGGGAGTGGTGAACACTAAAGAACTATGTTGCAATTATCTCTTATCATTCGTATTATCCCAATAATTGTGAATTTCGCATTTATCACATAGTTCCGTCTTATCATCCAATCACATCTCTAACTTTAAGATGTATTCCAATTTCTTACAATAAAGGGTTTTATCAATTAACCCATAACAATTCTTCCCTCAATAATTTCCAATCAAATTACAACATCCCCAATATACTATTCAACGTATCTAATTTACTCATTTTTCTCAAAATGACCACAAAATAAGATCAGTTATTTTAGGTACAATAATCTCAACCCAACATTCAATATTAGCATACATAAAGCACATAATAAGAAATCATATTCTCCAATTTGCACGTTGAACTATATTGAAAACTGCTACTGTAATCTTAAATTTCTGCCCAAACGGTGCAGAATCAGGAAAAACTTAAAACACAAAAAGTGTGCAGAATCACGTTTTACATAAGACATGCTGACAGAATGTTCAAATTCAAAGCCACGATTTTCTAATAATTTTCTAAAGTTTCTGCGACTGTGTGAATTACACATAAAACGAATTTCACATATATTTTCTAACAAACATGAATATTTCACCTATAGTTTTGATCAAACTAACGATTCACCTAACCCTTTCGAATACCCTAATGTCATGATCGCAAAGTCACACGAAGGGAAAGAATGTATCTAAATTACTTCAACAATAGCAACGTGTATCGATCCATTACAAAGATTTGACCCTAACCATTAAATTTAACATGCACTAATTTACTCCCATACACATACATATATATACATACGTGCATATATATATACTCGGATACACAAAGTTTAACTCACCTAGTTCAATCCAAAATTGACAACCACGAATGCTCCGCGATTCCTCACGTGACCACGAATCCGGAATCCTTCTCCTTTCTCCTCCCTTTTCTTCTTCTTCTTCTTCTTCTTCTTCTCTCCCTCTCTCTCTCTCTCACACACACACACACATACACACGTCTGTTCTTTCTTTTGGGTGGCTAGGGTTTTTAATATAAGATATATGTACACTACACACACAACACATGTCAATAAAATACACAAAAATATATAAATCCCGTTTTTCTTCTTGTGAGCTCACAAAAGAGACCTATATGAGCCCAGAATGCAGTACAAAGTGTTAAAATGAGTAGCTCAATGAGTACCCATGACCCCGGTACTAAGTTTTAATGTTAATTACATTATTTAACAAATTCGCGGGCTTGTAAACACTATATAACAAAAATACATATCAACCCTTCATTTTATTTTTTTAACAAATATAAATTAATAAAATATAACTTCCAAACTAAACGCGCTCACTCATGATTTAATTTATATGTCCACCAAACACTTAAAATTTTCCAAACACATGTCTTACATAGGCACACTCATATAATATTGCTAACTGAAAATAATAATTAAAATAATTATTTACATAGAAATTTTAGGGTTGTTACAACATGTGTGTCAGAGCACTTGTACTATGATATCAAATCGCCGGGGGTCTTTGGTGAACCAACAAAGGGGATAGAACTACCAGAGACCGACCGGGTAAGTATATGCGTGTAGGATAAGTGTGCGAGCCCCTTCTATGGGGGTGAGAGGTTTCTTTTATAGTTCAAGAAATCTCCTCGTACAAGGTAAGTAAATTGATAAGGTAATACAATCTGATAGGGATTGATTAGCACAAATCGTGAGAGTTTCCTAATTGGATTAGGAAATGATCTACACTTTCCATTAGTCTTCTACCTTATATAGGAAACTGTCTGGAACACTCTGGATCACGTCCTGGGGCTTGGCTGGGCTATGCCCGTGACAAACCGAGCCCGTGCGACGTTCCCGGCCTGTTGGTCGGGCCTTGTGATACTGGGCGTACCGCTCGAGTTACGTACAGAGCTTTGCTTTGACTGCACATTTTTGTGCGTGTCACCAAGGATAAATAAAAGGGTAAGTCTTTTGTGAGAAGCTTCTCATATGAGAAGGCGGGTTTTAACCATTGGATGAGAATCTAGCCATAAGATTTTGAAGAATCTGGAGAAGATACATTTATTGCCAGATTCTCATCCAACGGTTAAAACACGACTTCTCATATGACAAGCTACTCACTACAAATAAAAATAAAAAAGTTGTTTACATGCATTGGGCAGAAAGAAATTTGATAAACTTAGCCCACTAGAAAGTTAAAAGTCAAAGGGTTGTTTATCAAGAAGATGACATGTATGTAGATAATGATTTCTATTATTCCGAGGGATAACTTCTTTACAGGCTGCCATGTTACTTGCTCATATGTAATGGGCGGCTGTTGGAGAGAGAGAGAGGAGTCATATGATATGAGCCTATGAGGGGGTTGGGACATCTACCGGGTACCCACTAAGTAATGTTTGATCAATTTCCCTTTGTGCGTATATGAAAAAGAAAAAAGAAAAAAGAAAAAAAAAAAAACCTTTTGATGTATAAATGGTTTCCCAATTGAAGCTGTTATTCTAAGCAAGATAATGCCTTTGATGAGAATCACAAGTAGTTTACACCAAGAGTCAGTTAGCCTAAGTGGAAGGGGCTTTGGCTGCTTAAGCAAGGGTCTCAAGTTCGAGTCCTTGTGTATGCAAAAAACTATCTTGGGAGAGGTCCCCACTTCGGTGCCCGACAGTACCTCGGAGGATTAGTCCTGGGCGGAAGGCCTGGGGATACCTTGGGAAACCGAAAAAAAAAAGTAGTTTACATTGGGCCTCACCAATCACGGGGAAAAACCAAAAATGCCCAGTTTACATGATTGGCATACCTAATTGTCTCTCACCAATTTCAGTGACTAACTTTATAATTAGATCCAAAGTTGGATTCCTTTGATTGAATCTGTTAGCCTTGTAATTATATATGTCTTGTGGACTTGCTTTTGGTTTCGTATCCCTATTTTTTCCTGTAGAGTTAATGATCAGAAAGAGGTAGGAGTAAGAGTTTAGGGGATGTGTATGTCAAGCTTATGAAAAATCATACCGAAAATCGTTATCATACAATGCATATTCATAGAATTGACAACCCCACTTACCAAAAAGGAAACAAAGGAAGAAAAAGAGAGACAATCCCACCTTGATTTGTCCATTACAAATTAAAGGACAGTAAAAAATTTCTCCAAGTAATTTTATCTGTTTGGAGTGGTACAGTTAAAATAAGTGACAAGGGAAAAGAGAGCGATCAAAACTAAAATTTTCAAGAGGGAATTTAGAGTACAGTAATTCAATCAACCCACTAAAAACATGTTTGTCCCCTTCCTAAATCAATTCATAGAAACTGGCCTCTTCATGTCATTGTAAGGATAAATAACAAAAATCCAAATAATACTAAATAAGAGGCCATTCCTGCGTTGACAAAGTGGCCAAGTTATATGAAAATAATTTATACCCTCATGGGGCTCTCTCTATAAATGAGAGTTAATTCCATCTATGCTGATGAGGTTTAAACCCATTACAGACTCAAATTGATATCAACATTGATCTATCTCTTTAGTTTCTTTTCTCCTCTGCTTTTTTTTTTTCTTTTTCCCCGGCCCCTTTCCATCATCCAGTCTCATGTTTTGAATCATCCCTTGATCAAAAATACTATTTCTCAGCACTGATTTATCTTATATACATATTTTAATCTTTGCATGAAATCATTTCTAAGTCCAAATCTTACATAGGTATGAGCAATACAATGAGGCCAAGGATGAAAATCATGCTCTATTTGGCTTATGACAGAGGTTAAACATATTCGATCACTAAATTAATTCTTCTTCATTATGGAAATATAGGTGCTGTGTGTGGTTTCTAATTAAGCTCAACATCCAATATTTCTTTTTTTTCTTTTTTTCTTTTTTGTTTCTCTCATTGCGGTTTCTAGCTAGTACTCTTTGTGTTTGTTTCTTTTATTGGTCATTTGTGCAAAGAAATGAATTTGGCTAAGGAAAATGGGAGGATAGGACTTATCACAAAGACATGGGAGCGATGCAAGTCTCTTGGTCGTAATAGCAGAAGTTCATCCACTCAACGCAGTCTAACAACAAAAAGCAAGTCATGTCCTCACATATACGCTGCTCTGGAAGACGAAAAGCCACCGAGGAAACGTAGGGTAGCACCGGAAGGTTGCTTCTCGGTCTACGTGGGACCCCAGAAACAAAGGTTTGTGATCAAAACTGAATACGCAAATCATCCTCTCTTCAAGATGCTACTTGAAGAAGCTGAATTAGAGTATGGTTATACTAGTGAAGGCCCTATCGCGCTTCCCTGCAACGTTGATCTCTTCCATAAGGTCTTAGTGGAAATGGATGGTGATGACAATATTGGTCGAGGGCCTCAAGGTTGCAGCTTTTCCAAGGGTCACGGTTCGTATCACCTTCTAAGTCCTTCTAGGCTTGTTGCCATGAATCAGCTCTAACTGTGTGCACAACCATGTGGTTTGGGGTGTGTGTGTGTGTGTGTTTTTTTATTTTATTTTTTATTTTGTACTATCTTTGTGTTATATGATTGTATGAGATAAGGTTATGCTTTTGTGTTTTTGTGCATTAGAAAAAATAATCATCAGGCTATGTATTTGAACAATCTTTTTATCATATAAGAGAATCATGCCTGTTTTGTACTACTAGCTAGTAGTACTTCACGGTACTATTTTGTATCATCGATTTCTTTTTTCCTTTTTGTTGTTTTTCTTTTTCTCTGTCAGTGAAATTTGGAGAGGGTTGGTTAATCTAGCTAGTTGATCTTGTTGTACAAAGTAATCATGGTTTAAATATTTTATTTTGAGCTTGGCATGCTTATTAAGTTAATCAGTACTAATATGGAGGATCCTATTTTATTATAAAATAAAAAAATAAAATAAATAAATAAAATAAATATAAAAAAAAAAAAAAACGAAGAAGAAGAAGAAGCAAGTGCAACAAATATAATGGTATTTCCCCCATTATTACAATATATATATATATATATATATAGAGATAGCCCACCAGGCTGAGGATTGGCTAGGTTTGGACTTCTCATCAAGAAGAAAAGGGGGAAAAAAATCGGGGTAGTCTATTTCAACTAGTTGCAGCATCCACACCACTTGCTAATTAATTTGCTTTTCTTTAAGTTCATTTAATAATCTATATAATAAGATAGAGCGGAGTGACTCCCTTTCAAGTTAGCAACTTTTAATCTTGACCATTGAGACAAGTTTAGATATTTTAGACCGTCAGATTGATTGTCCACCAAAAATAGTTAATCCCATTAAATATTGCATTGTATCCTATTAAAACTCTAAATTAAAAAGGAATTCCCTAAATTAATTTGAATTTGAATAAATACATGTCAATATCCAAATTGTCAACTTCAGTAAATACAAAACACAAATCTTGGGTAAAACTAAATCATTAGACTGTTTTTTTTTTATAGCAAAAAAGTAATTCCCTAAATTAATTTGAATTTGAATATAGGGTAAATATCACCTAGAGCCCCTGAGGTTTGCCCCGATCACAGACGCCATCCCTCACGTTTCAGTAATATCACCTACACCCCCTGAGGTTTGAAACGTGTATCACCTAGACCCCCTCCGTCAACTTACCATTAAAAAAATGACGGACTAACATAAATAAATACAAAACATACCCCTAAAAGTTTGGTCCTTGTGTCATTTTAGTCCCCGTAGTTTCAATTGGGTCAATTTGGGCCCTGAAGTTTTAAATTGAACCAATTTGATCTATATGTTCAATTCTGTGAGAAAAATTAATAGAAATTACTCACATACTATGCATTGTCACACTTTTTAAGGACAAAAATGGAACACCATCAATCTCCCAACCTGCTTATTAGCGTAATTGTGCATAACAATGGATAAATTTTGTGAATTTTTTTTTCTCATATAATGGGCCATTTGGATCAAATTGACCCAATTTAAACTGTCGGGACCAAATTGATCCAATTGAAATCACAAGGACTAAAATGACACAAGGACCAAACTTTTAGGGGTATATTTTGTATTATTTATGTTAGTCCGTCACTTTTTTAACGGTAAATTGACAGAAGGGATCTAGGTGATACGCGCTTCAAACCTCAGGATGTACTCAATTAAACTCAGTCAACAAGCCTTTTTTCCACAAGTTTTTTTCAATGTATGCGAGCCTGGTGTGGACCTTTATTTGAAGGTGGCTAGTTGTTATCAATTTTACATGTCAAATAAGAGTATTAGTTTAAACCTCATGTCATTACAACTGAGCTTATACCACGACTTGGCCTCATCGATGGAAAACGTACCCAGCCCTCCCTCTGTGCGATCGAAGTGTCATTAGGCCCTTTTTCAACTAATTAAGGCCGATGACTCAATTAACCAATTTGAGAGAGAAGAAAAGAAGGCAGATGAACCGTTTTGTGTGTGTATATATAACAGTTTTTATCTTATGAGGACTCCCTCATTTATAAAAGGGCGGCTTGGCTTAAGGTCCTTAAAGTTGGGCATATTTGGATTAAAAGACAGCCCATTAATAATAAACTCACCAAGGACAAAAGCCCAAGCCCATTTTTAACCTACATCCATAATATTAAAACATCATTTTTCAAGTCCATTTTACTCTTTCTATCAGACCAAACTACCCTTAAAAGAATTGTAAAATAACCAACTCAAACGACACCCTAAGCGCGCCCAACGCGCGCCAATTTTTTCCCACCGCAGCAACACGCGAGGAAATTGTCACCCACGTCACTCACATGGTGTGAGTATTGTACCGTATAATTTCTAATTTCAAAAAATATTTTTAAACTTTAAACCTCCGTAGCTTTTGATCTACAACTCTATTTTTCGTAAATTTTATACCATTGGAATCGTGTCGACGAGATCTACAAAACTAGTACCATTGTTGATATGTTTTGAGCAAAAAAAAAATCAAAATTTTACATATATAAATAATAAGTGAAATTTCTCTTATTAAGTGAAATTTTACTAAGTATATGAAATATTAAGTGAAATTTCACTTAATATTTATGGAGGTTGAAATTTTCTTTATTGTAAGATTTCTTAGTTTAAAAGGGGCAAATTGAGCAGGGTCGCAAGCGCTTTAAGTATAGATTAGGCTTCGTTTGGCCCCCACGCGGTTTTTAAAAGTATCTAATGAAATTTATTATTAAGTTGTTTGATAATTTTGTACAAGTAGCACATTACTCCTCAAAAAAACATCATGAAGCCAAAAAGTAACCTTGAACTTTTAAAAGCTCCATTCTAGAGTTTTAAAAACTTCTCCAAAAGCCCTAAGTTCAATTTTTACATATATGAATAATAAGTGAAATTTCACTTATTAATTGAAATTATTCATATATGTAAAAAAAAAAAAAAAAAATTCAAGTTTTACATATATGAATAGTAAGTGAAATTTCACTGAGTACATGAAATATTAAGTGAATAATGTTCTGTGGCACAATATAGAGATCGATTATCAAATATCAATGAACTTACACATCTACATTGTGTACGTGCATCAATTTCTTGGAGTAAGTAAAACTTTAAGATGAAAATTCGTGAGCATCATCAAAGCATATGGATCAGGATCAGCATAATGAGTTTTTCTATACTTGTCCAAATTTACAAGACCAACAACTACAGAAAAACCATATCAATTCATTTCAGAGAGAGAGAGAGAGAGACAACCATAAGGAGTTTCTCCAACCAACTTACAGTGTGGGAATTTTTGAAGTTGGCAACAGCATGGGGGCCCTGCCAAACACCAATAACCTCTGAACTTTTCAAGGGTTGTGTGGAAGCAAATGCGGAATCACGAATCGTGCATCCACCTAGCTGATCACCATTTCTGAATGGCCCATACCACTGCTCACAAAAGATTTTGATATTCTGTAAAACCAATTTAGTGTTATTGTTATTTTCAACACGGACAACCTGAATTATACGCACACGTGAACGTGACTCCTGATTCCGGGGATCCATCAAGCAATACTCCAACTCCAATAATATGTATGGGCGGCCCTGGCCCTGATCAAGAATTGGCCAAACGGCTACATAAGAGCCAGTAGTAGGTTGATACGCAAAGGCAGAGATGTTGATGTGAGCACCTCCTACAATCCTATCATCGATGGTGATCAGCTAGGTGGTGATCACCCATGTCCCATACTCTCATTAAACCACGAAGAAAATCTCGTATCCGGAAATTTCAAACTAGAATACTTAACAAACCCATCTCCACCATAACAATCCAAAGGCGTCCTCCGAACACACCCACTTGCCCAATCTGCCACCCATTTTGTAACACCCTGTATTTTATTTTCATTAATAAATAAATATTTCATTTCATTTCCATGTGTATTTGGTTTTATTTCTTTTTATAAATTTTTGGTTGGGGTCAAACCGTAATTTCTTTAAATACAGAAAAATATTTTCTATGATTTCAAAATCGATATCTATATTTTTGTACAAACTGGGAATTTATTCCTACGCTAATATTATTTTCTTGTATTTTCTTTCAACCTTAAAATACCAGTTTATGTTTTGATCTGCGTCTATACCACGTTTTGGGTGTGGGAGCACGTGAGCTCGACCACACCGTGCGTTTCTTATGGCCTTGCTTGGAGCCCAATCAGTGGGTTTATATATATATACGTTGGTTTCTCTCTCTCTCAATGACAGTCTCTCATCTCTCACTCTCTATTTCTCTCATTCTCTCTCAATCTCCCTCTAAATCCTCTCATTTCTCTTAAATCTCTCAAGACACTAATACACATATATAGTTTATACATTATATTCATACACACAGTCATATAGATACATGGATACATATATATAAATCAAGAACGGAGGAGTATAAACTCTATTGACGGAAACTTCGACGGATTTTTACGGCGGATATTATCGGTCTCAAATTCTTTGTACTAACGCCCTCGGTGAGTAAATTAAACTCACTCTCAACGTATATGTATGTAAATTTCAGTGTATATAGTTGTATATATGCATATATATGTATAAACACCATGAAAGCTTGAAAATGGAGTTTTGTAAAACTTAATCAAAGTCGATTCTGTAAATTGGGAATGAAAGATCTTAGTCCCAATAGGCTACGGTTCAAATCCTACGAGTTAATTCGTCCGTATCGCGACGTACCGTTGATTTTAAGTTTTGTCACTCTAACTTTAATCATAGAAATTTAGCGATACAATCCGTATTAGTTAAAATTGATCGCGTATTCTTAATCTACGCGGAAAACCGAGAAGATCCATATATTACATGTCCTGGTACGAACAGAAAACAGAAATGGGTAAATTTCAGTCTTAAAACCAGAAACAGGGGAAAAACAAAGAAGACGACATTCTGCAAGAACTCGCGCGCGCGGCCCGCTCGCGCGGACCATTCCCCCCCTTCGCGCGCGCGATCCGCTCGCGCGACCTGTTTTTCCCCTTCGCGCGCACGATCCGCTCGCGCGATTTGTTCTCCCCTTCGCTCGCGCGACCTGGCAGTTTGAGCAGTTTCTATGTTTTTCTTATTAGGGACTGTTTGGAAAATGTTTTAAAAGTTTTTTAAAGAACAGTTTGGCAAAAATATTGTTTTAAAAGTCTATGTTTTAAGAATTGTACGAACAAGAACAACTTAGGCCGAAACTTATGCTCGTACGATTATCCGGCTTTGTGATTTATTAATGGTGTTATTTATAAAACATTGACATACATATTAGGGTTGAGGTTGTGTCAACATGCCTGTGTATGAGGAAGTGTAAAAAGAGTAAAGGGTGGCGGTTTGGTGTGCGACCTCAATATCGATCGGATAGTATTCCTGGTATTGGAGGCGACAGTGTTGTTTACGACTTAGATATCGATCAGATAGTATTCCTGGTATCTAAGGCGCGCGTTTCGGATATTGATCGGATAGTATTCCTGATATCCGAAGCGATGGTGATAGTGTTGTGTACGACTTAGATATCGATCGGATAGTATTCCTGGTATCTAAGGCGCGCGTTTCGGATATTGATCGGATAGTATTCCTGATATCCGGAGCGATGGTTGGTTGTGATCGGTCTAGATATCGATCGGATAGTATTCCTGGTATCTGAGGCAGTAGTGTGGTGTGTGACTTCAATACCGATCGGATAGTATTCCTGGTATTAGAGGCGATAGTGTAGCGTGTGAATTGGATGACTGAATACTTATTACTCCTGGTAGCTGAAATGATGTGTTGATTGAATTGGATTGTTCTAAAGGAAAGAATTGGCAAAATAAGATGTTTCACAATTCATGTACAATTTCGTATTTAATTCTTACTATATTCCCCCGTGATTCATGTTGGAATTGGAACCTTGAATATATTATTGTTAAAGTTAAATGGTACCGTTGTTTATTTGCTTATATATATGTTGCGAGCACATGTTTATTTTACTCACCAGCTTTCATAAGCTGACGGCGTTGATGCGTCCTGGACTGTATGTCCAGATTTTCAGGGGCAGGAGCAGCCAGGGTACTTCGACTATGCTAGTTAGAGGCAGGAAACTTTCCAGGAGGCTGCTTATTATTTTCCTATGTCTTTCATTTCTGAAGTTGTAATAGACTGGAGAATAGCATTTGAATAAGGGCGTTTGTGCCTAAGACCTGAACTTATGTAATAGTTAGTAAGTTTTAAATTCTGGAGTTTATGATTATTAGTATCCTTTCCTCTAGAAATGTTGTTAAGTTATTTGTTTGCAGGGACAATTGGTCATACTCACTTGCCACGACCTACGAGTCCATATAGGAAATTAAATGCTTTCCTGAATTATGCTACGTCGGGGCGTGACACATTTGTTTGGGTCTTTTGGAACAAATTTACTTAAACACCCACAAGGAGGGGAATTTCCAATATTACAACCAAATGCGCCACAAATGGGTGTGTGAGAGAGAAATTTTACTTAATAAGAGAAATTTCACTTATTATTTATATATGTAAAAATTAAAATTTTTTTTTTTGCTCAAAACATATCAACAATGGTACTAGTTTTGTAGATCTCGTCGACACGATTCCAACGGTATAAAATTTACAAAAAATGGAGTTGTAGAACAAAAGTTATGGAGGTTTAAAGTTTAAAAATATTTTTTCGAAATTGAAAAGTATATGGTACAATGCTCACACCATGTGAGCAGTCTTTTGGGGAAGCCATGCGCGTGAGGCGCGCCTGGGGAGGCGCGGATTTTGCGCATGTGCGCGTGTGGCGCCAAGGGTAGATGCGGTTTTTTTAACTTTATTTCTTTTGTCTTTTTCTGGCAGGACTTGTTTCCAATGTGTATTTTAAATTGTCTTTAATTCCAATAAAACTCCTTTTTATACCCTTTTCACCAATTTTTCCTTTATAAAATGCACACTCTTCACTTCTCTCTCAATAAAGAGTTTGTATGAATCCGTCTAACCCCCTATTTCTATGGGATTCCTTCTCCAATTCAGCCAAAAATACATCCAATTCAAAAAAAATTGAAATCGGTGGGAGGGAAAATAGGAAAGAGAGACGTTAATAGAGAGAGAAGTGAAGGGTGTGTATTTTATAAAATGAGGGAGTCCTTATAGGATAAGAACTATATATATATATATATATATGGCAAGGCAAAGTATATATCTTGTTCGATACAGATCTTAACATAAAAAATAAATTAAAAAAATATGCGTGTGTGCATATATGTGTCCTTTTCAACTTTACATATCCTCGATCTATTTGTTTTTGGTGTTGGTAGGGAAAAAAATTCATTCAATTATGATAGCAGAAGAAATATAGTATGTTTTTCCAGTTAAATGCATGAATCCCATGTAGTGATGGATTTAACACCACTTGTTTGCTTTAGGAATCTTAGTAAAACTAAAGTCTTATCTTAAACTTTGATTACTTTAATTCTTATGAACAATCAAAGTTTTGGACCACTTCTATACAAACTAAAGCAGTTCACAATATATGTCACCACTACGCGTGCTTTGTGTGTATATATATATATGTATTGAAGTTGACATTTAGATTGATGGTAATATCACTCGGATGACCAACCTTTGCCTTGCTCTTACTCAGTCCTTTTTTATTTTGGGAGGTTTGGACTAAGCTCTCTAAGGTTGAGTCAACTTGTATTAAAGGATATGTCATAAATTAAAAATCACACAAGGTTGAGTCAACTTGTATTAAAGGATATGTCATAAATTAAAAATCACACAAGGATATACTCTAAATAACTTTCCTTCCTAAAATCCCTTAAAATTTTAACTTTCCCTCCTCAAGTTCCCTAAGAGACAAAATTACCCTTGAAAAAATGTATGCAAGTACACTGTAACAAATCTCATCTCTCTTCTCTCTCTAACGATCTGTGTGTAAGGATCTAACTCTTCCACTCCAGCCACAGCCTCCACCGCCGGCCACCACCTCCACGGCCACCAACACCATTGTCACGACCACCGTCGGCCACTACCACCACGGCCACCACCACCACGGCCACCACCACCATCGCCACGGTCATGTCTGGACAACACCACAAAAACAGATCTAGATCGCCCAAGGCCACCAACACCATTTCCACCACCACCACGGCAAAAAACAGATCTAGTTCTGATTTTGTTGGCAACACAATTCATTATTTTGTGTTGCTTTGATTTTTACATTTGATATTCAAAATCATAAAAATTACATTTGATCACCACACTTGTGCACCACCATGAGCCACCACCACCACCATCCTGAGCCTTCATCACCTTCCAAGTAAGTTATCTTATCTTTCTTTTTTTCGGTGATTGGCCTTGTAAGGCCATAGGCTTGGTACGATGTCAAACTCTTAAGTGAAATTTCTCTTAAGATTAAGAGAAATTTCTCTTATTATAGTCAAATCAGTTAAGTGAAATTTCACTTCGTTTCTTTGGGAACAACGAGTTGTTCGAAGGAAATAGAGATTGAAAATGATGAATAGATGTGAGAGACTAAATTTTTTTTAGAGTTGTTCAAATAAATCTCCATTTCTATGATGAAACTAGGGCTTCAAACATGAGAAGACGAAAAGAGGTGATCTTAAGAGAAATTTATCTTATTATAGTCAAAGCAGTTAAGTGAAAATTTACTTTGTTTTCTTAAAGAACAGCGAGTTGTTCGAAGGAAATATGGATTGAGAATGATGAATAGATGTGAGAGACTGCGTTTTTTTTTAGTTGTTCAAAGAAATCTGCACTCCTATGATGAAACTAGGACTTCAAGCTTGAGAAGACGAAAAGAGGTGATCTTAAGAGAAATTTCTCTTATTATAGCCAAATCAGTTTAGTAAAATTTCACTTCGTTTTTTAGAGACGAGCGAGTTGTTCGAAGGAAATAAGGATTGAGAATGATGAATACAGGTGAGAAACTGAGTTTTTTTAGAGTTGTTTAAAGAAATCTCCACTTATATGATGAAACTAGAGCTTCAAGCTTAAGAAAACAAAAAAAGGAGATGAATTATTGCTTCAAACTCGCCTAATTTTCTTCAAAACTTGTTGTTGATAGTTAGTTTTCAGTGATTTTGTGGTGGATTTTAATCATTTTGTTTGATGATTTCATTCATTTTTGCAAGAGCAGTTGCGAATCATAGGTGGAATGATGAGTGGTGATCACCGGAGGTGGTTGTGGTGGTCATCGGAGGCCGTCGTGGTGTTCGCCGGAGCTTGTCGTGGTGGTCATCGAAGCTGATAGTGGTGGTGGCCGGAGGTCAGGGGTGGTGGTAATGGTGGCTAGGATTTAGTAGAAAGGTTAGATGAAGAAAATGAGGGTCCTTTTGTCAAAAAAATATTCTAAAGAACTTAGACCAAGGAGTTTTATTAAGTGTCCTTAATTCCAATTGAACTTGTTCTAATACCCTATTCACCAATTTTTCCTTTTATTTTTACTTTGAAAATACTTTTGCCCACCCAAAAAATGGTTTATCAATGCTCATTCAAGCTTCCCATTGGTCAATGCAATGTGACCTAAGATTAAACACCATTGATCAATAGGATACTTGAGTGAGTATTGATGAACCTTTTTTGGGAGAGTAAAAATGTTATCTTCTACTTTTCCTCAAGAGGGTCATTGCCAAATGTTGTAATATTTTTTAAAATAGTGTGCCTATTTGGGTTTATTTTTGTCCACGAAGCTAGAACTTTGGGAACGTGTAGAATTGGTTTATTTTAAACTCTAAATATATCTTTGTCTCTATTTGTCATATCTTTGCATTCTTTGTTTTCTCTAACTCATTTGTGTAAGCCTACACAACATTCAGTCAAGGTAGTTGTGAGAAGCTTTAGTTTGGCCCCCTGTAAAATAAAATATATGCATTCGTATAAAAAGGTAAAATGCATGAGAGGTTTTTTTTTTTTCAAAACCCTTCATGGACTTCCCCAAATGTTGTCTATTTTTTTATTTGATTTTTTTCCACCTCCTTTTGGGATGGTTCATTGTGCCTAAAGAATCAATGTCATTATACACCACCTTTTTTAATGTATTGTGAGTTGTTCATTTTATATCAATTTTTAAAACATGCCTCTTCAGTGGTCACCATATTTTTTGGGCAATGCTATGTCACACCCAAATACACACTCCACTCACATCACTCTGGTGGACCCTGCAGTCTCTTTCCCTCTGGTGGACTTAGGTGTGTGGGTTTTGTGTGTGTCCCAAACTTTACCCTTAGTTTTTAAACCACCTCTTTAATCCTCATTGGTTTGAATATAAACCATTTTAGTTTTAAAAAAGAACAGTTCAAACCATTTTGAACTCTTCTTTGGTTTGAATATTTCTTCTATTTTTTCCTTTTTCTTTTTCCTTTCCTCTTCCTTTTTGCATTTCAAATTTTCAGCTTCATTTGCAGGTTGATGTTCTAACATTTCAGCTTCATTTCCTGGTTGTTAGTTTTGATTTTCAGGTTTATGTTCTAACGTTTATTTAATTTTCTTTTTTTGAGTGTGTTTTATCCTTGGGGCTTAAATTTCGAACTGAATTTTCTTTTATTACTACTAATACCAACTGCAATGGTGTTGTAAAATGCAATGGATTTGTTAATTTTTTCCAGTCTCAGGTCACATTGTGGGAGCCGGTTCGCGGTCATTTGCTTCTCGTGGCCATTTGTTCAAGGTTGGGTTTTCTTGGGTTTTAACTATGCAAGTTTTCATAGATTTGTGTATATCTTCATAGTTCCATATCCATTGTCTTAGAGCATTGATTTCATGAACCACGGATTTTCATACCTCTTTCTTTGTCAAGAACTCAACTTTCATCAGTACTAATGAGAAAACAGGGCAACGTAATGAGAGAAAGAAATAAGGGGATCGTCATTCAAGACCACGAAGGGAAAAGAGCAAACTTCTCAACTAAAGGAAAGAAGAAAGAAACAACCTCAAGTCATACAAAGGGAAAAGAAAATGTAAGTCTAATCTCTAAGTACGATGTATCTGTGACACCCGCTACCGCGGTTTATATTTATTATTGCTTTAGCATGCATAATCATGAGTTAATAATAATTAATGTGTTATGTGGCACTTATTGGAGTGGGATTGACCCACTAATTAGTTGATTATGGGTGTCCAATTGGGAACCCAGTTTTGGCCGCTATGGCAATCCCAAGTTGGGATATGTGTTGATAGGTCCCAGTTGAGATGGGACAGTAATATGTGGAACACCCTATGTGCCTAAATGTTTATTAAGGCTTAATTGATTTATTATTTGATTGTTAATAATATCATGTTATTAGGTAGTGACCACTTTTGGGGTCAATTAGGGGTACCTTTGTGAGCACGAATTGAACACGTTTTATAATTAGTAGGCTAATTAGCAACTTCATTTAATTATATGGGACCACTAATGGGACCCATGCGAGACATAGACAAATACCCATTTAGGTTTGGGATAGTTTTAATACAGTTTTATAATTAGTAGGGGCGTAATTGCAAATTGGCAAACTAGTGTGGGCTTCATAATAAAAAACTGAAAATTCATTTAAGAAGACACGTTGGGTCTTGGGGATGAGTCATTCTCATCCTTGTTGTTTTTTTTTTTATTTAGACTTGCAGTGGTTAGAGATATAGGAGATTTGAAACAACGGTGAATTCTCGACATCGATTGACGCGCCGAACGACGTTCAATCTTAAAACAGACTATATATTCGGACTCCTGGGGGTGAGTCTAATCTTTTGGTATTAATTTTATTGAGTTCTGTGATAGTTTTTCCGCGACCCATTTTGGGGTTTTAGCTCATAACTTGTAATTTTTATATAGGATTTGTACCTGGTCCATAGTAGGGCTCTAATTTCACAATTAGGAGCGAAACCCAAGAGGTGAGTGATGTTAATTTTGATATTTGGATGATTTGCATGTTAGGTTCAATTGTGATGCCAAAGCATGCCTAATTAGCGTAATTTAATTTATTTAGATTATTATTGGGCAAAATTCATGTGGTTAAATTAGGCCCAATTTATTTGTGAAAGCGTGGTGTAATGATTAAATGAGCATGTTGAGTTGCCTATTTGGGTCAATGAAAATTGCTAGTTCTATTCCACCATGAGGTAATCTTTGTGGTGACGACCACGGCCGCCAGAGGCCTATGGGACCGCACGTGTGAGGGCGTGGGTCATGACTAGTCACGTGGGCTTGGGGAGTGAAGCCGCGGGCTAGCCGGTAGTGGGGGGAGTGAACTAGTAATTGCCAGAGACTATAGTTATTTGTAATATGTTGAATTGAGCATGTTTATTATCCATAATCACGATTAGCATTACTCACTAAGCATATAGCTTATATATTGTAATGGTTATTGAATAACCATCGTAGGTGATCGTGGCGAGGAATTGGGGAAGTGAGCTGGGGAGTGGCTTGGCGAGGTTTTGGGAAGTTGTTGTAATTTTGTTAATAGTTACCTGTTTTTTTTAGTTTAAAACTTGCAATATAGTTGTAATTAATCGGTTTTAATATGGACTGTAGTACGAGTCATACTTTGGTTGGTTTAAGCTTATGTAATATTTCTAGTTAAGCTGTATACTTTAGTTGGGATTGTTTGATCGTAGTGTCACTATGGCTAATGTTATTAGATTGGGACGTTTGAACTTGGAGATTTATTTATTGGGTTGGTTGTAAATTGTTATATTTAGTATTCCTCTTAAAGTATTTAAAAAAAAAACTCTTGCTTGGACTTTGGGAGCTCATGTCTATGATTTGGCAATTTTATTTGGGAATTTATTACTTGTTAAAACATGGTTTTTGGCTAATTGCAAAGACAGAATTTTGTTTTATTATTATTATTATTATTATTATTATTATTATTATTATTGTTGAGCTTCTTTGGTTTAAGTTTATTTTAAATTTATTTTGGAACTTTAATCACTTGTGTAAGGCCTTGGTGGCGTGCCACGTGTCCTAGGATCATCTGGGTGGTTCCGGGGCGTGACAGTATCATGTTGTATTGTGTAGTTAATCTAATCTTTGCAGCATGCGTGTATCATTTGTACCTATTAGGCTCCCTTATGTAATATTACGCCGTCCTTATCAAAGAGAGGTTTGTCCCAACGAAATCGACGAGAAAGAGAAAAGTCAATCCAATCTCAGCACTCGCTTGGTTTGACACCAAGGGTGCGTCGTCGTCGTCGTCATCGTGCATGTTTGGAAGATGAAACATGTACATCGAAACGCTTAGTGGTGTCACGCCCCTGGTTGGTTCCACGTGCACCGGATTCGAGTGATTTCTTTCTTCATTCCATGCCAATGCCGCGAAATCTTTACACATAACTAGCAGAGATCCCAACATCCACAGAATCACCTTCAAATTTTTCTGTCATACAATCCTTGCCTTTTCCACCATGTCATTACAATGAACTTTTAACAGAGACATCGTCAGAATCACGAAGTGTCGATGAATCCTCCGCTGAACCAATCAATAGGTGAATCAATATTCTTAATTGAACAACTCTTTATAGTTGTCTTTTTTTTACTTGCGTAATTTTTGTTTGATAAATATAAGCCAACTTCTGTATATCAAAATGCGCCCGATGTTGACTTAGAGGATGTTGAATTAGAGGATATTGCAGTTCTTTATCCAGAAAACATAGATTCACCTCACCACTTTCTCGGTAACATGGATGTCGAATGTCCTAATTGTTCAACCCTACATTGGATGGACGAGAAATTGACTTCTTCATCTCCAAACATGCCCCGTTTTGGAACTTGTTGTTTACAAGGAAAAGTTAGGCTACCCTTACTTAATACCCCTCCTCCACTTTTACAAGCTCTCTATGATGGGAATGATGCAAAGTCAATATCATTTCGCAGTTATACTCGAGAATACAATGCATGTGTCACGCCCCGAAAACTGAAGCGTGAGGAAAGAGAAAAGATAGAGAAATAGGGAGAAGAGAATTAAAATCTTTACACAAAATGCGGAAACGACTTTGGAAACCCACGGGGATTCCTACAAGGATGACTCACTAATACGTAAATCCAAAATGGACTTACATATTAATGAGTCCAACAAAGATAGAAGCACTAGAAAATTTAATTAAGAAACTATCCGGACAAGTACTAGTTTCAAGGAGAGAAAGAAAAATACAATAACTTTGAAAAAAGGGCATTTTTTTTATAGTTGCTGAATTTTAAAACACCTCTATATGGTTATATCTTTAAAAATTTCACATTCTGTCCACATTACTTTATGTAAAATTTAATTCTGCACAACTTTCGTCTAATGATATTTTTTCCAATTCCTCACCGTTTGGGCAAAAAACTGAAATAACAGTAGCAGCTTTTCCTTTTGACAGCAACTTGACTGCATTTTGAAACATTACCAATTATGCCAAATTTTCAAGTTTAAACATTGGTACAAGACTAGACAAGTCTAAAACAACATACGGAACTTCATGTATTCGAAATTTAATAACAACGAGGAGTAAAAGAGATGAAGAGAGGAAGAATGGGAGAGGGAGAGATTGGGGGAGAGAGATTTTAAAACATTCCCTTTAAAAATAAAATGGACAAATCCGGCAAGGATTTCATACAAATACAATGAGTCCGGGAAGGACAAAACCAAACATAAACGAATCCGGAAAGGATTCAAATCAACTCACATACATAAAACTTTAAAAGAGATTCTACGATCTCAGAAACATAATTTACACAACATAAATAAGTTTAACAAGTAGGAAAAACAAGGACTAACATTTGTCCATCAAAATTACATCAAGGACAAAAACTACGAAAGTCCAAACTCAAGAAGTTTTGTAATAAAACTAATACAACCATTTTCATTTTATAGCACTAATCTATTACAAACTTCCCCAACTAGTTAAAATTTACGAAAGAACTATCCATATACATAACCAAGCACGAGTCTTCAAAATAGAACAAAAGATGTCAACGTCTACGCGTCGGGTCACATATGCCCTTTGCCTTTATCAAGCTCACCTGAAAAATGTTTTGTCGTTTTTATGAGAACGACGGCTCGTAGAAAACATTGTAACAATCTATATGCTATCCATGACTAAAATGAAATGAGATGCAATGGGTCGCCACCACGGCTACAATGAAATGATTAAAGCCGCAAGGCTATGCATGATATGCGCACACCTCTCTCATTACCGGACTATGAGCCACCCACGCATGGAGTGTAGCATACCAACTTTCGGGAGCCAACCGAATATAGCTGGAGTTTGAATGTTTCTAAGGGTCATTCTCCCTGTCTCACATCACAACCCACGTCCGGATTTCTTAAATAAAATTCCCTCGCATGGGGTTTTTCTCTTTTCAAAACAAAACATTCATGTCGTGTTCATGTAATGCTTGCCGATTAGGCCTCAATGCATATGATGTTGATAATGATTTTAAGAATGATCCACTACAATATATTAAGCAATAATCCTAGTCCATTAGACATGATATCAAGAACTTCAAAGAATGTAATTTAATTTCATAATTTAACATTCCTAACAAGAATTTCTAAACTAATGTCCTAGCATGTGTATACACATAAAGGGAGCATCCTAAGCACATCTAGCATCACATAATCAAGTTTAGTACAATAAAAGCACAAGGTTCAAAATTTAGCATACAACTCTAAATTTACAACTTTGAGGAATTCTAATGCATGTGTCCAAATTATTATTCTATCATTCCTCTAATTCCAAAATCACAACTAAAGCATATACATTACATTTAGGCATAATAATTCCAACATTACAACTTTGGGGAAAACCTCATGGATGTGTTTAAATTATTTTATTAACATCATTTTAATTACATTTAACACCACCTAACATATAAGTAATTTAATTTAGACATATAACTAATAAAGAAGCATAAAGCCCTAATTTCTCAAATTTGGGGAAAAACCTAGCACATGTGTCTAAGTTCTCTCCTAACATATATAAATGAACTCAAAGCAATTTAGACAAGTACAACATATGAAATTGAAACAATGCATATCTACCTTAGTGGAGATTTTCCAAAATAAATGGAAATGCCCAAAATTCCCAAGAAAATCCAAGGAGCTCCAAATGACTTCAAGAAAGTGGAAAGAGAGGTCCTAGGAGACCCAAGAATCCACTGCATGTGCTAATCCTTCAATGGGACTCCATGGTTGAAGATGAGAGATTTGAAAGCTCTATGTAATTTGGGAAAACTATGGTAGAGGTCACCAAAACGAATTTCGTTGGTACCATTAGAAAGCTTATGGAATTCTAAGAACGTTTTGTGAAATGATAAATCTCACGAAAATCACTCCTTAATGGCCTATTTGGAGCTTGAAGGAAGAGGGTCATGGAGGGTTTTGATATACCCACATTATACATATAGAGGAAGAAGAAGAAGAGAGAGAGAGAGGAAGAAAAGAAAAAAAAATAGAAATGAGGAGAGAGAGAGAAGTGGCCGGCCATAATGGGGAGGGTGGGGCCCACTTTTTGTTTGTTTATATTTAATGTGTATAGGTGTAATGCATGTGTGTGTGTGTGGTCTACTTCTACACCCCAATTTAAAACATGTACCCACTTTAACACCAAGAAAATAAATATAATAAAAATTATTATTATAATAAAATCAAATCAAATCAAATAAGAAAGGAAAATAATTAAATAAATAAATAAATATAGTGACACAAGTTAAGGTAAAATTAAATACTACACCAATTTAATTAACGGTTCGCACATAAGTAATTAAAATATAATTACCCTTAATTAAAATTTCAAGTTATGACAGCATGTAATGCATTTACGAGTCTCGGTGCTAAATTAGATGAAAGAGTAATCCCGGGAAATGGACCGAGATGTTTCAGCATTCATAGGGAATTGCGTCAAAGAACGGGATCTCTGATTCCGCAACCCGGTAATGATGCATGTTACGCTCAACTGTATATTTATGACCCTGACTCTGCTATACGAGAACGTTATCGTAGAAACCCACAGTTAATAATGGATGTTCTCAAATCCATTCGTGAAACTTTGCAACAGTACAATCCATTCCCAACTAAATACCGCCAAGCTTACGAACTTCTAATTGAAGCAGAATCTGTAGGAAATGCATTGCCTGTATGTCTGCGTTATAATTCAAAAGCTGATGATCGACGATTATATAACCTACAAACAAGTGAGATTGCTGTTATACTGCCAGGGAATGGGAATGAGATTTGTGGGATGAGAGACATAATTTTGCATCTTAAAGGAAACAACGGTTTGATGCGAATCAATGAGTGCCACCCAGCTTATTTGCCGCTGCATTATGTTTTGTTGTTCCCTTATGATGAGCTTGGATGGGAACCTGGTTTGAAACAGTGGGACGTTCATCATCAACGCCCTTCGAATAATCGTCAAACTCAGATGCAATACTATTGCTATCGAATGTTTCAACGCCCAACTGAGTATTCAACGATTCTTAGAGCTGGGAATTTATTCCAAGAGTTTATGGTTGATGCTTGGGCAGCGACAGAGCAAAATCCATTGACATACTTTAGGTTGAATAAGGGAAAACTTCGCTCAGAACTTTACAAGGATTTAACTGATGTTATAGTTGAAAGTGATGGTTTGAGACCTAACCAAGTTGGTCGGCGGATGATTTTGCCCTCTTTATTCCGTGGAAGTCCTAGCCATATGTTTGAAATATTTCAGGATTCAATGGCTATCACACGGCATAATCACCACCCAGATTTTTTTTTAACGATGACTACAAATCCAAATTGGCCCAAAATTACTGTTGCTTTGTTGCCACATCAAACCTCCACAGATCGTCACGATCTAATTGCACATTTTTGAGCTTAAAAGAAAATGTTTGATGAAGGAAATAAGCAAAAATATAGTGTTTGGTAGGAAGGTTGCACATGTTTACACAATTGAATACCAAAAGCGCGGGCTTCCACATATGCACACTCTTCTATTTTTGCACGGACCCGATAAAATTAGGACATGTGCGCAGGTTGATAATTTAGTATATGCGGAAATTCCAAATCCAGTGGAAGATCCACATCTTTTTCGTACTGTCATGAAGTGCATGATACATGGTCCGTGCGGCGCTCGAAATTTAAAAGCTCTATGTATGGAGAATGGAAAGTGTACAAAACGATATCCTAAAGAATTTGTGGAAACAACAACTGTGGATGAACATGGATACCCTATCTATCGACGATGAAATCAAGGCCAATCCTATGTGGTAAGGAAGCATACAGTTGATAATAGAGATGTCACCATACAATCCCCATCTTTCTAGAAAGTTCAACTGCCATATTAATGTTGAAGTTTGTGCTGGGATGAGATGTGTAAAGTATATTCACAATACATTTACAAAGGTCATGATCGCACGACGATGGTTTTGGGAGGAACAGATGAGATCCAACAATATCTTGATGCGAGGTATATCGGACCAGTTGAAGCTGCTTGGCAATTGTTAGGTCATAGTACGCATGAAGAATTCCCAACAGTTGTTCGATTGCCCCTTCACTTGCCTGGAATGCACAAGGTAGTTTTTGATCCTAATGAGACATTTGACAGGATAACATCTAGAGCTGTACAACAAACGTCGCCCCTAATTGGCTTCTTTAACTATTGTGCAGCCAATGAGAGCGCTCGAGTCTACACTTACCAAGAATTTCCAAACTATTTTGTCTGGAATAGCACTATGTGTATATGGACACCGAGAAAAAAGGGGTATGCTATTGGTAGAATTTACTTTGCCAGTCTGAATTCAGGTGAGAGATTCTATTTACGCTTACTATTGACACATGTGAGAGGACCAACATCATTTGAACATCTGCGCACAGTAAACAATGTTACACATCCGACTTTTAAATCAGCATGTGTAGCATTAGGACTGTTGGAAGATGATGCTGAATGGATACAATGTCTTCAAGAAGTCGCAGTTATGAACACTGAGCACCAATTGAGAAGATTGTTCAGTATAATTCTCACAGAATGCTCCCCGTTGCACCCATATGAGTTGTGGAAACGCTTCTCTTCGGATATATGCGACGATCTTCATCACAAGATTCGTACTATGTATGGAAATCCAAACCCAAATGCGGTTGTAATAGAGGATTATGGCCTGTATCTTCTCAATCAAATGCTTCAACAATTCATAAAGAGTTTGGCCAATTACCTTCCAATCCCGGAACCAAGTGGAAATTGGAGTAACACAGTCGGTAACAGGCTATTGTGTGACCATAGAAAACTTCAACTCGATGCTCAAGTAGAAGATGTACACACTATAATTGATAGCCTAAATGTCAGACAACGGCACGCCTTTGATGTAATCACTTTTACAGTCATAGAAAATACAGGGACTACATTTTTCATTAGTGGGGGCGCTGGAACAGGAATAACTTTCACTTATAATACCATTGCACTATACATCCGTAGGCTTGGACATACTGTTATTACAGTTACGTCATCGGGAGTTGCTTCATTATTGTTACTGGAAGGCAGAACTGCACACTCGACGTTTTCCATTCTGTTCGATGTGCATAAAAATTCTATATGCGGATTTAGTAAGCAGTCAATGCAGGCAGAGTTGGTCAGGGAAACCAAGTTAATCATATGGGATTAGGTTCCAATGCAACATAGAAATTGCGTTGAGGCAGTGGATCGTACACTTCAGGACATTTGTGATGTAAACAAGCCATTCGGGGGTATAACTGTTGTTCTTGGTGGAGATTTTTGACAAGTCTTGCCAGTCGTGCCCAAAGGGGGGCGTGAACAAATTGTGGGTGCTTCTTTGAGACGCTATTCTCTGTGGTACAATGTAAACATTTTTGACTTTGGATGACAATATGCGGTTAAACAATGCAAACCCAAGCAATGTTCATTTTGCAAGATTTTTTATGGAGGTATTAATTCTTCTATTTTACCTAATTAATTACTTTTATTACATCTTTCTTTGTTCTTTATTTATTTTTATTTATATCTAGGTAGGGAGCAAACCGCAAGAAGTTGTAAAACTCCTTTCTACAATACTTAAGTGTCATAACATTGAAGAGTTATTATACACAGTTTATCCAGGACTGGGTGTGGAAGGGACGGTCACCCCTACCTATCTCACCGAGCGGACAATTCTGTCTGCACGGAATGTGGATGTCAACACTATTAATAATGTTGCGTTAGAAAAATTCCTTGGCGAGGCATCTACCTATTTGGTTGCTGATACATTGTCTAACGGTGATGGTAGTGATCGAGCTATTACTAACCGGTATCCTAATGAATATCTTAACAAATTGGACCCTCCTGGTTTACCCCCATTCAATCTCCAATTGAAAGTGGGTTGTCCTATCATGTTGCTAAGAAATATTGCACCAACAGGTGGACTTTGCAACGGCACACGGTTGATGGTTGTCAGAACTGCTTCGCGTGTAATTGAAGGGTTGATTTTGACTGGTGATAAAGCTGGCAACTTAGCCTTTATTCCCAGAATCTCATTGGCTCCCTCATCAACTGAATTGCCTTTTAATATGACGAGGCGTCAATTTCCAATCCGCTTGGCATACGCAATGTCAATTAATAAATCTCAAGGCCAATCGGTGAAGTTTGTTGGGATTGATTTGCAGACCCCTGTATTTAGTCATCGACAATTATATGTCGCTTTATCCAGATGTACGTCCTTTGATCGTATAAGTGTTCTGACTGATGGGAATACGGATTCAACGACAAAAATTGTTTATCCCGAGGTCCTTATATAATTACTTACAGGTAATTGTCAATTGTTTGCACAAACACATTAATAAGGTAGCAAAAATAGGGCATATACAAAATTCTTACAACTTAGTGTTCTGAATATATTTATTTTGATAATTTGGACCTTCAATAAATAATTTTTCAGAATTGGTGGAAAAATGTATCATGGAATTGGCAAGATGCGGCAAGAGATTTTGACAAGATAAATGCCCGCCCCAACAAGGTAATGCTAAATCATAAATAAATATTGCATCTAATTTATCCTGTTCAACATTCACATGAGAATTTAATTTTTGTTTATTTTCAAATTCGTGTGCACTCCCCGCACTGGCCGAAGTACATTGACATCGATACTTACACGTTCTCCAAATTGATGACGAAAATTCACAATTTGCCAAAACATTGAATACACTGTGGAGGGAGTGTTAATGTAGTTTTGTGTATATAGAATGTTTCTGTGTAATTAATCTACACGGTATGACCATGTTTCTCATATATAAGGTTTTTTGTGTATGTTCATATGGTGTGAACAAACTATTTTTTTTTTTTTTTTGTTTTTTTGGTCCGTGCCCCCCGAGGTACGAGTTATTGTATAAACGTAAACGAAATTGGATCAGATAATGTATTTTGGTAATGTTATTTACATCAACTAATGTTTTTTTTCCTAGGGTACACACATTGACATCAAATGTAAGGTTTTACAAAATCATATTTCTTTCATAGCTAAAATACATATATTCAGCTACCAAACAGAGCTCTGTGACTTGAAGGCTGGGAGGTGCGAAGGTAATGGTGATCATCCTTGCAAACAGAGCTTTTGGAGGTGAGATCTCACCGTCTAATGTTTTTGGATCAGAGAATGTATTTTGGTAATGTTATTTACATCAACTAATATATTTTTTTTCCTTCCTATGTGTGTGTGTTTGTTATTTACAGGGTTATTTATAGATTCGTGCTTATTTTGCTCTTAGGGCTTCTATGTATCTCTTATATATTTAAGGGGTTTTTGCTTAATTCACTGAATCTGAAAGACTTCTCTTTGATAACCGAACCAGTTTCAACAGGTGATTCAATGCACATGAGCAAAATTGTTCGAGGGCTTTCATTGTGTCTTTTTGGTTTTTGTTTCCATTTGATTAGTTCCAAACTTTACCGTCCCTTAAAACCCTTCTTCGAAGAATGGATTTTTTGAAAAACATTTTTTAATCCCTTTTTTTTTTAATCACATTTTCAAAAATCCGGACTCTCATGGTTGATATTTGCAAAATAAGACCTTTTTTTTAATCCCTTTCTTTTTGGGTTTTTAGATTTTGAAAATACCATGTCCTTGACTAATGGTTGAGATTTGCAAAACAAGACCCTTTAAGAAGTGGGTTTTTATATTTTGAAAAAACCCCATCCTTGACTAATGGTTGAGATTTTTTAACAAACTTATTACGTTGGGAAAATGCATCCCTTTTTGATTAGTTTCTGCTTTACTTTTTCTTCTTTTATTTTTAATCAGGTCATTGTAGAAGACAAGACCATGTAAGAAGTAGGAGACAATTGGCTTTTTGTATACATTTTTGGTAAAATGTATACAAAAACCAGATAATTAGCTTTTTGTATACATTTTTGGTAAAATTTCCTTGGTTAACTTTGTTTGGTGTTGATAGCAACTGATTGCGTTTCGCTTTGTAAGTTTATCCATTGTTAAAGTTTATGCTATTGTTAAAATTAGCAGTTATCTTAGCTACCAGCCCTTTTCTCTTGATTTCTAAAAGTTAAAGTCAATATTCACACTGTCTGTCAATAGCTAAGTTCTAAAACTAACTTCTTTTTTTTTTTTTTTTTTTTTGGACTGCTTAGGTAGACGTAAATAGCTTCTTTCTATTATCATGATTGTTACTTCTTTTTCTTTGTTAGTTGCAAATTCTATATTTGTTTTTCGTGATCTTTTTAAAAAGAAAATATCAGCGTCACTGCACTAGCAACAAATGGGACTACAAGATGAAGATATTGAGAACTCCGATTTTCTTGCGATCTTCACTGTTTATTAGTGCTTGAAAATCTATTAATCTTCCATTGTTTTTATCACTCGGGCACCCGTCCCTTCTCATGGTCTCTCCTCTTGAAAATAACAGGTGAAGAATGAAACAATAGGGCTCAGACACAAAGACGTTTGCCCCATATCTTTTTCGATTAAGAAAGTTCTTATTTATTACAGATAGTTGAAAGTAAGTGACGCAACTATGGCTGATCAGTTTTGGCAAGGTTATTGGAATGAATAAAAAAAATAAATGTTGATAATTTTTTTTTTTTTTTTTGGGTTTCCCTTGGTGACTGAGTTCTCTCCCTCCCTCTCTGCATAATTTTTTTCTTTAACTTATGAAAATTAGTCTTTTTATCAGTTGAGTTCATCCTCTTTCAGAGGAGAGGTTGGGAAATGATTCTGAATCAAGCAGTGTAGAAGAAAAATGTCGGCCATTAACTTAGACAGTTTGCTTTATTGTCTTTAATGTCTTTAATTTCATGCTCTATTGCACTCAATCAAATCTGATGTATATCCGTCATTGTATCCGACGTACTCCTCGATTCGACTACCAGACAGAATATTGCAGGCCTCGACGTTGATTGTGGTAATTATCACCCATAATTAATAGATGAATGTTTCTTTTTCCCAAAACCCTGTATTCTCACAACTTATTTTCATGAACTGTGTGGTTTGTTTCATTTCTAAGTTGGAGATATATTAGTACTTTTCTTATGACTTGCTTTTTATAAGAATGAAAGACGCCCTTATTCTTATGACTTGCTTTTCAATTTCATTAATTTTCCCAATTGTGATTTTTATTCTTTTTCATAAACTCCAAACTTTGAAACCACTTCGAAATTTTGATATCTTTTTCTAAGTTTTTCATACTAAACCAATGTGTTTTTTTTTAACCTTAATGATTCATTTAAACTTTTAGGATGCTTAAGGTTTGAATCTTTACACTTTCCAACTGTTGATAAGGTCTGTTTGGTTCTTCATTCACTATGTAATCCTTTATTCTCCTAAAAAAAATGTCTTTTATTTTAGGTGGCAACACTATTAATTGAGATAGATTAGTGCTTTTTCTTGGGGTGATTAGGCATTTGGTTTCATGTTCAATTTGCTATTTGCTTCCTTTCTTCTTTTTCCTTCTTTTAAATGATTCTAAGTTGATTTTCTTAGACAGTTGACATAATTTAAATGCTGTGTTCAACAAAAGGGGCATGGGCACAAATAATTCCCTGCCCTGAACAAGTTTATTGATTACTTAATTATTTGTGACTTCTATTTTAGTAATATGCTTTTAATAAACAAATACTAATTTGAATAGGTTTGGCCATGCCGATGCTCGATTTCTTCGTCATCAAGGGCTTCAAAGCTGTCAAGTGGTATAGTTTCTCAAAATTGGATATCTTTTTTCTCAAAATTCTCTGTATGGTAGATGAGAAAGTTTAAGAAACTAAAAAAGAACTGTATGATTATTACATAGGCATCTCTCTTTTTTCTTACTAGCTACTCTCTCCCTGCAAATTGGATCTTAATATTGTGAAGTTGCTTGATAAACTTTTTGAGCATTTGTTATTTATTTTTTTGATGCAGGGAAGGGTGGATAGGGGGATTCAAACTACCAACTTTGGGTAAGCAAATGGAGAGTAGGAATAGAGTAAGAAAACAACGTTTGTGCTTCTTCTTCGTCTTCTTCTTCATTTTTTCTTTTTTTTTTTCACACTTTCACTTTATGCATATGAAATCTGCCTATGTAATTGTCCATTTCCAATAGAAAGTTGAATGTAGAAGGCAAAATGTGGAGCAAGAATAGAGCTATCACAGTTCTGGTTATATTGTTTTCTATTGATGTTAGTAGTAATTTTCATTCGTAAATGGCAACAGTACTAATTGAGATAGATTGATAATAGATGGTGATAGTACATTTGCTTGCAATATGTGCATTTTGGTGTCTATTCTGATTTTTTTTGTTTACAAGAAGAAGATTGTTGGAAATTGGAAATAAGTTGTAATAATTCTGTTTTTTTTTTCTTTGGATTCGTGTGAGTTTTTCCAGATCGTTCATCAACATTTTCGCATGCACATCAATTACCTAGAGTTTGATTTTTTTGGCATTTTAGTATTTGTATCCGTGAATTAGTTAATCATTACAGATAATATTATATGTCCATTTGATAGACAAGATTATATGTCTAACAGATAATATTATCTGAGTAATTCTTAGGACACAACTTTCATACAACTTTCACACAATATTTTTAAAATTTGTGTCTATGTCTCTCTTGTGATGTCCCAAGAATTAGTGACACATGAGAGGTAGACACATTTTTCATATCTCAAACAAATGTTATCACATTGATATGGTTGAATAGGAGTTTAGTGACATTAAAAATTAAATTCTTTCAATGACCGCAGATTCATTTATCCTAATTTTTTGGTCCGTGGCCCACAGGCACAGGCACGTACTACTACTGTAATAAGTGAGACATACTGCATACAGTAGCTCTGAAGGAGTGACTTAGCTTTAGTAAGAAAAGAACAAGAAAAGAAAATAAAAGAAATTAGTTTAACGAGGCCAAGGCGGAGGCGTTATATGGATAAAGACCCAGCAAAGGTAGTAATAATAGTAATAGGTGAGAGAGACAGTTGACGAATTGGTGGGGATGGAGGCAGGCACAGCCTCTGTAATCGTACTTCACAATGCCACGATCATCACAATGGATCTCGAATCCCGAGTATTCCAAAACGGAGGGATCGTCATCGAAGACGATCAAATCAAAGCCATCGGTCAATCCTCCAACATCCTCCATGAATTCTCTGCTGTTGCCCACCAAATTGTTGATCTTCATTCCCAAATTCTACTCCCTGGTATGGTATATATACATATATCTATATAAACATTGATATCAATAGGTTAACTATGCATGCTGAAATTTATATCATGATAATAACATGATATGTTTGTTAGCCTAGAATCACATGACTAGTCATAGTCAAGTACTAGATGATGTACAAAATATGTTTAGACAATACCTCCATCCATTTGTTGATCAAGTACGATTGTCTGCACAAGAGTCTTCAGCACAATTATCAACTCAAAAGTAGAAGACCCCTTTCTTGTTCTTCTATCTATCTGCTTGCAATTATTTTAGTAAACAGTCTTTATTTGTCTTCTGGTCTATGCCTATGCTTGAATACCACGACTTGATGGATAGCCACAGGCTGGTACTTATAGACTGGACTAGGGAGTCTAGGGACTCAAATTAACGTTAACTTTAACTGTCTCCTACCATCAAGGAAACACGTAATCAGCAAATAACTATATCTAGAGTTGTGGCTTATCTCAACCACCTTATCACAACAACTTTTACCAAGTCAAATGTATTTCGGGGGTCACATTTAAGTCTCTTAAAAGGAGACGTGTCTTACATTCTCCCACTTGACCCACGTGAAATCAAATGTATTGGATATAGGCAGTAAATTATAACTAAAACATGGCCACAAATTCAACAACTCTACTTATGGAAACTCTTACTCAAATAAAAGTCTAATACATGAATCATGGCGGTTATATTCTATAGTTAGAACATTTCCTTCCATGTATTACATTACATAAAACTCTACAAGTGAGTACTTAATGAGTTATTTTCTTATGAATGAACTTCTTATAAGCCACTCGGAGTCCTACTTTATTCATGACAAACTTTGTGTGAGTTCTTTTTGTGGTGTATGTAAGAGATACAGAGAGATAAACACGCAAGCTTAGATTAGTACACATAGAACAATATGTGAGGTATGAATGAGAGTACAATGAGTTAATAAAGTAAATAAATAATAATAATGAAGATAATGAGATCCGGAGAGACTTCGGGTTCGGATGAGAACTGAAGTAGCCCCAAGTGAGAGAGAGAAAGCACCATGTATCTTGTCAAAGGGTGATGGGTGAATATTGGAATAAAACAAAGGGTAGAGGGAGACGAAGGATATAATAAAATCGAAGGGTCTTGGTGAGACGAAGGATATCTAGGGCGAAGGGTGTTAGTAAAACGAAGGGTATTGGAAACCGAAGGTGATGGTGAAACCGAAGGGTCAAAGTAAGGCGAAGGGCCTAATTGAGCTCCAGATAATGGGAATGTGTTGTAAGTGGGTGAGAGCAAGAATAGCTGCTAATCCTTTGCTCTAGTGTAGGGTTATGTCGGGTTGGGTTGTTTGGTGTAGTAAATGAGGCTACTTATTTATACTTGAGGCCGGTGGTGTAGTTGCAAAGTTTTGACGTGACAGAGCGAAGCCGAGTTGGCATCCTCTTACTGGGCTGTTTGTTTAAGGTAGGTGGACGGTATGAATGGTTTAAATGCTCATGTTTAAGGTAGGTGGAGGTAATGAATGAGATATTGATCTGTCATGGTATTCGGGAGAAATGAGTCAAATAGAGAAGGTATTGTCCCTCGGTGGCAGACGAAGGTTGTGGGGTTAGTCAAGGGGGAAAGATATGCTATTGGTGCAGAGGTTTAAGCGAGTGAAGATACCAAGGCTCGTGCCACTGGTGTAGAGGATTAAGCGAGGGCGAGTGTCGAGGAGTGCAGGTGGTTTCAGCGAGGGAGGGAACCAAGGTATTTTCTATTGGTGCAGTCCATTAAGCAATCTTGAAATGACTAAGCACGGATGGTCAAAGGTTTGGACCAGCTTTGCAGCGATGGGCTTCACTTATTGGTCGTGAGGTTGGTTGGGGTAAAGCACGTTTGAAAGTCACGTGTCTCTCTCTCTCTTTGGGACCAACCCTAACCTTACCCATGAGGCGCAGGTCAGGGAGATGCCTTCAGCTCTAGCCACCTAACCATGAGTTTCCGAAATCCCAGCGGACCTGACCACCCTTAGGTACTGCTTCCGAACCAAGGGTGGGTGTTCGAGAGGTGAGTGTGTGTATATTTGAAGTGTTCTTCTTTTGTGGGCTACTACTCAAAGTGGGCTACTCTGAGGTGAGGCTTTCGGAGTGGGCTAATCCGAAGTGAGGCTTCAGAATGGGCTACTTGAGGTGGGCCTCGGGGCGAGTTTCTCAGTCATGGAGTTTCACAGTGGGCTCTGCGGGTGGGCCCATTTGAGGTGAAGCTTCGGCGAGGCTTCAGTGGACTCATGGGCTTCGGAACAGTGGAGATTCGGAAGTGGTGTGTTTTGGAAGTGGCAACCTGAGGTGGGTTAGCGGTTGGTATTGATGGGCCCATGTGAATTCCATAATTAGTGGTGATGTTGTTACACGTGTCGCTGGTGATGTGTATTGGTCAAAGTGTATGAGTCGTCAACTATGACCTACATTAGCCCCCCTGTCCGTATTCTAGGCATGGAACGGCTAAGATGCGGGCATAATCCTTGCGTATCTTTCTGAGATTGTTTTTCTGGGAATGAATGGACATCTCATCTTTTGCGGGTGGTACTTCTGGTGGTTTTGTTGACAGTATGATGGACGTCTCAACTTTTGCATATAGTACTGTCTTTCTGGTGAGTTTTTTGATGGCGAATCTGGTTAGTAGCTTGGTCTAGTAAATATTAGTGTTATTCGATGTGTATATCCATTGTGCATGTTGTGCATCGTTCTGGGATAGCAGCTATAAAAAAGGAGTTTTTGGAGAATTCATACATCCAACTCTTCAACGCACACTTTCTTTCTCTTTGAAAGTGTGGAACATGCTCCATGTTGCAGAGTGCTCCTTATCTAGATTATTACCTTGTGAGACCAGAGTGTTTTGGCGATGGTGTGGGGTCAAAACTTCTTGGGAACTCCGCCGTGACTTGTACCAAGCTTGTGCATGGAGTGGGGCTACAAGTTTTGCCTATCATATTTCCAGGGATCTTTTCTATCAGTGCATAAATGGGGAGAGATCCTTTCTAGCAGTGCACATGCCTTATTAGGTAGTGCCAAGGAACAAAAATTCGTTTCGTTTCGGTCGAAACACACGAAACTTTTCGGTTTCGTGGGCCACCGACACGAAACAGTAGAGGAATCTCGAAAATCCATGGTCTCGACAAGTTTCGAGTGTTTCGCTGTGTTTCGTAGGAAACACTTTTGTTTCGACCGAAACATTCACGTGATTCGACAGGGCAGGAAAAAGGGGTGGAATCAAAATGAACAAGAAGAGAAATTTGGGGGAATCAAAATGATTCAAGAAGAGAAAGAGGCAACAGACTGTATAAAAACACTTACTTGGGCTAGGGTTAGCTGACCTCTTCTTCTTCTTCTTCTTCTTCTTCTTCTTCTGCTAATCTAGGGTTTCCCTGACCTCTTCTTCTTCTTCTTCTTCTTCTGATGATGATGATGATGATGATGATGATGATGGTGATGAATCGATGATGGTGATGAATCATCGAATCGATGATGGTGATGAATCGATGATGATGATCTAGGGTTCCATGTGGGTCTAGCTCGAGACTGTCTCTCTCTCTCTCTCTCTCTCTCTCTATTTATCAGCATCACCAGTGGTATGTAATATAGGAGTAGACTGAGTAGTATGTAATATTATAGTACTTATATATTGTTATCACTATATTAGTTACATCTTTATAAAAATGTAAAATATTAGTCATACTTTATTTATTAATTGAGTTCACATTTGCTCACCCTGGGTGAGCATAACCCAAGCACCCCATTGGCCAATGCAGTGGGACCCAGGATTAAACAATTGTGCATTAGTCAATGGGGTGCTTGGGTTATGCTCACCCAATCATTAAATGTGCATTGGCCAATGTGGTGCTTGGGTTATGCTCACCCAACCATTAAATAGGTGAGCAAAAATGCACTCTTATTAATTAGTCTTAAAATTTGTTTTTAAAAAAATATAGTTTATAAATCTGCTAAAAAAAATCATTACAGGTTATAAATATATTAGTGTTATATAATTATATTGTTATTACTAGATGAGTTATGTGGTTTAAGTATTAAAAAAAAAAATAGCATTATGTGGTTTAATTATTAAAAAAACAATTAGTCATACTTTATTTATTAAGTTTAATTTTTTTTTTTTAAAAGTACCATTTATAAATCTGTTAAGCCTGAACCAGTTTATGCACCTGCTCGACACTCTACAGCCGGTTGGATGTGAATTTGTTGGATGAACAACCATTTATATTTTAGAGATGTCTTATTAGCTCCTTATGTGCTTATATGTAACTTTTCTTTTCTATGAATGGTGTTTTCTGTATTCTATGAACTGCTTGACAGTAGAGTAACGCCTAAATTATCATGTATTTTCAATTTGAACTATATATTATTGGTATAACTACATATATAGACCACTCAAAGGTTCAATTAATCAATTATAAGCTTTACATATGCATACAGTTTAGTTTGAAGTAATGTTTCCACAAGTTTCTTTGTGTTTCCAGATTTTTCCGGTGTTTCCACATGTTTCCGAAACGTTTCCGTTTCCGGGAACACCGAAACACTACTCCGAAACGAAATTTTGATCCTTGGGTAGTGCATATTCTATCCGAGTGCTATGCTTCTTTGTGGTGCTTGGGACAGTGACTGCTTTTTACTTCTCTCCCCATGTTTTAGGGATGAAGATTGCGACTTTGGGATGAGTTGGTGATAACTAATGTTTCTGCCCTTTTGCGTTGCGAGCCCTCTTTTCGCGAAAGTACTGGGCTACTGTGGCCTGGGATTTTTGTTTTTAGGAGGCCTTGGCCGGATGCAAAATGGTTGTACAAGCTCTCATTGTAAGGTCCTGAATTAAACAATCATCGACAGAGACATGGTGATCCGGACTTTGTTCCTCGTTCTGAATCTGATCCCAGTAAAAGCATGAGTGTCCCGTTTTAATGTATGTATTGGGTCTGTACGAAACTCACATGTTTATCCTTGTTATGTATTGGTGTATGTATTAGGTCTGTAATGAGAATCAGACTTTCTCTCGTCTTCTTGCACTTGTGATTGGTGATTATGACGTTTGTTGATTGATTTTTTTTTTAAATTTTTTTTATCATTTCCCTTTTTGTGGAGAGCTATTGGGAGTGGTGGTCGGGATTTGTACCCGTATGGCCTTGGTGAGGTGAAGCGGTGGGGAGCATGGTGAGGCGGAGAAGTAGGGGTATAATGCACAACCCATTTTTGAGGAGAATGTGGTAGTCAGGCTACCAGTGTTGTAGAGTGCTTTAGGTGTTGAGTCGGCAGATGTGGTGGCGGCCGTCCATGCTGTTACGCGTATATACTTACCTGGGTTTACTGAGCGGGGAGCCCGTGAGATGATGTACCGCCCAGATAGGGTATGTAGGCAGTTCGGCCTCGATCAAGTGTGGTTTTAGGCTCGTCGTTCCAGTGTACCGGTTTGCGCGATTGCTATGAGGGGCGTAGTAGTAGCATGGGCCCTGACACTGTGGTACTGGTTGGGCCGGAGACTTCTGGTTCTTGTGTAGGCGAGTATGCTTCTTTCTGGCGACATGCTCAGGTAAGGTTCTACGTGTATTGTGATGTCGTGCCTATGCCGCGGATAAAAAATGCGGACCCCTCGTTACGTGTGATAAGTAGTAAAGATGGTGCCACCCGTATTCATGATGCTTCTAGGTGGGGTAAATCCAGATTTTAGAGGACTGCTGTGTTAGTCGATGGCTTTGAATGGGATAGTGGTTTCTGGTTGATTGAGTTCGATAATTTTGAGGCAAGCCCCATGCGGAGAAAGAAAAAAGTGAGTGTCATTATTTATTTAATTTTTTTTAGGGGACTTTGTTAATTAATTTTTTTGCCTTTTACATGTGTATATATATATTTGTATGTTTAGGTCATGCAACACGTGGTAAATAAAAGGAAAAGGAAGAGTGGAGGCAAGAGGGGGCAATCTATCATCATTGATTCCGAGGACACCGGTGATGTGGGGTTATCTATTCCTTCGGATGATATTTATGACCTTTTTATGATACGTCTTTGGAGGATTCCTTTGTTGGTGGATGTAGGGGTTGCTCTGGTTCCTCGCTCGTGTGTGGAGGAGGTTTTATGTGTGGTACTACTGGAGACGAGGCAACTGTAGTGTTGGACGGAAATCAGAAGTGTGAGACTAGTACGGGGGGCGGACAGCGAGAACAACCGGAGAGAGCGGAGATGGGGAGCGATACTTCTGATGAGATCTTGGAGCGTATGCCGTTACCGGTGGTAAATGTTTCGGGTTCTTCGTTTGTTGCAGGTGTTTTTGGTTCTAGCCGCTCTTTGAGTGGTGTTCGCTGCTTTTGTTCCGTTGGGATTGCGCTTTCACTCTCAGATTCCGGCTTTGGGAGGTTCGCAGGTTCTTCTTCTAGTGCTAATACTGTCCTTGGGTCAACTATCGGCGGTGGTGGGGCAAATGTGTCGCTTGGAGTTTTTCGATTTGGTAGTGATACTACTTTAGAGCTGCAGTCGACTGATATCGGTGGGCGGGCGTCAGGATCCGATGCTATCTATCCTATATCCTTCGGTGGGACTACTGAGGCAGTTTTGGGGTCAGCTTCCGATGCAGTTGGCGGTGTTATTACTTCTGCATTAGCTCCTGGGTCATCTCTTGTTGTGGTTTCTTCATCTCGTGCGAGTTTTTCAGAAGGCGGGTTCTCTGTTCCGAGTTTGGCCAGTATCTTAGGGGAGGTACTTGATGATGTCCCTTTCTTGGCTGTTACTCGTGCCACTGAGGAGGCTGTGTTGAGGATGGTATACCGTTACCCTCAGACTTTTTCTCCTTCTGTTATGAAGGTTGCTGCTGGTTTGAGGTCTTTTTTCTTGAGTACGCTTACATCTATAGTTTGGAGTCTGTTTGCTACTAATGTAGGAGACTTGAGTGCGAGTGCTCTAAATAACATGGCGAACGAACTTAGGTCTTTCAGGGAAGTGATGGGCTTTGATTTGTCTTAGTTAGAGTCGTGTGTGGCCTTGGTTAGGGTGGCCACTAGTTTGAGATGCGTAGATGCCGAGATGGCGAGCCTGAGCAGTAGGATGTTAGAGATAGAGCAAGAAGAATCTGAGTTAGAGCGTCGATTGGCTGCGCTGAAAGAGGACAGGTCGAGGTGTGGGGATCGTGAAAGGGCAGTTATTGAGATGCGTGCATATTTGAGCAGCTTGGGTACTTTTGAGGCTAGCGCCCTCTGGATGCCTGCTGATAGTCTTGGGATTGGAGATTTGTTTCCCGCTGAGGACATGGATGTTCTTTGTTCTTTCCGGTAGTCGTTTCTCTGCTTGGGTAGGCATGTGTGCTACGCCCTATTTTGTATCCTGTCCCGAGCATGGCGGGTATGTCCATTGCAACGCTTTTGTCTATTTATTTATAATACAACCTCTTTGTGTCCGTAGTTTTTTTATTTTTATTTATATATGTATATATATGTATGTATGCAATATATGTGATATGTGTGTGTGATAGGAGATAGAGGAGGAGGAACCTGAGAGCGAAAGGTTCGGGTGGAAGTCTCGGCTATTTTCCTTTCCTCTCCCCCCCCCCCCCCCCCCCCCCCCCCCCTTTTTTTTTTTTATAAAGTGAAATGAAATAAAATAAAATAAGAAAAAAGCTTTTTATATGCCCATATGTGGTGCATACAGAGATAAAGGGGTGGGGATAAAAGTTGCTGAGAGGCTCATGTGGTTACCACACGCTAGTGTACGGTTAGCTTTTAAGTAGTGTATAAAAAGGAGCACATATACCTTATTTGGTGAAGTAGATTATATCGTTTTAGGTGAGTCAAAGGATGGCAGCTTCATCGTGGGCGTCCAATTCGGGGCTGAGTTTTCCACGGCTACCGGAGACGTTTGGAGATGCACAAAGTGGTTGGCGAGGTATTCCCGTATGGGAAATACTTGTGCCTTATTTGAAGAAGGTATATGTAAATTATCCACAGGCGTTTACCGGTTTAACATATATGGATCAACAAGAAAGATTACTAGCTTGTAAGATGTTGAGTAACGTACTTTTAGAGATGTCGAGGACTAACCTGGGGAATGTTACCTACGATTACATGCAGCGAGTGAGAGGTGATATACATGATATAACCACACAGGGGCTGCGGTTGTTGTGGCTAACGGAGCATCTGGATATGGTGGTCTTATTGCGACAATTTGTGGAGGCCAGAAGGAGAAGGCAGTTCGACGAGCGACAATTTGTTGCAGCTAGTGAGGACTTTCGAAAGGTGCGAGTGGAGCTGGTAACTACGGCTGGTCAGTGGAGGAGGCTGGACGTGCCTCGTACAGCGCAGCAGGAAGCTCGAGCGTTGCAGCTTCAAGCGGCCGTGGATCGTGGTGAGTAGGAGTGTGGGATGTATGAGGAGAGGTTGGCAAGATCGAGAATCGTAGAGCAACGTTCGAGGGCAGGGATTGCTACAGATGAAGTTACTAGCGAAACTTTGGTGATTGCAGGACTGTTTGTGGAATGAGCAACTACTGTTGAGTTTTTGACGATGGGTTACTTGGGCAATTTAGGCTATAGTGTGGTGAGTTGAGTTGACTTCACAACTTGTAAATGTCAGTTATTATTATTATTATTTTTTAAAGCTTGGTGTTATGATAATGTCGACAATATGGTGAAAACATCTTTGAGGACTAGAAGTGTCAAAATAGGTTGCTCATAAACGATGTAGTACACATGTTCTTGTAGGAAACAATTTTTTCCAGGGCAGACACACAGAAAAACTGAAAGAAAAAGGCAATACAACTAAAAAAAAAAATAGACAAAAGTCTTGCCTAAGCATGATATAGCTTTAACTATTGGGTATTGATAGGTCCAGATATGGAGTTTTCACCAACCTTCTGGATCCTATAGTACCCGCTGGGATTAGCTTCTTTGACTTCATAGGGTCCTTCCCACTGCGGTGTGAATTTGGGCGCCGAAATACCCCGCATGATGTGCTTGGTTACCTTCAAAACTAAATCCCCTTCCTTAAAGACTCTCGGTCGGACCATGGTGTCATAAGCCCGTGCGATTTGCTTCTGATATTTTTGGAGGTTTGATCACGCCCTGTCCCTATGCTCGTCCAGTTGCTCGAGTATAACTGGTCGAGGGTCATGCAGAACCTCGCTTTTCATGGCTATTCGGGCAGAGGCCACCGCCAACTCTGCAAGTAGAATTGATTCGGCTCCGTAGACCAAAGAGAAAGGAGTCGCCTGAGTTGGTCGTCTCTTGGAGGTTTTGTAGGCCCAAAGGGCTAAAGGGACTTGGTCTGCCCATGTCTTGGGACAGTCCTTCATCGTCCTGCTTAAGATTTTCAGTAGTGTTTTATTTGTTGCTTCCGCTTGACCATTGCCTTTGGGATAATAAGGAGTGGACTTGTGGTGGGTGATGTCATAGGTTAGGAGAAGTTGTCCCACGTGCTTGTTGATGAATGATGTTCCATTATCAGATAGGACCACTTTGGGGATTCCGAAGCGGCACACAATGTGCTCTCGGATGAAGGCCGCTACTGCCAGTCCGACCGCTTTCCTCATTGGGATGGCTTCCACCCATTTGGTATAGAGTTCTGTAACTGCGAGGATCCAAATGTTGCCCTTTGATGCCGGAGAGATTGGCCCTATGAGGTCGAGAGCCCAAGCGTGGAATGGCCATGGTGTTGATAGCGCTCGCAAGTCAACGGCGGGTGCGTGGATTTGATTTCCATGGATTTGGCAAGGGTGACACCTTTTGACATGCCTTCTTGAATCCTCCTCCATCGTTGGCCAATAGTACCCCAGGTCCAAGAGATGGCAGTATAATTTTATTGCTCCTTGGTGCTCGAACTCATGTGCTTCGTTCAAGACTTGATGAATTTCTCCCCCAGCAAGACATCGCAGTGGCTCCCCATTGAAGCTGCGTCGGAAAAGCTGATTCTCATGAATGAAGAATTTTGCAGCCCGCTTTTTTATGATGGCTGCGTCAGCTCTATCAAAGGGGAGAGAGTTTTCGTTCAAATAATTCATGTATAGGTGTCGCCAATCCGATACCTGAGTCGTAAAATTGCATTCTTCCTTGCTTGGGTCTTCCGAGCATTTTGAGCAGGCTCGTTGGAGTATGGAGGCTTCTTTAGACATTTCAGGCCAGTAGTACCCTTTTCTCTGTATCACCCAATAGAGGCTGACATCCTTTTCTCCCCCTACGTATCGTGCCGGGGGCACGAAAATAAAGGTTGCATCCGAGGAGGGTGAAGCTCTTTAGGTTTGACACTGCTATTTTTCCTTCGCGACTTAGTAATTGGGTGATGATAGGTGCTCTCCAGTCGTTGATTTCCTCAGGGGGTAGTAGTTCCAAAACCGTGCATGGGAGGGTTCTTTTGATGATTTCAATACGAGTGGAGCCTTCGGATGTGTCAATTTTCGAAGCAAGGGTTGCCAAAGCATCTGGGAAGCTATTGTCTGATCTTGGTGCATGCTCTATCCGAATGGCCTTAAATTTGTCCGATAGCCTTTGAACTTTGGTTCTGTATTCTGCCAATACCGGCTCTTTGATCGCAAATTCCCCCGAGGTTTGTTTGACAACAAAATTGGAGTCGCCCTTGATGCATAGGCGGGTGACACCCATGTTGGTGGCTGCCAGGAGTCCTAATATCAGCGCCTCATACTCCGACTCGTTATTTGAACACTTGAAGTCAAGCTTATAGGACAAATGGAGTTTGGAGTCATCTAAGTGGGATATCAAGTTGATTCCTGCTCCTCCGAGTGACGTAGAGGATCCGTCAAAGCTGAGAGCCCATTCTCCTAGGTCTTCAATCGTCGTTGCGCAATCGAGTTCTTCTCCCGGAAGTGTTTCCCAAGGCAGTTCGAATTCTCCGCTAGGGAATTGAGCTAGTAAGTCTGCCAGTGCCTGGCTCTTGATTGCTTTTGGTGTTACGCAAGTGATATCAAATTCGGCCAAGAGAAAGAGCCACCTCGCCATTCGTCCTGAGAGAGCAGGCTTAGATAAGAGGTATCGCAATGGGTCACACCTCGTAACCAAGTGTAGGACGTGACTGAGAAACTAGTGCCTGAACTTTTGAGCTGCGAAGGTGAGTGCGAGACAATGGCGCTCGATGGGAGTATATCTTATCTCAGCATCACGGACCACCCGACTAATGTAGTATACCGACTTCTCCTGTCCATCAATCTCTTGGGTGAGCAATGCCCCAATAGATTTGTGTGTAGATGTGAGGTAGAGGAGCAGTGGCTTTTCCTGTGTCGGAGCCACCATGGTAGTGGGTGCCGACGAAGCTCTCTTGATGGCTTCAGAAGACTCCTGGTGGATCTGCTCCCATCTAAATTTGGCCTTCCCTTTCAACAGATCTCCTAGGGGATGAGAGATTTCTGCCAATGCCGGAATGAACCTGCGGAGATAAGACACCCTTCCCATGAACTGCTTCAATTGCTTCTGGGTAGTTGGCGGTGGCATGTCCATGATTGATTTGGCCTTTGTCGGGTCCAAGTCGATGCCATAGCGGTAGACTACGAATCTGAGGAATTTTCCTGTCGTAACCCCAAAGGCGCATTTGAGCGGGTTCATTCGGAGCTTGAATTTTTTGCACCGCTCAAAGACGGCACAAAGATCGTTCTCATGGCCTTTTCCTTGTTTGGATTTTACCACGATATCATCACGTAGTCCTCCAAATTATGGTGGAGCATATCATGAAAGATGGTTGTCATTGTCCTTTGGTAAGTGGCGCCTGTGTTTTTCAGTCCAAAGGGCATGACGGTGTAGTAAAAGTTGCCAAAGGGGGTGCGAAAGGCTGTCTTTTCTACGTCTCTTGGGTCCATCTTGATCTGATTGTAGCCGCTGAACCCATCCATGAAGGAGAAGTCTTGATGCCTGGATGTGACGTCGATTAGAGTATCGACATTTGGAAGGGGGAACTCATCCTTCAGACATGCTTTGTTAAGGTCCCTGAAGTCAACACAGACTCTAATCTGGCCATTCTTTCTTTTTTACCGGTACCACATTCGCCAACCAAGTAGGGTGCTTGATGGGCTTAATGAATCCGGCATGAAGGAGCTTTTCCACCTCGGTTTTAATCTAGAGTTTTAGTTCATGTCGAAACACTCGAGGCACTTGTTACACTGGCCGATGGTTTGGATCGACATTGAGCTTATGTGTTACTAAGGACATGTCCAGTCCAGGCATCTGGTCATAAGCCCAAGCAAATACGTCAATGTATTCCTTGAGAAGGGAAACCAGTGCGACTCGCTCCTCCGAGGTTGTTGCTTTGGAGATGAAGATGATACGAGGGGTTCTCCCTTCTGGTGCGAGGTTGATTTCCTCCACTTGTGGTCCTGCGGTGCACAGTCCATCTTGGAGCGTTTTCGGAGCTATCCTGAGTTCGCTAGCCTCGGGCGTGTCTATGGTATTGCATGTTGGGACTTCGGGACTGTATAGTGAAACTTTTGGCCCCGTCCCCACGAACCGTCATAAGCAACGGTACACAAAGCGACCATCGGGGAGCTTGATTCGAATGCATTTCGGGGAGGTACACAAAGCGATGGTACACAAAGCGACCATCGGGGAGCTTGATTCGAATGCATTTTGGGGAGGTACTACGGTGGCGTTTCTGTTTTTCCTTTGGAAAGAAATCCTCTTTTTGGGCATCTTCCCATTTCGGGAAGGTTAGGCCACGTGGTGGGACCGGCGGCGTGGTTTCCCCTTCAGAGCACAGCTCGTCGAACAGCTCCGCTTCTGCCATATGAGCTTTGTGATTTCCGAATGGTTTAAGGTGCCGGCAACGGTGAATACCTTCCTACCCTCGCTAGTATTCACTTTTCCTTTCATGCATTGATGATAGGTGGATGGTACGATGCCGAATTTGTGCATCCATTTGCGTCCCACAAGGAGGTGATAGGAGGTATCTGCGTCGATCACGTGGAATATGGCCGGTGCTTGGAACTTTCCGAGGGGAAGTGATGTGGTCACAAACCCAATTATTCGGCGCATGTCATTGCCGAACCCTGCGATGTCCATGGCTTGCGGTATAAGCCTCTCATTGGGGATACCAGTGGCCCTGAAGGTGGTTAATGGTATGATGTTGGGAGAGGCTCCTCTGTCGAGCAATGCTCTCTTGAATTCTACCTCGTGGACCGTAGACGAGACATACAACGGGCGATTATGTGGATGTGGGACTTGTATGTCGGAATCTGTGAAGGTAATTGTTGATTCGGCCTCTAGAGCAGCACGTCGTACAGAACCCCCGGTGGCTATGCTCGCCTGTTGGTAAGTTTCGGCAACCTGCAGAATAGCCTCGGTGGCTTCGAGGCGTGCTTTTTCGCAGAACCCAACCTGGTTAAAGAAGCATCTGAACTTGGTGAGGTCTTTGACTTTTGATGCCGTGAACTCTATGGTACTTCGGGAGGGATTTGTCACGACCATGCTGGTGGAGGGGCTTTTAGCCATCGGTGGTGCCTCTTCTTCTTCGTCAACAAGTTCGATGAGAGGAGCAGCTACTTCCATAGGTGAAAACATCCTGGGAAGGTCAATGGTAGGGGAGGCGAAGTTTCCCAAATGGTGGGAAACTATGTGGACAGAGACCATATTAACAGCTCCTCCGTTGTGTCCCCGAGGTGGGCGATGTGTTTCGTCAGTAGCATCGGGCTGGGTAGTGGTTACCAGTTCTCCGTTGGCTATTTTCTTATGGAAGATGCCGCGAAGGGTCCAACAATCTTTCGTGGCGTGTTTTACTATCTGGTGATAAGCACAATAATTGTATTTTGCTTTGTCAGCTTCGGTTGAGGGTCTCGTTGGCGGACGAAGGGTGATTACTTCATCCCTTGTCCACCTCTTCAGTACAACAAGTACTTCTCTCATGCTGCAAGGGAAAGGAGCCGGTGTCTCAGTTTCGTCCCTTCTGCGCATGTTATCATTGTATTCTCGGTCTCGTCCACTTCTCCTTTCTTCGGTTACAGCGGCGATTGGGTAACGACGGGGTGCCGACGGGCGAGTTTCCCGGTGTGTCCTTGATGGCATTTTGACATCTTTTGCTAAGTTTCGGGCAGCCACCATGAGATCTAAGAATGCTGGAAACGAGTGATTGATAAGGTGAATCCTGTAATCCCGGAGCATCTCATGTACACAGAGCTGGACTAGGCTCTCATCTGTGGTGTTGTCATGACATTCCATGGCAAGGTCACGGAATCTGTCCACATACTTAACCAGGGGTTCATTTTCGCCTTGGGTCTCTCGAGCGAGGGAGATGGTGGTGACCTTTTCTGTTACGCTAAAGAATTTTGCGTGGAACATTGATGCCAGCTGAGCCCAGGAAGTGATAGAACCAGGCTCGAGGTTGGCATACCAGGTGTATGCCCTATCGGTCAGGGATTTAGAAAACTCTCGGAGACGCAAGTTTTCGTCCTCTCTGTAAGTGCCCAGGCTGTCGAGAAACCTGGCCACATGTTCTTTGGAGTTTCCCCGCCTGCCGTCGTATCTTGCAAAGTGTGCATTGTTATATCCCTCTGGGTAGGGGAGACTGGCCAACCTAAGTGGATAAGGAGGCCGAGTGTCCAAAGTAGGAATAGGAGACGTCGACAGGGCTTTTTCTTTCAGTAGTGATTCCACTTCGGCCAAGGTGACGAAACCAGTAGGGGCTTGCTTCTCTGCTTCGGGGACCACGCCAGTGGGTGTCGCCCCTTTTGTTTGTGTGTTCTGCTGATTGTTATCATCGGAAATGTTAACTGAGGTCCTGACCACATCATCCAGCCCATAGGTGCCGTTTGGTGCCGCTTGGGGAGTTGCCTTCTAGGCCATAGTGGTCAGGGTTTCAATGATGGGGCGATTCTATTCCTCCAGTCTCTGAAAATGCTTTTGTTGTCCTTCTATTTGTTCTAGCTGCTTTAAGATGTCGAGCTTGACGTCCGCAGTAATGGACTCTTGAGAATCATGAGTCTGTGACTGAGTCGGATTGAAGCTCAATGGGTTGGCGTTTGACCCGGTAGGTTGGGTTTTGGACTTCATGGGGCATCCGGATATCTTAGGAGGCTGTTGTTCTCGTTCGCTAACCATTCTTGTGAGTATATCTCCCACTGTGGTTGCCAAAATGTGCGAGTTCTTTTTGTGGTGTATGTAAGAGATACAGAGAGATATAACACGCAAGCTTGGATTAGTACACATGGAGCAATATGTAAGGTATGAATGAGAGTACAATGAGTTAATAAAGTATAATAATAATAATGAAGATAATGGGATCCGGAGAGACTTCGGGTTCGGATGAGAACTGAAGTAGCCCCAAGTGAGAGAGAGAAAGCAATATGTATCTTGTCAAAGGGTGATGGGTGAATATTGGAATAAAACGAAGGATATAATAAAATCGAATGGTCTTGGTGAGACGAAGGATATCTAGGGCGAAGGGTGTTAGTAAAACGAAGGATATTGGAAACCGAAGGTGATGGTGAAGCCGAAGGGTCAAAGTAAGGCGAAGGGTCTAATTGAGCTCAAGACAATGGGAATGTGTTGTAAGTGGGTGAGAGCAGGAATAGCTGCTAATCCTTTGCTCTAGTGTAGGGTTATGTCGGGTTGGGTAGTTTGGTGTAGTAAATGAGGCTACTTATTTATACTTGAGGCCGGTGGTGTAGTTGCAAAGTTTTGACGTGACAGAGCGAAGCCGAGTTGGCATCCTTTTACTGGGCTGTTTGTTTAAGGTAGGTGGACGGTATGGATGGTTTAAATGCTCATGTTTAAGGTAGGTGGAGGTATTGAATGAGATATTGATCAGTCATGGTCTTCGGGAGAAATGAGTCAAATAGAGAAGGTATTGTCCCTCGGTGGCAGACGAAGGTTGTGAGGTTAGTCAAGGGGGAAAGATATGCTATTGGTGCAGATGTTAAAGCGAGTGAAGATACCAAGGCTCATGCCATTGGTGTAGAGGATTAAGCGAGGGCAAGTGTCGAGGAGTGCAGATGGTTTCAGCGAGAGAGGGAACCAAGGTATTTTCTATTGGTGCAGTCCATTAAGTAATCTTGAAATGACTAAGCACGGATGGTCAAAGGTTTGGACCAGCTTTGCAGCGATGGGCTTCGCTTATTGGTCGTGAGGTTGGTTGGGGTAAAGCACGTTTGAAAGTCACGTGTCTCTCTCTCTCTTTGGGACCAACCCTAACCTTACCCATGAGGCGTAGGTTAGGGAGATGCCTTTGGCTCTAGCCACCTAACCATGAGTTTCCGAAATCCCAGCGGACCTAACCATCCTTAGGTATTGCTTCCAAACCAAGGATGGGTGTCCGAGAGGTGAGTGTGTGTATATTTGAAGTGTTCTTCCTTTGTGGGCTACTCCTCAAAGTGGGCTACTCTGAGGTGAGGCTTTCGGAGTGGGCTAATCCGAAGTGAGGCTTCAAAATGGGCTACTTGAGGTGGGCCTCAGTGCGAGTTTCTTAGTCATGGAGTTTCACAGTGGGCTCTGCGGGTGGGCCCATTTGAGGTGAAGCTTCGGCGAGGCTTCGCAGTGGACTCATGGGCTTCGGAATAGTGGAGCTTCGGAAGTGGTGAGTTTTGGAAGTGGGCAACCTGGGTTGGGTTAGCGGTTGGTATTGATGGGCCCATGTGGAGTGCATAATTAGTGGTGATGTTGTTACACGTGGAGTCGTTGGTGATGTGTATTGGTCAAAGTGTATGAGTCGTCAACTATTACCTACAAACATTATGTGCACAATAAAATTTCATGTCCTTATTTCCAAGAATATCAAAATTTTTCATAAGAAGCAAAATCAATCAAGAAATCATCTAATAATTCCCATGCGATCCACATGATCTTTATAAAGTTTAGTCGGCAATCCTTTGGTCATGGGATCTGCAACCATTAGTCCAGTGCTAATATATTGGATATCCACTTCTTGCTTCTTAATGTGATCTCTAACAACGAGATACTTGACATTAATGTGTTTGCTACGACTTCAACTCTTTATCGTTCTTAGAAAAGAAAACTGCAGCTGAGTTGTCACAATAAAGTTTCAATGGCCTTGCAATTGAATTGACAGCTCTCAGTCCAGAATTAAAATTCCTTAACCATAACGCCTGTGACATTGCTTCATAACATGCAACAAATTCTGCTTCCATGGTGGATGAAGCAACTATAGTTTGTTTAGTACTCCTCCAAGATATTGCCCCTCCAGCAAGAAGAAATACATATTCTGAGGTTGACTTTCTTGTGTCTGTACATCCGCCAAAATCAGAGTCTGAATACCCAACTACCTCCAAATGATCAGAATGCTTGTATGTATGCATACAATTCTTGGTTCCTTGCAAATATCGCATAACTTTCTTAGCAGCTTTCCAATGATCAATGCCTGGATTACTTTGATATTTGCCCAACATTCCTACTGCAAATGCTATATCAGGTCTTGTACAAACCTGTGCATACATCCAAGCTTCCAACCAAGGTTATTTAAGGCGCAAGGCGCAAAGGTCCCCTGGAGCCTAGGCGCGAGGCGCAATCCGAGGTGCGCACCCGAGTGAAGCGAGGCGCACTTTTATATGATTTTACATGTAAATAGCTTATCTAAAATATGATTTTAGATGATTATAATCCGATTTTAGATTATTATATACAAGTTAAAGAGATTAAATCATCAATAATGAACACTTTAGCCTATAAGCAGCACTCTCCATTTATCTAAATGTAAAAAAGACATTATTAATTGAAAATCCATAGATTCCAAAAAAAAAATAGTATAATTATAGAATCAGATATTATTGTAGACTAGTAGTATAGTATAGTATCATACCAAAAAAATAAAAATAAAAAAAAATGACGGTTTGTCACTTTGAATTGTCTGTTTCGCAGACTTGAAGAAGAAGAAGAAGGAAGAAAATGAAGACAACAGCGAAGAAGAAGAAGGAAAAAGGAAAAAAAAAAAAAAAAAAGAGGATTCGCGAGACAGTCGCAATTAGGGCTAGCAACTGTGAAGAAGAAGAAGAAGAAGAAGAAGAAGAAGAAGAAAAGAGCCGCGAGACAGTCGCAATTAGGGCTCGCGATTGTGAAGAAGAAGAAGAAGAAGAGAAGAAGAAGAAGAAGAAGAAACAAGATACATACCTGGCTATGGATTCAAGTCGCGACCGTCTTCTGTCTTCTTTCCCTTCTTCTTTTTTTTTTTTGGTTCACAAGGTGCAACTGATTGGGATTGGGGGATTTTGGGGGTAAAAAAATTTGAGATTGGGTCTCAATTTCGCTAGGCGAGAGCCTTATGCGCCCTGAGCCTCACGCCTAGGCGCGCCTAGAATGCGCCTTCTTGAAGGGGCCTCGCCCAACCTAGGTGAGGCTCACTGCCTGCGCCCGCCTGCGCCTTGGGCGTGCCTTTCACAACAGAGCTTCGAACCGCAGATGCGTAAGGTATACCTTTCATCTGCTCCTTTTCCAATTCTTTTTGTGGACACTCATTTTGATTGAATTTATCACCTTTCACAATGGGTGCAATTGTAGGAGCACAATATATCATTCTGAATCTTTCCAAAACTTTTTTGATGTAAGCCTTTTGAGGTAGTCCCAATATTCTCTGTGATTTATCTCTGTGAATCTCTATGCCAATGACATATGAGGCTTCAATCATATCCTTCATTTCAAAGTTTTGGGAAAGAAATAGTTTTGTCTCCTTTAACAAACCCAAATCACTGCATAGTCTGCATGCAAGTAAAATGTCGTCATCTACATATAGGGCTAAAAATATATACTTACTCCCACTGGTCTTAAGGTATATCCATTGATCCACAATGTTTTCTATGATACTGTAGGAGGTAATCACATTGTGAAATTTTATATACCATTGATGGGAGGCTTGTTTTAAGTCCATATAAGGATTTCTTTAACTTGCATATAAAATGACTATTTTTATCAGTGCAAAAACCTGCAGGTTGAGTCATATATACCGTCTCCTCAAGATCCCCATTTAAAAATGTTGTTTTCACATCCATTTGATGTAGCTCTAAGTCAAAATGAGCTACTAATGCCATGATTATCTTAAATGAATCCTTCTTATAAACTGGAAAGAAGGTTTCATGGTAATCAATACCTTCCTTTTGAGTGAAACCTTTAGCTACAAGTCTAGCCTTATATCGTTCAACATTACTCGAGGAGTTTCTTTTGGTCTTATAGACCCATTTACAACCAATGACTGATGTTCCATTTGGTAACTCAACGAGATCCCAGACTTGATTTTTAGCCATAGATTCCATCTCTTCTTCCATGGCATTATGCCGAAGTGTGGGATTTTCTCCACTCATGGCTTGTGAAAATGATACTGGATCATTTTGAGGTCCAATGTCAAAATCTGACTCTTATAAGTATACAACGTAATCGCTAGGGATTGCAGGTTTCCTTTGCCTTGAGGATCTTCTGACTCCCACTATTTCATCTGCATTTGTGCATTTGAGATAGCAGGTTCTTCATGAACTTGTTCCTCATGAGGTGGTCGATTTAGAATTGGTTGGTTCTCAAAGAAACTTTGTTGTTTTCTTTGAAAAACAATCAATTCTGTATCATTTGGAAATGACCCAGGTTGATCCCTTATCTCCTCAAGTTCTACTTGTCGAGGAAAACCACTCCCATTAAGTTCTAAACCCTAAAGGAATTTAGCATTCCTAGCTTCAACAATTCTCTCCGTGTGGTGAGGACAATAAAACCTATAGCCTTTGGAGTTTACTGCATAGCCAATAAAATAGCCACTAATTGTTCTTGGATCCAATTTCTTTAAGTGTGGATTATAAACCCGCACCTCAACTGGACATCCCCAAATGTGTAAATGGTTTAAACTAGGTTTCCATCCTTTCCATAGTTCAAATGGAGTCTTAGGCACACTCTTAGATGGAACCCTATTTAATATCTACACTGTTGTCTTTAATCCTTCACTACAAAGGGATATAGGGAGATTAGAATTACTAATCATATTCCTTACCATGTCCATTAGCGTACGATTCCTTCTTTCAGCCACACCATTCTGTTGAGGTGTGCCTGGCATTGTATATTGGACAATGATGCCCTCCTGTTCAAGGAACTTAGCAAATGGACCAGTCATTTGTCCCTTTTCTGTTTGCCTTCCATAGCACTCCCCACCTCTGTCAGACCTTACAATCTTAATTTTCTTTTTTTGTTGTCTCTCTACTTCTGCCTTATAAGCCTTAAAGACATCTAATGCTTCAGCTTTGTCAAATAGAAGGTAGAGATACATGTATCTTGTATGGTCATCAATAAATAAGATGAAACCGTTAAAACAGGGAGGAGTAAATGGCCCACAGATATCGGTGTGTATAATCTCCAAAATCTCAGAACTTCTTTTGGCACCTTTACTGGACTTGACAGTTTGCTTACCCTTTATGCAATCCACACAAGTTTCAAAATTAGTAAAATTAAGGCCTTTGATTATCCCATCATTTACTAATCTTTTCATTCTTTCTAAGGAGATGTGTCCTAATCTTCTATGCCACAACATAGAAGAATTCTCATTAACAATAGCACGCTTTATGCCAATATTACCATCAAGCACAGATAAATTATTACATTCAAAAGTTGAATCCAAATCAAATTTAAATAGTCCATCACCTAAGGTTCTAGCACCAACAATCCTTTTATTTCTGGAAATAGAAAGCATAAGTTTTTTGAAATGAAAACTAAAACCAACTTTTGCAAGTCTTGAGACAGAAATCAAATTTTTAGGAAATGAAGGAATATAAAAAGTGTCTTCAAGCTCCAAAGAAAATCCACTTTTCAAAACAAGCCTAAAGGTTCCTACAGCTTCAACTTGAGACCGTATCCTGTTGCCAGAGTAGATGCTTTGTTCAGTTTCCTTCGGCTTCCCTAGGTTGAGAAAGCCCTGCATGGTATTGGCAATGTGAAGTGTAGAACCAGAATCAATCCACCAAATATTATTTGGAGCATCAACGAAAAAAATTTCATGACACAATAAAGATATAAGAGTGCCTTTCTTAAGAAGCCACATCTTATACTTTTCACAGTCCTTCTTGTGTCCCTTTTTCTTGCAAAAGAAGCATACATTGTGTTTGCCATCGCGCTTCATTGGCACATTTGCATACTTCTTGAACTTTGGAACACCCTTTCCCTTTCTTTCTTTATCACGAGTAACTAGATTTACACTTTCGTGTTTTACATCCAGTTTCTCATACTTAAGTCTTTCTTCCTCTTGAACACACCTGGTCAGTAGCTCATTAATTGACCATTTTTCCTTATGTGTGTTGTAGGAAATTGTGAAAGGTCCATACTCTACAGGAAGAGAATTAACACCAAATGGACTAGAAAGGACTCAGAAATATCAACCTCCAAGGACTTGAGTTGAGTAGAAATGTCCCTCATCTCCATAATGTGCTCACGCACACCTTTAGAATTGTTAAACCTTAAGCCTGAAAGCCTTTTCATAAGAGTACTAGCTAATGCCTTTTCAGACTTCACAAATTGCTCTTCAATAGCCTTCATAAAATCCTTAACCTTTTCACATACAGGGTTTGATCCCCTAATGCTTTTATGCACTCGAGATTTAATGAGCATTAAACTTAAGCGGTTGGACCACTCCCACCGCTCATCAGTGGAAATCTCATTTGGCGTACTTGATTCCGTGAGGGCTGATGGTTCGTCCACACGAAGTGCCACGTCAAGGTCCATATACCCAAGAGTAAATAAGGCAATTTCTTTCCAGTCAGAAAATTTGTCACCATTTAGCATTGGAATGCGGGAAGCATCATTAATAAAAAGCAGTAGAAATTGCTGCAATTACCAAGTAACACTATCAACCTTTTGTGCTATGAAGCATAAGCAATAATTTGAAATAATCAATATTATATTCAGCAATAAATTCTATCCTTCCTGTGGGCAAAGGTGCATCATGCATAGAATTTACTTATAACCAAGGATCAAAAATTCGTTTCGTTTCGTTTCGTTTCGGTTCGGTCGAAACAGCTAAAACTTTTCGGTTTCGTGGGCCACCGACACGAAACAGTGGAGGAATCTCGAACTTCCAAGGTGTCGACAAGATTCGAGGGTTTCGGTGTGTTTCGAACGAAACACACATGTTTCGCACGAAAACATGTGCTTGTGTCGAATCAGGTGCAGAGATCCATGTGAACTGAAAAAGGGGTTTGAAAATTGGGGCAAAGAGGAGATCACGAGAGAACAGTAAAAAAAAAAACAGAGAGAATACAGCGTGACATGTACTGACCTGTTATTCTTCATTCTTCTTCATCTTCTTCTTCTTTCTACTGGATCTTCCTCTTCTTCTTCTTCTTCTTCTTCGGCTTCTTCATCTTCATCGTCGACTCTCTCTCTCTCCTTCTTCTTCTTCTTCTTCTTCTTCGACGCCGACGCCGAAAGCTGTCGCCTCTCCTCTCTCTCTGCCAGGAGCCCAGTAAGTTTATATTCTTTTCTTTTTGTTTTTTTGTTTTTTTTTTATCGCCTCTTTCCTCTTGTATCTTATGTTATATATATGATATGATATAACAATACATTACCTGTATTATATTACTAATACAAGTTTAATTATTATAAGTAATATAAGTATTATATTATTTGTATTACTATATGATGATGCCAAAAATTGGTAAGAGTAAAGTAGAGCAGATTAAGGGGAGAGAGAGTGAGAGACCGGTTTTTTGTATGTGGTTCGGCCATGTTAATGAAGGTACCTACGTCCACGGGTGTGTCTGAGCACGTTCACTATATTGTAAAAGAGCCGGGGGCCTGTGGTGAACCAACAAGTCTGGAGCTACCGTAGGCCAGCCGGGCATGTAGATGAATGCTATAGAGGTGCTGTGTAGATTGAAAAGTCGACCCCTTCAATGGGGGGTGAGAGGTCTCTTTTATAGATGCAAGAGACCTACTCCTACATGGATAAGGAAATATAATCCAATTGATATAGATTGGCATTAATTGTGGGGGTTTCCTAATTGGATTAGGAAATAGTTTGCACTTTCCATTAGTCTTCTAGCTTGAGTAGGAAACTGCCTGTAATGCTCGGGATCATGTCTGTGGGCCTGGATGAGTTGTTCCCGCGGTGGGATGTGCCCGTGCGGTTTTTCCGACCTGTTGGCCAGGTCGTGGATGAACCCCTCGGGATGATGAGTTTCGGGTAGACTAGACCGCTCGGGCTGATGCTTGTTCGAGGAGTTGTGCATGATTTGACCGGGACGTGGACTGGCTGCTGATTTGAACCGCTTAGTCATAGGATAGAACCAATTTTGGGTGTATCAGCTGCCCCCCATTTCCAAGGTTGGCCAGATGCTATATCGAGGCAAGTTTTGAAATCAGTTTGATGTTACTTGCCACTGTCTGAGTGCTTGGGGAAGCTGCCTTGGGGCTTCTGAGCCTGGTGAGTCCTCAGGAACTGGCTGAGAGTTGAGACCCAGCCTAGCTCGAGACCTTTAAGTGCTCGGGAAGTGACCGAGAGTTGAGACCCGGCCTAATTCAGAGTCTTTGAATGCTCGGGAAGTGACCGAGAGTTGAGACTCGGCCTACTTCGGAGTCTTTTTGCTTGAGTTAGCCTCCAGGATGGTTATCTTCTACTCGTGAACCTTCATCAAGGTTGTGGGTAGCAGGGTTTTACCATGTTGGAAAAGCCGACCTAAAGCGTATTGCTTTAGGGTCCTTTGATGTTAACTCCCCAGGATGATTGCCTTCCACCCAGCCAGCCTTCGTCAATACTATTGGGAGAAGAGCTTGACCATGTTGGTGGAGCCGACCTAGAGCGTATTGCTGTAGGGTCCTTTTTGCTCCTCTATCGTGGGCCAACCTAAGAGATTTTAGTCCCCTCTATCGTCGGTTTGGACCTAAGTGGAGTTAATGCCTCTGAGTACTGTAGGTGCTCGGGTTGTCCAAGATTTTGACTTGGTTATCCGCGAGGCCTGTAGATACCCAGTGTGATTGCCTGTTTAGTTCACTGCGCCGTCTTGCCCCCCAAGCTTTCGCTAAGACGAGGGTCTTACAGAGGCTATGACTGTAGGTAACCGACTTGGAACATGGTGGTTGCAGGGTCTTTTGAAGCTTGCCATCATCAGCCACCTAGGGGGTTTGCCCCCATCGTCGGTTGGACCTAAGCGAAGCTTGTGCCTCGGGGTTAGGCCCGAGGTCTTTATATGCCTCGGGTTTAGGCCCGAGGTCTTTGTATGCCTCGCGGTTAGGCCCGAGGTCTTTGGATGAGCTCTCTGACAATCGGTGGAGCCTCATGTGGTGATCAGGCAAGTACCACCGTAGTCGGGCTCATCTCGAATAATGGAGACAGGGGGTCGGATGAAGATCGTCGGGCTCCTGATTTCTCTGGGTTAGAGGCAAAGTCGGAACTGCTTGATCCTGACCGATGTGAACTGGAGGTCGGGTCGGGACTGCCGAACCTTGCCTGCTGTGAACTGGAGATCCGGTCGGGGCTGCCTGACCCGGACTGCTGTGAACTGGTGGTCGGGTCGGGATTGCCGGACTCAGACCGCTGTGAACTGGAGGTCAGGTCGGGATTGCCTGACCAGGACTGCTGTGAACTGGAAGAACTGTCAGAACTCCCGGGCTGATCTCGCTTTCGCTTGCTTTCGGAAGACTTGTCGCTTTCTTGCCCGGGGTCTTTGGTCTTCAGAAACTCTTCAGTGTCAATGTATTTTCCAACCCTCTCAGAGAGCTGAACCAAAGTTTCCGGTCGGTTTCTGTGGAACGACGCGGCGCACTTGGTGTGTTGAACTCCCGAGCAGAAGGCTATGATGGCGATTGTCTCGTTCAAATTGCGGATTTGAAGCTTCTGTTGGTTGAACCGGTCGGTGAACTCCTTGAGGGACTCATTATTCCGTTGTTTGACCGTCAGCAGCTGCATGTCTGGCTTTGGCCGTTCATGCATGCCGGCGAACTGGTTGATGAACTGCTTGCTGAGTTGTTTGAAACTGCAGATCGATCGGGGCTCCAAGGAGTATAACCACTGCACGGTCGAGCCTTTCAAAGTGCTGGGGAAGGCTAGGCAGTGTAGTTCATCGGAGTTGGTGGCTATGGCCATCTGAGCCTTATAGGTCCGGACGTGGTCAACCGGGCTTCCCGAGTCGTTATAGGGATCTAGGCGAGGCTGCTTGAATTTGCGCGGGATGGAGAATCTTGTGATCTGGCTGAAAAACGGTGACTCTGTCTCGGTATTGGCTTGATTCGAAACACGGCTTTGACCAAGCTTTTTGGCCACTCCGTCAATCTGCTTCTGCAAGTCCTTGATTCGGGCTTCTACTCCTTCCCGACCGGTATCTGAGGGGTTGGTCGGATTGGTAGAAGAGGCTTCTTCTTCATGGTGGTGTGCTGTCCTCTGGGATCGGGCTCGGCTATGGCTTCGGGTAACCGTTCGCCTAGGGACAACTTGGCTCTTGACCGAGTGACCCTGGACTGATTCCCAGGCTATATGCTCCTGCCTTTCCTTTCGGGCAGCATGCCCACTGTTGATGTCTCTGGTATCCTCAACACGGGACGGGTTGGCTCGGGCACGTTGTCTGGTCAAGATCGGTTCCCGACCGTACGCAACGTTCCCGGGTCGTTTCCCGGCCCCTGGAGGACTACTTTGCTGGGCAAGCAGGGCTTCGATCTGTTGCTGGATTTGACGCTGGCCCTCGAGGAGTTGTGTGAGGGTCGCGATGATCTGCTCAGATGTCATGACTGCCGCAGCCGGTACCGGGGCCGGAGGAACATCCCGGTCGGGCTGCTGATCCGTCTTCTTAACCTTCTTCGGTGGCATGACGATCAGTCAAGAGATTTGTTGATGAGAAGACTTGTCGGTTCCCACAGACGGGGCCAAACTGATGATGCCAAAAATTGGTAAGAGTAAGGTAGAGCAGATTAAGGGGAGAGAGAGTGAGAGACCGGTTTTTTGTATGCGGTTTGGCCCTGTTAATGAAGGTACCTACGTCCACGGGTGTGTCTGAGCACGTTCACTATACTGTAAAAGAGCCGGGGGCCTGTGGTGAACCAACAAGTCTGGAGCTACCGTAGGCCGGCCGGGCATGTAAATGAATGCTATAGAGGTGCTCTGTAGACTGAAAAGTCGGCCCCTTCAATGGGGGGTGAGAGGTCTCTTTTATAGATGCAAGAGACCTACTCCTACATGGATGAGGAAATATAATCCAATTGATATAGATTGGCATTAATTGTGGGGGTTTACTAATCGGATTAGGAAATAGTTTGTACTTTCTATTAGTCTTCTAGCTTGAGTAGGAAACTGCCTACAATGCTCGGGATCATGTCTGTGGGTCCGGATGAGTTGTTCCCGCAGTGGGATGTGCCAGTGCGGTTTTCCCGACCTGTTGGCCGGGTCGTGGATGAACCGTTCGGGATGATGAGTTTCGGGTAGACTAGACCGCTCGGGCTGATGCTTGTCCGAGGAGTTATGCATGATTTGACCGGGACGTGAACTGGCTGCTGATTTGAACCGCTCGGTCATAGGATAGAGCCAATTTTGGGTGTATCACTATATTATATTAGAGAGCCATTTTGCTCACCCAAATTTGGTTCACCATTGCTTAAAAATATTAGTCATACTCAATGATCAAAATTAATTTTAAAATAAATACTTTTTTGCTTACCCCAAAATTGTTCACCCCAAATTGATCAAAATTAATTTTAAAATGAATACATTTAATACTGTGCCCCCACTGCATTAACAAATAGGAAAGAAGCGTGAGCAATTTTGGGGGGAGCAAAACTGTATTCATATAAAATTTAGATGTAATTTCTTAGTAATACTCATTAAAACTAATATTCTTAGAAATATAAAAATTAGTTACAACTTATAACTTATTACTTATATAAATTATATAACTAATGTAACTAATATTCTTAGAAATATAAAATTAGTTGTGAAATTAATAATTAGTTATAAAATTAATAATTAGTGTATTATACAATAATTTGTAGGAATAACTATTGGCTAGCACTCACATCGATAATCTCTGACATTTGTTGTATAATAATATAAGTTATAAGTTATATTCTTAGAAATATAAAATTAATTGTAAAATTAATAATTAGTTATAAAATAAATAATTAGTGTATACTAATTGCAGCCTATACTAATTAGTAATTAGTCATTTAATTGTGGTATACTAATTCTAATTTATAAATATTCTTATAAATATTAAGAAAAAATTAAATTAAATATTATGTGTTATGTGTAGGAATGTCAGGAAAAAATACAGATGACATTTCACAACCAACTGAAAAAAAGAGACGGCAACGAGATATTGGTTGGAAGCACGAGACACAAATTGGAGATAATTGGCAACATGTGCAATGCAACTATTGTCACAAAATAATGAATGGTAGTGGTGTGTCACGTTTGAAACAACACTTGGCTGGAGGTAATTCAAATGTTGAAAGATGTGATAAGTGCCCTTCAGCAGTCTCTAAAGCAATGAGGGACTACTTGAATCGTAATAAGACAGAGAATGAGAAAGTGAAAGAACAAAGAGCTCAAATGAGGAAGAATTTGATCGGAATTGCTAGAAAGAGAAGTGGGATTGAAATCAATGATTCAGATGATGATGATATGACAAGGGAGGAGAGAGATGATTTAGAGTACGCTAAACAACAATCTATTCACGATATTCATATGGCTGGTGAAATGTATAGAAGAGCAAGGGGGGAATCATCCACTCAAAAGGGAGGTGCAAATGCAATGCAAAAACTAATGCGATCTCGTAGTGTGAAAGAAGCTTGGAATAAGATGTCTACCAAATCACAAAAAGATAAGAAAAAAGGACTTGACATTCATGAAATGACTCCTTCATTGCATTGAAATAAGGAAGTCCAACAAGCAAAGTTAACTCATTTGTGGAATCCAAAAAAGTGGGTAATGTCGGCAAAACATGCAATAGCAAAGTTCTTCATATACGAAAATATCCCACCATCCAAGGCTCAAGGCCACTTTTATCAATTGATGATAGATGAAATTGCATTAGCTGGTGCAGGTGTCGTAGGGCCAACACCCTACGAGATTGGAGGGCCATTATTGGATGATGAAATAGAAGATCTAAGGGAATATATTGAGCTTTTCAAGAAGAAGTTTGACACTTATGGAGTCACCATCATGTGTGATGGGTGGTCTTCAACTACCAGATTAGCAATTATCAACTTCTTGGTTTATTGTGATGGAAAGGTTATTTTTCACCGATCTTTTAATGCTTCAAATAATGATAAGGATGCAACATTCATTTATGATCAGATGGATCAGACCATTCAACAAATTGGAGATAAACATGTGGTTCAGATCATCACAGACAATGGGAGTGCATACAAGAAGGCCGGTGAAATGTTGATGGAAGTGAATCCACACTTATATTGGACTCCTTGTGCAGCTCATTCCCTTGACTTAATCTTACATGATTTTGTTGGCATTGAGGCTGTGCGGAATGTCTTAGATAAGGCAAAGAGGGTCACAAACTTTATTTACAACCACAACAGAATATTGGCAATATACTGAACATACTGCAAAGGAGAATTGATTGTCCAGGGCAAACACGATTTGGAACCAATTACATTGCTCTTCAAAGTATTTTAGAGCATAAAAGTGGTTTGCAAAGGATGTTCACCTCAGATGATTGGGGTATGAGTGCTGGTAGCAAAGACGCAATAGGGAAGCGAGTACAAGCTACTATACTCGATGCCTAATTTTGGGAAAAAGCAAAGATTGTTGTCGTCATTCATGCACCTATTGCAAAGGTTCTAAAGATGGTGGATGGGGAGAGAAGAGCTACAATGCCATATGTATATGATGCAATGATACGAGCAAGACATGCCATTACAGAGATTGCCCCTAAATCTTGCAAGAAGTATCTTGACATTGTTGATGCTCGATGGAAGAAGAAAATCATTCAGCCAATTCACATGGCAGGTATGGTAGTGAATATTTACTATGCTATATTTAATTGCATATGTAGTGACTAATTCACGATATTCATTCGCTTCATTGTAGCTTACTATTTGAATCCCGCATACCAATACGAAGAAGGTGTAGGTGTGAAAGAAAGTTTGTTGAAAGCGCTTAGAGCCGCAGTATCTCGATTGGAGCCTGATGATAATCGTGCTTCTCAAGCACTTGCTGAGGTTTAAATGTTTTGTGAGGCAATGTATGGGTTTTCAGACCAAGCGGCAATCAGGGGGAGAACTAGGACGGATCTAGGTGAATTTTGTGCCATATTTACCAGTTTGAAACTGTTTACAATTTTAATTAACAATTATCTATTAATTACAGCTGAATGGTGGCTTTTGTACGACACGAACGCTCCTAACTTGAGGAAGATTGCTATAAGAATTTTATCACAAACAGCTTCATCTAGTGGTTGTGAAAGAAATTGGAGCACTTTTGCTCTTATTCATACTAAAGTGCGCAATCGACTCCATTATGACAAGTTAGAAAAGTTGGTTTTCGCACAATACAACATGCGGTTGAAGGTTAAACACATGTTTAAAGAACAAAGAAATCAAGAATTCCAACCAATTGACTTAAGTACTATATTTGACGAAGATGAAGAAAATATGGGACTTTCAGAATGGCTAGATGACCCCGGGGATGCACTCCTAGATGAGATTGATGGCAACGGTAATCCGAATAGGCCAAATACATACGTAGCTACATGGGTAAATCACACGAGAGATGGTGGTATGGCTCAGGATAACAGTGAAAGAGGGTCAAAAGCACGTGGTAAGCAACCTATGGTTAGTAGCGATCATGACGATGATAGTGATAATGGAGATGGAAACAATGATGACGAAGACGATGATACTAGTCCTCCACAAGGTGGGAGTCTGGGTGGCAATGTTGGTTTTTCATCGCCAATAGGGAGGGGTAGCCAAAGTCCTCCAGGGCCTATATTCACGGAAGAGCAAGGATTCACTCATGCTACACAATATGAAGATCATGGCTCCCGTTGTGTGCTTCAGTATGAATGTGGTCAAGGTCGACATTGCAATCCACGCAATCAGAGAAATAATCCCGCACCAATTGATGCTATGGATATTGATATGATCGACACTGGCATGTCTAGTATGAGTATGAGTGGGGGTGATTTCTATGGGCAAGGATCATCATCTTCAAATGCTTATGGCTCAGGATATGATTCACATACAGCTGGTCAAGTTTATACATCTGGATATGACTCTCAAGTATCATCCTCACAAGGCTATGGACATGGCCATGGACTTCAATTTGGATGTAGTCAAGTTGATTATGAGAGGTTTATGGCTCAATATGAGGCATGGTTTCGTGCTTACATGGGTTGGACTGAGTATTGCCCATATATCCAGAACACGTATAATGTTCCTCTTGGTGAATACCCGGAGCCTGGACCAATTTATGCGCCTGCTCGACACTCTACAGCCGGTTGGATGTGAATTTGTTGGATGAACAACTATATATATTTTGGAGATGTCTCCAGGTTGGTCCTTATGTGCTTATATGTCACTTTTCTTTTCTATGAATGGTGTTTTATGTATTCTCTGAACTGCTTGACAGTAGATTGATGCCTAAATTATCATGTATTTTCAATTTAAACTATATACTATTGATATAACTACATATATAGACCTCTCAAAGGTTTAATTAATCAATAATAAGCTTTATATGTGCATACAGTTTAGTTTGAAGATATGTTTCCACAAGTTTCTTTGTGTTTCCAGTTTTTTCCGGTGTTTCCACATGTTTCCGAAACGTTTCCGTTTCCGGGAACACTGAAACACTACACTGAAACGAAATTTTGATCATTGCTTATAACTTTATCAACAAGACCAGTAACATAAACATCAAAATTAGAAAATTTCAACACCTGTGGGCTAAAAAAAAAAATTCCTTTCTTGATGCCTAAATCACCATCTTATTCCAATTAAGACATAAAAATTATAACCTCCCTGTAGGACTAAGTTAATTATTTACATGACTTAATTGCAATATTATATTCAACGCCATAAATTTCTTTTAGAACTCTAGGTGGGTAATATAATCACAAACTTGATGTGTCTAAAGTTGCTGTGGCTACACTTATGTCACTAATTCTCTCTAGTATGGCAATATCCATGATATGCTCACATTTTTCACATGACAACCATATTGTGAACAGTTGCAAAATATGGAAAACATTATTTCAGAATTGATCTAATTCAAACATAGGGAAAGAAAAAAAAACCAATTCGATATCTAAGGTCATACCCAAATAATATGGGCCCATGATTATAACATTCCACAAAATAAATCCTTTCATTAAATTCAGTTTGCAAAATATGTTTAGAGGCTTTAGTTAGAGCCCAAATGTATTACATGTGGTGCTCATATGGGAAGCAATAGTGCAATCATATTTTGAAATACACAGAATGTCATAGAGTACATGAAAAGAAATTTGCTATATATACTGAAATACATACATGGCATGCGGAAATTATATTAACTGTATTTCACATTGAAATCTTTAATTCTAGCAATGGGCATATGTCAGTAAAAGTAAAAGCCATGGTTATGCAAAAGGATATTTAAGACCCAATAAGAGAAACCAGAGACTTAATATTTATAGAAGTAAATTATACTTTACCCTTTCAGTCATACCCAGTTTCAAAAACATCATTTACATGAACGTGTACTGACCAACAAGCATGGAGAAGTCTCTGATACCACTAATGTTAGCCTAGAATCACATGACTAGTCATAGTCAAGTACTAGATGATGTACAAAATATGTTTATACAATACCTCCATCCATTTGTTGATCAAGTACGATTGTTTGCACAAGAGTCTTCAGCACAATTATCAAGTCAAAAGTAGAAGACCCCTTTCTTGCTCTTCATCTGCTTGCAACTATTTTAGTAAACAGTCTTTATTTTGTCTTCTGGTCTGTGCCCATGTTTGAATGCCACGACTTGATGGATAGCCACAGGCTGGTACTTATAGGCTAGACTAGGGACTCAAATTAACGTTAACTTTAACTGTCTCCTACCATCAAGGAAACACGTAATCAGCAAATAACTATATCTAGTGTTGTGGCTTATCTCAACCACCTTATCACAACAACTTTTACCAAGTCAAATGTATTTTGTGGGTCACATTTAAGTCTCGTACAAGGAGACGTGTCTTACAATGTTCACTCTGTCATGTATATAATATGTATAGGGTTCATCAACACACACGTTCACACCTCCCAACAACTCGCTAGAGGCATAGCCGATGACGTTGATTTGATCACTTGGCTACACCATCGCATTTGGCCTTACGAGTCCAACATGACCGAAGAGGATTCATACATCTCCACTCTGCTTTGTGGAATCGAGCTTATACATTCCGGTGTAAGCATTTGTTGTTTTCATTCTTGTTCTTATTATTATTATTATTGTTGTTCCTGTAATTTAAATGAGCATATAGCTCTTGATCGTGCAGAATGGAGAAAAAGGATTCATATAGCCGACCCCAATTGATTGGGACACAAGGCTTGGTTTGGTTTGGTTTGGTTTGGTTTGGTTATTATTGTTCCTGTAATTGTACTTCAATCTTAGGTGACATGCTTTGCGGAAGCAGGAGGTCAGCACGTATCAGGAATGGCGAGGGCGGTGGAGTTACTAGGTTTGCGTGCTTGTTTAACACAGTCAATCATGGATTCTGGTGAGGGCTTACCCCCATCTTGGGCTACTCGGACTACTGATGATTGTATTGAGGTTGTTTCTACTTTGATTACCTGTCATTTTGCGATTAATTTTAGAAATATCGTAAGGAAATCATATCTTTTGATACAATTCCGTTTCATTTTACACTTCCAAATCCTCTCTGGACCATGCTTAGTTTTTCCCTTTTTTGTGATTAGTAGAGATACCTTGGATGGTTGCTAGATCACAACACAATCCACCAACTATTAAGCTGTTTTTTTCAATTGCAAGATGTCACTTACTTAATTCATGTTTGTATAACTTCACCAGTGTCGTGTGACAAAATAATTTAATACAGGGGCGGACCTAGGAATTTGCAAGTGCTCCGAGGCGATTGGTTTTGGAAATCTATTTATGCTTATTTTTGCGTATGATTTTTTGTACTAGAAGGATTACAGTTTTCTTATGTGGATTTTTGAACGTTTTGAAAGTTAGAAAGTTTGGTGTTGTAACCCATTTGTGCGTAATGTAATCCTTTGGCTCATAATTAATGGCAATAAGAGCCTACTTTGGGAAAGCAAAGAACTGATTTTGTGGTTCATAAGTGAAGCGTTTCTACAAATCCAAGTGTTTGCTGAGTACGGATTTCTTGCATACAAGTTTGTGCCCACTCTAATAACTCTTTTTAAACTGGTTCTTTGTCTAACCAACACTTTATTGGTTCTATCAAGAACCAAATAAAAAGTAAGACCTTTACTGAACCTGATCCAGTTGTAGACTTTTCCAAAAGATTGTTTGCAATTGTATTTAGGCATGGACCATTTTACAAATGGATTAAATTTGGAGGTAGCAAAATATAAATTAATTTTACAAATCCACAAGTTACAACCTTAGAGCAGGCGTATAAATTTTATATCTTTCACAAAATGAATTTACTTTCCAAAATAAGTTTGTTAGGTATGAAACATTTTTTCAAAGTTAGAAACTTGGTGTGGAGGGGGGGGGGGGGGGGGGGGGGTTGTGTGTGTGGAGGTGTTGTGCAATACAGAAACTAATTTTAAATTAACAAAAATAACATATATATACCATAGATTTTCAAAAACCGGGCCACTTGGTAGTTCCGCCCCTGGTTTCATAAACTGCTTCTTATCTGCTTTTCTTTGTTGGACGTTAGGACACAATCTATCTATTTCCAGATATTGCTATTAAGCCTGTGCACTGTCAGTGATACTTTTTTCCCATTGTATTGTTTCTTTGATTGGATTTGTGCGTCATTGATTGTAGTGTTTTGTTTTTGTTTTTTTGGTTTTTTTTTTTCTGCATCTTTTGTTCCCTATTTATTTGTTTGAGCAATCTCATTGCCTAGATGACTGGGGGCATAATTCCACAAATTTTTTAGGTGCATCCCCTTGTGCCGAAAAATTTGCATCCTGAGTTTGAAACTTTGTGCCAATAATCCTTAATCTCTTAGAGATTATTAGCTGTTGGATTGTATCCATATTTGATCAAGTAATTATTCACAGTATGTGACAAAAGTTAATGTCCTCACTTTAAGGCCACAGTCCCAAAAGAAACTGTATGAGAAGCATCATAATACAGCCGATGGGCGGATCAGAATATGGCTTGGAATAAGGCAAATTATGAATTCAACTGATCGTTTACTTTTTGATACTAGAGATACAGCAAAAGAGCTAAAAACTGGAATCCATATGGTACACCTCTCTCTCTCTCTCTCTCTCTCTCTCTCTCTCTCTCTCTCTCTCTCTCTCTCTCTCTCATAGTCATACATATAGGGTCTTGCTATCCTACTTCACAAGTGTAGTCGGATGGCATTGTGCCCATTATTAAATGAACAATAAAAGTCTCTATGTCCCCTTCTACAAGTCTAGGAATTTTATTTGCTGAAAGAGCTGGAAAATATTTGGAATGGGTAAATTTCTTTTATAGACTTCATCTTACCTGTTCGGATGTTCCCTTATTGAGCTTCTTGGAGTTTTTTGGTTTTTTGTCCTTACAAGATTTAGATGCTCTCTCTTTTTGCTTTTGCTTCTGGTATACTACTGATATATATATATATATGTACTTATTTTCCCTTCATTAATATAGCTCACCTTGTTAAGTTACCAACTACTCTAAAAGCTTAAGTTGTTAGAGAATGGGCCCAACAATGTATTTCAAGCTTCAACACTCCCTTACGTGCAACCCCGACTTGCACAGGGAGAGCAAACAAACCAAACTCCATCATAGTGGAGACAAATAACAAACTGCAAATATGCACAACAAAGCGGGGATAGAGAGTCGAACCCAGGATCTCTCACACACAAGGCTCGGATACAATGTTAAGTTACCAACTACTCCAAAAGCTTAAGCTGTTAGAGAATGGGTCCAACAATGTATACCAAGCTTCAACACCCTCCCTCACGTGCAACCCCGACTTGCACGTGGAGAGCAAACAAACCAAACTCCATCATAGTGGAGACAAATAACAAAGTGCAAATATGCACAACAAAGCGGGGATGGAGAGTCGAACCCAGGACCTCCCACAAACAAGGCTCTGATACCATGTTAAGTTGCCAACTGCTCTAAAAGCTTAAGCTGTTAGAGAATGGGCCCAACAATGTATATCAAGCTTCAACACCCTCCCTCACGTGCAACCACAACTTGCACGTGAAGTGCAAACAAACCAATCTCCATCATAGCAGGTTATGATTTGCCTTCATAGCCGATCAAACACCTTACCGATCAAAAATCTTACCTGGTCTCTTATTTTCTATATTGATTTGCCTTCATAGTTATGTCTAAACATATTGAATATGTTGCCATGGAAATTTATATCGTATACTACGGACTAATGCTGCTAACTCTGGAAAGATTCCGAATGCTATATCTTTACTTATTATATTCTTTTGCATAGCCTTACTGATGTCTGCTACTTGAATGTCCTCCTCCTACAAATACATTAACCTTCAAGTAGAATGTCAAAATGAACCAATTTGACCTGCTTTGATTAATATTGGTTTGATTTGAGAGGATAAAAGAAACTCCAGATTCTTAAAGCTGTTTTCATCTTTAGAATTTTTTTTAGATTTCTCCTATTCAATATTTTCACCAATTTACAAATGCTTGTTTCTGTTTTCTTATTCAGTGTATGCCTTCTTTTTTTTTCTTTTTTTTCTTTTTTTCCAAACTTCAGTATTTTGGTAATATGTCAAGAAAACTTAATTCCACGAAAATATTATAAATTCTGTTAGTAATTAGAAACTGCTAGTTCTCTTTAATATTTTTGGCACCTAGCATGTTGCAGAGATACCGTTTGAGAATCAAGTGGTTATGGGTACTCGAGAAGTTGATCATGGGACAGTTACATACCTGGAGAAAATAAAGCTCTTGCAAAGCAATTTGCTGGCAGCTCATACTGTTTGGGTCAATGAAACTGAGGTAATTCGCTCTTCTCATTCTGTCTTGCACTCTGTTCAAGCCAAATCATGATACCTTCAAAGAAGGTCCAGGAGAATGTACATTTCCATAATTATTATTTAGGATTCGAGTTTTCTTTTGCTGATTTTTTAATTGCCAAATCACATCATTCTTTCAGCTCAGTTTTCTTTCAAAGGCGGAGGTTAAAGTATCTCATTGTCCCGCTGCTGCAATGCGTATGCTTGGTTTTGCACCTGTAAAGGAAATGCTTGACGCTGGCATTTGTGTATCCTTGGGAACGGATGGGGCACCATCAAATAATAGAATGAGCATTGGTTTGTCCATATTCTGACTTCCTGGTTATCATTCTTCCAGTCCCACTATATTTCGTTTTAGTAGGTTCCAGTCCCCTATAATTATAAGAAGAAATAATAAGAAATAAATGTGATCTTGCATACTGGATGTGATCATGCATGTTCTTCTATGCAAGGCGTGGGTACTTGAACCTCCACAACCCATTGCCACGTCTAGGGGTGGCAGTCGGGTTGGGTCGAGTCATTATCGTGTCGGGTCGTTATCGTGTCGAGTCATGATCGTGTTGGGTCATAATCGTGTCATTCTTAACATGTCATAATCGTGCCGGGTCATACACGGGTCACCCGTTTAACCCGTGTTGGGTGTCATCGGTTTGGTTTGGTTCGAATTTTTATTTATTTATTTTCATTTTCGGTTTTTTTTTTTCATGTTTTGAAAACCAACCGAAGTAGTCGGTTTGGTCGATTTTGCCAATTTGGGCGGTTGGATCGGTTTTTTAGTTGTACGTATTTTAAGAAAACTGACCGGTTAGCTCAGTTCGGTTATTCAAAAAAAGCTTACAGCCTTATTAAAAACACAAACAAGTCTTCCCATCAAATGTATCAACTATTGACACGTATTACATATCATCTTAAATACCAAAATACTACAAATATAACAATATCCAACTATTATAAACTTATTAGTTATTATTAATTACATTAGTTATAAATTATTATATATAGATTTACTTGTTTGGTAAGTTGGTAATTACTCTATTTTTTTTTTTGCTTTGGGAGCAAAAGAAAAAACAATTTTAGTTTTTATATATATTTAAAAAAAAAAAAATTTAATTCTTATTTATATTTTTTGTATTTAGTTTTCCAGATTATTAAAAAAAAAATTTAGAACTAAAAAAAATATCTCAACTGCACTTAAATACTTAATCGGGTTAGACGGGTTGATCCGCTTAAATCCGTTTATTAATCATGTCAAACGGGTCGACTTGTTTATGACCCGTGTCCTTATACGGGTCACCCAAACCTATTTATTTTCGTGTCGTGTCGGGTTGCCGTGTTGGGTCGAAAATTGCCACCCCTAGCTACGTCACATCTTGAAGCAATCCTATCCTAGGTTACATCACATATTATGATATGCACCTTTATGAGTCAGTCATATGAGCTACAGATATATCTTGCAATTGCTCTCAGCTTCAATGGGAGCATGTTTCTTACTGTGTGGCACAGCCTGTATAATCACCGCATGTTCTCTCCGAGTTACACTAAGTCTCACTCTCATAGTTGAATTGGCTCAATAATTGATCTGGTGTCATTTTCATAACATACGATGATCTTGGTCTTTCTATGGAGAGAGATTCGTCCAGTATCTTCTTAGACATGAGCATGATCGTCTATCTTCCATGTTTGTCCATGCGGTGAGTCAGATGTGCCCCTTGCTGGTCACATGCTTCGGTTATTACAAATAGGAGTACCTCCTACTTCACTTGGATTATTTTGGTTCAAACTTACCGTCTTATTTTACTCGCTTGAGGCACATTGTATTGACCGTTGTCATACAGTGGAATCTCGAAGACACCTGCCCACTTCTCTCTCATCATCTATTTTGACTTGGCTATCTTTGTTTTTTCCGAAGGAAGGTTAGATGTATTAAGAAAAGAATTTACAGGATTACAAGGGGCATGCCCCAGGAATACACATAGAGGAGCAATGAGAACAAGGAAACAAGCTGTAAAGAACAGGACTTACAGCAACCAAAAACCACAAAACACTCGTATGTATCTGCAAGACTGAGACACAATGCAAATCACCAGAAGAAGATTGGTGAACATCCCAAGCTCTCAACTGGCTATTATTGGCTGGATTGTCTTTGGGATTCAGGACATGAGCCTACAGTTAACTGTATTAATGATGAGGGAAAGAATGGTAGTAAAATCTTTATTCTCATTTGTAAAGGTTCTGCAATTGCATTCCTTCCATAAAAAGTATACAGTTGTAGCAAGACATAACTTTGGGATAACTTTGGTAAGACTCTGTCCTTTCAAGTCAATTGCTATCCTACCAATCAAGACTTCCCAATTTTGAGGGGACCAAAGAATGTGACATTTGCCCATTACCTGAGTCCAGATATTATGGGTAAATGGGCAAGTAATAAACAAGTGATTGTCAATCTGCAGAAAACACGAGAATCTACCCTGGGAATATTTCTGGATTCTATCTTGCGTATTCAGCGTCTTCAAAATAGCCAACCATAGAATAATACTTTGGGGGGGGGGGGGGGGGGGGGGGGGGGGGGGGGGGTTGAGTATGGCTCTTGTGTACCATACCAAGTGGGTACCATTGAGCCTGAGGATACTGGACTCTCAGGGAATTATAGGCAGAGGCCTTAAAAAAAAAACCCGTTGTGGGAAGGGGTCCATTTAATCACATCTTGAGCGTTAGAAGGGAGATGAATACCAACAGTCATTTGCTTGATATCACTAAGATCACTTGAATTAGCACATAGGTCAATTCCATCCATCTTCAGAGACACTAACACTCACTGGAGTATTTTGGGAGAGCTGAATCATATATGCCTCTGATACCATACTTATCAAAGAGGGATCCTATAGGAAGCCAATAGTCAAACCAAAGGAAAGTATTTTCACCTTTACCAATGATATGTTTCACAAAGGGCATGGATTCTCCTCAAATTTTTAGAATCTTTCTCCAACACCAATAGGAAGGAATCTTGATATCCCAAATACCAATTATCTCTAATTCCAAGACCACCTTCCTTGAAAGGTCTTCAAACATATTTCCAAGCAACTTTAGGACTCTTTGAAACTTCAGAACCATTCCAAAGAAAACTTCTGAAAAGAGGAACTCCCAAATATCTCATGGGAAGGTGACCTATATCAAACCCCTTGAGTCGGATTTCACCTAAAGCGTTATCTCATCGATCCTAGCTATTTAACAAGAATAACAAATGCATTAACAAACTTACCTGACACCGACTTCATTAACATGTGCAAAGTCTTTCCATTTTCTTAAGATGGATTAACTACCGAGAAGTATCTAAAAGGAGGTCTCCAAAACATGTTGCATGTTATTGTTTAGTGTCAAAAGGTTCCAAAGAGTGAAGACTGCCCTTATTTTGGTTCAATATCTAAGAATGGTGAGATTGGAGATAAGGTAGTTGGTAGAATTAAAACCCGCTGGTCAAGTGGATGAGCACCCCTTTCATATTGTGTGACTGACGTACACCTTTAAAATTAAAGAAAAATTTTATAGGACAACTACCAACGGTCATGCTTTATCGAATAGAATGTTGGGCAGTTATGGAACAACATATTAGTTACTTATAGAAGAAAAACTAAACAACATATTAGCAGATGAGCCTAGCAAAAACGTGAATGGTAGGATGAAGTTGTAACAAAACATGAAAAGAGAGAATTATGAATGAAACCTGCTTGAGATGCTAGAAGCAGCACCTATTCCATGTAAAATAAGAGAAAGCCGATTAAGATGGTTTCGAAATATAGAACGAAGGCCAATGATTGCACTATGCAGGAAGCTTGATAGTATTCATACTTGGGGTACTGCAAGGGGTAGAGAAGGCCAAAATTGATATTGGTTGAGGAAGTAAATAAAATTTTTGCTAGCGTGTGTTTTGAATGAGGATATTTGTCATTTAGACAAGTAGAATGAAGAAACAAGATTCATGTAGTCTATGTAGATGTAGCCGATGACTAGTTTGGGATTAGGCTTAGTTATTGTTGTAGTACATAAATTAGATGATCATTTTTTTCTTTTTTGTGGTTTTTTTTTTTTGGTCTCTTTTTCTGTTTTATTTCTTTTTCTATTGGGAAGGGGGTGGAGTTGGAGTGCGGGTCAAGACTTTGACTCTCCATAGTTGTCATCATAATTTGTTGTGACATGAAAATAGGATCTGCATCTACAGGGCTTTCCCTGATGACTCAACTACTCATAGAAGTACTGGCGTACTTTAGCTGCCATTCGCAGTTCCATCATAACTAAATATGATTTCTTGGATTCTTTTTTTCCCTGTTTACTAGAGTGCTTACCGCAATTGCAATGGTTGAGAAGTTATGTTTGAACTTGTTTATGCACAGTTGATGAGATGTACCTAGCTTCTCTGATCAACAAAGGACGGGAGGTATTTGCAAAAGGAACTACTGATCCTACAGCTCTTCCGGCTGAAAAGATTCTTAAAATGGCAACAATAAATGGTGCAAAATCAGTGCTCTGGGACAGTGAAATAGGGTCACTTGAGGTTGGAAAAAAGGTTGTTTCTCTGAACCTTATGCCATCTGTTATTTTGTTGCTTACTAACTTTATTCTTTTTTCTAGGTGGTGGTGCCAGTGGCCCAAGGGAATGTTTCCTGTTTCATTTTCTTTTCATTTCTATTGAGCCCACCACATGAATAAAATTTTGTGCAGTTTCAGGTTACTGTTATTTGGCTGGATAGTTTCGATGTCTTTTCACATCATCTCATATAGAAACATTTTGTGCTATGCAGCAAGTAATATAAGGCAAAAGGAAGTTCATAACTCACATGCCTCAGTAGCTTCCACCAAATTTTTAAAAAGTTACTGCTGTAGGCGGAGTTCGAAGGTACAATAACCACCACCAAGCATTGACCCAAACTATTAGGAGTAGGCAACATAAATGCCTTTTCTCCCTTCTGGCTCTTCGAAACCATAGCTTCATATACACCTTATGCTATCAAATCTTTCTTATTAATTTAGCCTTCTCCTGCCCCTACTCTTACTATTAATACGAACATCAGCGATCTTTCTAGATGGTGCAGTGACTGCAGGAATTGGTCTTTGTTCTATATGTACGAACCGTGTTGATCGTTTACTACTCCCATCTCACAAATAGATTCATTTCCAATTTTACACACACACACACATATTTATATATCTGCATTGTTGTGATTTGCCACACCCAATCTTAGCATTCGTATAATATGTTGTTTCTTAACTGCCCGAACTCGGTTGGTCTGATAGTGTCCTATGAACAAATTTCTGTTAATTTTGGTGATATATGTCGATCACAAAATATGCAAGAGGCACTCCTCTACTTTATTATCTTCATTTGTATGAGCAGACAATTGTAACAAGCAACAACATAGTTCGCCTTTACCATTTACTGTTCTTCCATTATGGATTTCTTCTCTTTTTCACCATTTCACATTCATTATCTTCATTCTTCACACTATTTATTTTTCTTTTTTTAGATGTTTGCTAGACAATTAAGATGATTTTTTTTTATTATTATCTTTATCTTTGGTAGGCTGACATGATTGTAGTCAATCCTTTGTGCTGGTCTATGGCGCCTGTCCACGACTGGTATGAATCATTTCCTGAAGTTATGTTATGTACCTCTGTAATCTTTTTGTATTGCTGTAAACTTTACTTCTGCATTGTGTGATTAGTATCTATCTACCATAGTGAATCTTACTGTTGCCATTTTCTGACCTTGTAAAGATTGTTTTGTACCGCTTTTATAACATTCACTTGTGCTTGTTGCTTTTTGTGTGTGTGTGTGTGTGTGTGTGTGTGTGGTTTTTCTTTCTTTTGTTATTAGGGTGGTGATGGGCATCAGTCTTTGACAAAAAGATTTTTATGCGTTGGAACGGCTAACTAGCTTTATTCATGCAAGTGTTCTTTCTTTGCATTTGCAGAGGAAGGAGGAAATGAGAGTAAAAGTCCAGAACATGATCAGAGGCTAGAAACTTCTCGGAAGAAAGCTAAAACCTGAGCATGAAATCATCTGATTATATATGCACTATAATTTTTAAAAACAGCACTATTTTAAATGATGGAGAACCTGCTCATGATGGCTGTGGTTGCTTTCTTGCTACATCAGCATGCTTGGATGAATAGGCATTAGATTGGGTTTCATTTAGAAGTAACTGTATGACATAGTAATCTCGCTGACAGCGCTGTTATAGACCATGCATTTTACTTCCTTTCAAGTACTAGAATCCATTTTTCATGGGCCGTCCCCGTCTGCCATCATTACACATGATTCCCTCTGCATTATCTATTAGCTGTTTGTTGGAACTGTCAGGAGTGACATCTTTTTATTTTGCCTTTTCCCCCTTCTAGTTTTGGTTGGCAAGGTATCGTTATGATCTGAGAGCAGATTATTCTTTTTGGATTTCCATATGCTTTCTTTTCTAGCATCTCAGCCAGTATATTAATTACGTTAGATGGTTCAATTCCTTTTATTAATATGCAGCATATCCAGCCTTGTATATAGCATGCGAACTGAAAATATTGTCTCTGTCATGTGCAATGGCCATTGGATAATGAAGGATCAGAAAATGTTGAATATGGATGAGGTAATTCCCAACTGACACACTCATATATTCCATGCATATATATTTTCTGTTAGTTGATAGAACGTATTTGTTAAGTCACCAACAAACCAACTACACCAAAAGCTGAAGTTGTTAGAGACTTGGCCTCATGTCTTGTCTCACACGTGAGGAGGCAACGAACGAAACTCCATCATAATGGAGACAAACAACAAATTTCAATTTGCCAACCGGAACATGGAAGGATATTCAAACACTAGACCTTCTACAATCAAGGCTCTCATACCATGTTAAGTCATCAATTACTCCAAAAGCTTAAGCTGTTAGAGGATGACCCAACAAATTATCTCAGATTTTAACAGTATTGAGTAGAATTTAAGACTTGCACCCCTGATGCCATTTTTAATCAACTAATTTGTCCTTAAGTACTTGATTGAAAGTTACATTAGAATCCTTGATGTTTTGAGGAGTACCATATGTTTGGTTTTATTCATATGTTGAGAAGGACAACACCTTGCTTTTGGCTAGGAATGTAATCTTTCTTCTTTTCTTCTTCTTCTTTTTTTTTTTTAAAAAAAAAAAAAAAAAAAAAAAACCTTCGTCTCTTTTGATCTTTTTGGTTGATCTTATGAGATTTAATAAAATTCAGATTGATGATGTTTGTCAACGGACAGGAAAAGGTGATTTTGATGGCAAAGCATGCTTCGAGCTCAATTCTGAAGAGAGCAGGCATCGTGATTCCGAACAGAATGAATGTCCTTTAATTTTTTTTCTCCTTAAAGCATGTTGTTTGTTGTATGAATGGCTGAATCTAGACGAGAAGTAAAAATGATGAAAACCTGGTTGCTGTGGACTTGTATCTCCACTTCCACTTCCAGTTTGCATGTTTTGCCTTCTTGTTTCCTGAGAAATTGAGAGGTGAATGACAGAACGAGGATTGTGATTGTCACCCAATCTCTGCTTTAGACAAGTGATGTCTCTTACAAGATACACCATGTTGATTTGATGAAACTCATTTCCAATTATATCATGCTCCCCTCCCTTTATATTCTTACAGTTTATTCGAGTAATGTCACCGCAATTTACTATAAGCTCCTAAAAATAAGGAGTGGCGGGCAAAGAGAAAAATATGGTAGACTGAGAGTTATTTGCCATAGAAATTTAGTATGAGTTATGTTAACCTTATTTATTTCTTCATCACATGCAAAACATCTCCCACACGAAAGGGGAAGTAAGTAAGCTTTATTTATTTATATTTTTTTTAAGTGAACGTTGTAATAAGCTAGATTGCATCTTTAAAGTAAGTTGGAAATGAAAACTGTATACATCATCTCAAGTATTTGCATTAAAAGATTATACATAGCCCATTTTTCATACACAAGCACGCACAATGTGCTCTGAGAAAGTCATTCTCATTGGCACAGTGTGCTATGAGAAAGTCATTCTTAGTGGCCGTACCGAATTTATCATATTCTAAACTGTAAGTCTTTGGATACAAATAATTTTCACAAACACCACAAATGTGTCTATATTTTTTTTCTGTGTACCTCACAGTGTCAGTGAACCCTACTAAGAGAGAGATAGACACATTGTGGTGTGTGAGATTTGTTTGTGCCCAAAGACTTACTCTATTTCTAAATGCTAGAAAGGAAACTTCATATGCAAAAAAGAACCTTTTCCAGAATATCAAATTAGGAAGGAGCATTAATAGATCACAGTTTGGTTCTTCTCTTTAATTGATAATTGATGTTATCTCAAATTATCAATATTTCTTTCTTTAATTTGTTTAGTAATCATACTGGTATGTTATTTGTAGGAATTGAGAGAACTCTTTTAAGGCTATACTATGATCGGATAAGACATAGCGCATTAGTCGGACTCAGAGGATTTTAGTTAGCACAACACTTTGGGTGTTTTTGCTTAGGTACCCTCGTGTGGTTCTTTAGTTTTATTGGTTCAAGTAATATTTATATTGGTAACACTTTGAGTACATACACCAATTTTAACTTTATTATTGTAATCTTAAAAAGGTTGATTTTTTCTGTGATTCGGAGCACTGCCTTACTCATGTGGTGTGCTAATTCGAACAACTAAAAGAAAGCCATATAATATTATATATATATATTATATATATATATATATATGTATATATGGGATAACTAAGAATTTTCTTTGTTGTGCTATTTTTTTTTGGGTGTTTGTGCTAATAAAGCATTTAAGTAAACCTTTGGACACATTTGACTATTGTTCATTGGTTCAATGGAAATTCCGATTCCGACCGATTTTGATATGAAAAGTTTAAATTTTGGCACCAAAAATTAAATTCTGAATTACGAAAATTCTATAAAAAAAATCGGAACGGAATCAGAATTGTTTTGAGAATTTCAAAATTTCCGAAAATATGCTTTCTGAAAATTTTCCAAAAATATTTTCGAAAAAATCCGAATATTTTCCAAAAATTTGAAAGAATGTGAACTTGTTCGTCCAACGTCGGATAAAAAGAGAGAGGAGAGAATATGACACTCTCTATAAAAGCATAACTTACCCTTTCAATATTATTTGTATTTCGAAAATTAAAAAAATTATAAAAATTTCCGATTCCACTTTCGAAAATTCTGGAAATTTTTTGAAGAATTCCGATTCAGAAAATTTTCGAAAATTTCAAAAATTCCGAAATGCCGAAATCGGAAAGGATAATGAAATTCCAAAAAAATCTGAACGGAAATTAGAACACCTATTTAATTTATGAAATTTTTGAAATTTTTTTGTCGAAAGAGGATATTCGTATCCGTTCCGGCCGAAACACACCTCTAGTTCAGAGCACCATGTTGTATAGATGTAGTGCAGAATAATTTCTTAAGACAATGTAATACCCGTAAAATTTCTGTATTAATAAACGGATCCCCGCATTTTGTTCATATTAAAATCCAGTATTTTAAGTTCTTAATTCTAGAACCCGATTACGTATACATACTCACTTATTTAATTACTTAGACTATAAGTTTCAACCCCGGACTGACGTTGCACGTAAATTCGTAGAATCTGTATCAAAATTAGACTGTATTGCACGTGAATTCTAGCGACGGCTCAACCATACCAAAATGGAAAATAAGAATCTTTCCTTATATGGCAAGTGTACTAACGTAACCTACAATTACCCATTGTGTAGAAACATTACCCAAACCATCCCCTACAACCACCGGATTTTAACCCCCACACCTCCACCGCCGGTACACACACCCCCACCCCCTCTCTAATCAGTCTATCACTCAGTCCCCTCTATGTTATTGCCACTAGATACCCAAATCTGTGTATTTAAATGTGTATATGTATAGGTGTGTTTATATATGAGAGTTAAGAGTTGAGAGTTGAGAGTTAAGAGAGTGTAACCGAGAGCTAAAGAGAGAGAAAGAAACTCCCTCACTGCCCTTACCCTCTGCCTCCCCTTCACCACACACACATACCACCGAAGAAGCAGCAAGAAGAAGAAGGAAGGGGAAGAGAGAGAGGAGGGCTCACCTAAAAATTGGAGGAAAAAAAAAGAGACCTGAGGCCACTGAGGTAAATCACATACCCTCTGCTTACCCTCTAGACACTCACACACCCTCCCTGGACCCCTATGCACGCCCAAACAGAGCCTAACCTCTCTGTGACCCCAAAATCACCATTAAAGAGCCCTCACCGGAGCTCGTTTTCCCAAACACCACTATGGCCTTTAAAAATTAGACCAAACAGACCCTATAGGTCCCAGATAGACTCCCTATGAATGGCCTGAAGCTTGGACCCCGTTTGGCTGGCCATGCACCCGTTTATCCTCACAAAAACCGAAAAGAATAATCCCCTAATAGGACCCTAAAACGAATGAACTAGGTTCTAGGCTCCTAGTATGTTGTAGAGGGTCCCAAACCGGTCCTAATGGCATTGGTTTGAGCCATTTCTATGGAGAAACGACAGAGATATGGCCGTTGGAAGGTTTTTCGGCGAAAACGCGCCTCGCCGGCGACGGGCAAAGACGCTGGAGAAGAAATCCAAACCCTAGCGCATAAAAGGCTTGTACCCCAAGCTTAAACCATAGTATAAACCCGTTTCAATTAGGGTTATATCGTTTTAATTCTAACGGGTCAGGTCGTTTAAAAATGACCCGAAGGTCATTAAATGAAACGGCGTCATTTCATTTCGGATCCAACCAGATTTGGTTGGGTCAGATATGGGTCATCGGGCCGGGTTGGAATGTGAGTTAGTTTGGATCCAGGTTTGGGTTCGCGGGTTAAATCAGTCACTATGTCACACCCGTTCCAGAATTCCATGGTTTATCATTTCATATTTGAGATTTTGTCGCTTATTAATGTTTATTAATAATCTGAGGTGGAGTTGACTGTGAGTCAACGGTGAGGTGTCAGTGAGGACACGGGAATGTGGTATATCATATTGCATGGGCATGAGTTAATGGCATTTATGTGACTTAAATGTTATTTGACTTATTTGGTATTTTTATGAATAGTAATTTTTCCTGTGTTTAGTAAATTCTGGTAATTTTGATATTGTTATATCATTTTGAAAATTGTGGTGAGAACGTGAGTGATCGTGATATAAAAAGGTAGGTGGTATAGAGATTCCACGGAGATTTAGTTTTCGGACGTAATTTTTGGACCAAACGAGACTTAGTCAGAAACTTCCGAAATTTATATTTGTCGCTCGTAAAGGCATAAAATGAACGTGTGCAAGGTTTCGAGAGCTAATTAGAAGTTTGAGAAACTCGCGGGGAGGTAAACGAAATTCCTGTGAAGTTTTTCTATATATAGTAGTGGATGAGATTCATTCTCATCCAAAACTTTCAAAATATCTAGAGAGAGAGGAGAGAGAAGGGAGATTGTTGCCACGGGATTTGCGACGACGATCGGCGACCTTTCGTCCGTCAGTTTTTCTCCAAATTCGAGATTTGAACTCGTGGAGGTAAGGCCTACGTTTTGATACTACTTAGGCCATGTTTGGCAAATTTTTCTAAAAATCTAATTTCTAGACTTTTGGGGAAAATCAGGTAAAACTCGTAGGAATCGCGTATAATTTGAAATCCGACGTTTATTCGAGCCTCTAGTCGATCCTTCAAAGTTTCGGAGAGATCGAATTCTAGATCTATGAGATATATGGATTTTCATGTTTTGAACATCAACTTTGATATCCTTGGATCCGGGCGAAATTCATGTATTAATTAGGCCCATTAATTATGCACGTGAAATTATATGAAAAGTACGTATAACTGTTTATGTGAGCATGTTATGTGTCTACTTGGGTCAAAGGGGAGTTTGGTGCAAATTCATCCGGGGTAAGCTCCTCGAACCTTGAGTATTATGATTTTGATTGTGAGTGTAATGGATTTGGAATTGTGGATGTGTCTGGATTGGAGGTGGGCCCAACCAGGACACGGTACCTGGTATGGAGGAAGGCCCAACCAGTGTACGGGAGAGGTGGGCCTCCTACGGCATTGACCGGATGAATGCGTACCACTCACCCTAGAGACTATTTCTATGTGTTTTAGATGCTTAAACCATGAATTGTCATATAAGCATACATTTAGAATTGTACGCTCAGCATATAGCTGAGCAGTGGAGATGTACTCCATTGCAGGTAAGAAGAAAGACAAGAAGAAGCGTGATGAGTGAGGCCGTTAAGGAACGCCGGGGGAATCATTTTGTAATAACCTGCATTTCCATTTAATTTAAAATTCATGTCCATATTTAATTTATGTGTATTTGCACTGGCATATTTTAATTCAATTAGCATGGTCTGCTTTTACTTTAATTCCAGTCACTTGTTTGGAATATCTATTTCTTATCTAATTCACATTTAAAGTTTATTGGGGGCCAAACTGCAATTTTACAAAAGTTAGTAATACCTGTGTGGATTTCAAAATCTGTATTTCAAAACGGTGAAAATAACTTCTATTGACTCAATCAGTATTTTTATAAAACCAGAAAATCAATTCTTACGTTAAAATGGAATTCCTGTATTTTTGTGGTGACCACCGCGCCCCGAAAATACCAGTTTATGTTCAAAACTGTCCATGTTGTGTTTAACTTTCACAGATTTTGGAAGTGACCGATTTGGACATTTGCTTTATTTCCATTAATGGCAAGTAATCATTAGATATGCCTTGTTTGGGTATTGAAATTGTGTGTGTGTTAATTTAATGCCATAAGCTAAATTTCCCAAACACTTTTGTTTGACCCCTATATACCTACTTGACCCTTAGCCTCACTTAGGAGTTCATATAATCTGTGTATAAATGTATATACGTATGAATTTATGCTGCTAATTGTGAAGAGTTAGAGAATTAGTTAAGCTAATTCAAATTGTTGAGTAATCAACATTTTGCTTGGCCTCCAAGTTCATCAAAACATCCTCTATATATGCTACACTCTCATCCATACACTCACACATTCTGCTCACATAGAAACATAGAGAGTTTCAGTGAGAGTGCAGAGAGTTCTTCAGATTATTTTAGAGAGAGAGAAGAGCTTCTATTCTCCATAGCCAAGTTTTAATTGAAGTTCTTATTGGTGATTTCTTTCTCAACTTAATCTCTAAGGCTTCAATCAGTGAGTATTATTAACTCACTCCCAATGTAATTCTATACTTATTTACTGAGCATGTGTATGTATAATTGAAGCACCATTGCTAAATTCGTCCATGGAAGCTTGAGCTTCAAAAATCACCATTTTCCAAACTCAATCATAATTCGTTTTTAGAGATGAATATGGAAGATTATACATCATACATGCCATGTTCGAAGTTATAGAGCCTAATTCGTTCATATAAGAAAGTATATTAGAAATTAAGTTTTGACATGTTTTAGTTTTTCATAAAATTGGAGAGTTATAGATTGATTCATGTTAAATTGATAATGGATTCTTAATCCTTGTGAAAAACCAAAGAGAATCATATACTATAAGGCCTAGTAACTCACAGAATGGAAATGGGTCAATTTAGACCCTGTTTTGCTGAAACAGGGTATTCTCCACGAAGAAGATGAAGCCTCAGCTTCACCTCGCGCCACGATCGCGCGCGCGAGAATCGCGCGAGCGACCCGCGCGAGCGAGGTAGGCGTCTCCAGGCAGACAGAAGAGTTTATATATATAAATGAGAAATTTGGCTGGTCGCGCGAGCGAGGGTCGCGCGAGAACCCCTTCGCGCGAGCGATCCGCGCGCGCGACCTTGCTTTCCTCAGGCAGACAGAAAAGTTTATTAATAAAAGGAAAATGGGCTTATCGCGCGAGCGGCCCGCGCGAGCGACCCTTCGCGCGAGCGGCCCGCGCGCGCGAGGTTTAGCAGTTTCTGTTTTTGTCTGTTTTTCTGTTAAGGGACTGTTTGGAGGAAATTTATATACTGTTAAGGTTCTGGTTGGGAAATTTAGTTGATCAGAACTCTAATTGGTTATGTTTGAAAGAGTAAAACATTGTAGTATGACTCATTAATCCCCGTACGTGTGTTATTCCTTTAATTCTGCACTTTTGTTTTCGTTTAAGTGCATACCATTCATGTGGGTCAGTGGTACATGCATAGGGGTGTCAGTCTGTGTGGAAAAGAGTAATGGTAGTGTGGAAAGAGTATGAGTTTGTGTTTTGTGGTCGTGGTTGTGGTTGTGGTTGAGTATGAGTTTGTGGTTGTGGTCGTGGTTGTGGTTGTGGTTGTGGTTGTGGTTGAGCTTGTGGAGAGGGTATCTTTGAAATGCGACGGTGGCAAATATGGACACTCCCTGACGCCCATGGAAGCGTTAAAGTGTGTGAAGCCGAACTCGGACATTCCCTGGCACCCATGGTAGTGCTAAAGTGTGGCCTATGGACACTCCCTGATAACTCGAGTCTGGATACTGTGTGAGGGGTTGCCCCGGTATTTGCATGGCGGTTAGGGTATTCAAAGTGTGAGGCATTGGACACTCCTTGGTACCCCGGACCAAAGTGTGAGGCAAACTGGACACTCCCTGGCGCCCCGTTGCTAAAGTGTGGCTATCTGAGTGTTTCAAAGATACCAGGAGTAGGATAGTGGGTTGTTGTGGCTGTCGAGAGAAAAGCGTCGGCAAGATGAGTGTGGTGCATTGTTCTCATACACGGTCCCATCTGTGTAAATTTACCCTCTTTAAATAATGTTGTGGTTGTTTTTCCTAAACGAGCTCTTTAATCATAATTATAAACTTGTGGATTTAACCTTGAATTGGAAAAAGGTAAATGGGTATGTTTTACATTCAAAGTCATGTTTTTAATACTCACCAGCTTCTTGAAGCTGACGACGTTGATGCGTCCTGGACATTCGTGTTCAGGCTTTTCAGGTTATAACCAGGAGGAATCATACGACTATGCTAATTGAGAATGGCTGCTTCTGGAATAAAGAAACTGTTTATTATATGTTTTAAGTTTATCTGTTTTAAGTTATGAACTGTTTTGTTTTAAGGATGACTGTAACAGACTCTAAGATATTATTTTATTTTCAAGGCGGTCTGTGCCTTAGTTGACCCCGGTTCATAAGATGTAATAAGATAGAAAATTTTGTAAGCCTTGATTGCTTTACTCTGATTATATGTTTTGTTGTTTGACGTTTGGGACGGAATCGATCCTTCAAACTGTCGCGACCTACGGGTCCATAAAGGAAATTAAACGCTTTCCTTATTTATGCTACGTCGGGGCGTGACACATTTATTTATATTTTTGTTTCTTTTTCCTAAACTTATGTAAGGATTGGGAATTCGTAAAATGTTGTAATAGATCTTCGGATTAGTTCCTTAGTATTGGAATCTTGTAATTGAACGTCTGTAGTTATGTTTTAAATGTTGTAATTGGCGTTGGTTGTGATGGTTTGTGGATATTTGAGAAACATGAGTTATTATTTTCACAACAGGGTTGTACAGCAGGGGAGCAGTCGACTGAACCCTGTATCAGTCGACTGGATCCCGTGTGTTTGAGACACTGAAAGTGAATAGTAAGAGAAGCAGTCGACTGGACCCTGCATCAGTCGACTGAGACACTGTTGATTTTGGCTACTGTTTCTAATAATGGTAAAACCAGTCGACTGGATCCCCAGATCAGTCGACTGTACCCCTTTTCGAAATGTTGCATTTTGGTTCTGCTTAGCACAGTCGACTGGGGACCTTTATCAGTCGACTGAGCAGTCGACTGGGTTCCCTGATCAGTCGACTGGACCTCTGTCGAGAACTTTAGGTTTTGGTTTCTGCTCAGTACAGTCGACTGGACCCTAGGAGCAGTCGACTGAACCCCTGTTTTCAAAATTTGTTCTTTTGGACGTGTTTTCATTTGGCCAAAAACTTTTTACAAATCTGATTTTAATGGATTTTAATAATGTTTTCCGCTGCTATTGACTTTAATGGAACTGGATAAGCCTTGATGGCGTGCCACGTATCCTATTTCCACACGTAGTGGGATGGGTCGTGACACACTAAGGGTAACTCGATATGGATCGGGTAACCCGCGAGTTCTGAACGGACTCTATTGAGTCTCTAAATGGGCTACCCGTATAGTATCGGGTCGGTTCGGGTTTGACCCGCAAGTTTTTGTTGCTGGACTCTGTTGAGTCTGTATTTGGGTAACCCATTGGGTTCGGGCCGGACCTGCGTTGACCCGCGGATTTGACTTATTGTTATTATTATTATTTAGATTAATTGTTTAATCAATAGATTAATAAATGTTATCCTAATTGTTTTAAATTGTAAAATTAGTTTTAATTCATTTTAAAATTTTGGAATATTATAATATAGTGTATATAACATTCTGAAATTATTTTATTTGAGTATATAATATTGATTATCCATTATTTTAAATAAATGATCAAGGATTGTTTATAATTATAAATGATTTGTAAATAGTTTAAAGCATTTTAAAAATAGTTTTAAATACCCAAAATTATATTCTAAATAATCTAAAAATATCATTTTTAAGTATAACCTTATATTATGAAATAATAATGTAATCCTTATATAATGTGCGTATTATTTATTTAGTTTCAAATAAGTAATAAGTAAGTGATTCAAATTAAAATAATTAGGTGATAAATACCTAACGACCACTTCATGTATAGGAAAATTTTATTAAATTTTTCTAAGGTCTAATGCCTTGTTTTATAAATTTTTATTTATAAAATCCAAACTTTAGTGTTCCTAAATAATTATTAATTATTTATAAAGACCCCGTTTGGTGGTATTTAAATGTCAAACGAATTTCGAAAATTATGGAAAAAATATCACTAGCCTAATTTAAGGCCTAGTATTTAATAAAAATATTTGTGAGGGTCAAATGTCTTCCTAAAATATATTTTATTATTAGAGTGTTCCTACGTCTATTATTAGACGATTAGAACTTCAATAATTCATAGAAAATAAACCGTAGCTCAGAAAAATACGCGGTCAGTTCCTAGAGTCTTAGAATAATGTCTAGAATATTTTCTTAAAGTTTGGTGACCTTTCAACACGGTAAAAAATACAGCTTATCTTTAGGACCCAAACTGGTATAGAAAACCCAGCCTTTTATGCGACGGACTCCGATTTGAGCCTAGTCAGTGGCGTTAGACTCAGAATGATGCCTAGATCATCATGTTGACGTTTAGGAACTCACTCGGCACAATTACCATTGTGCCTTGATTTTAGTACGCTTATTAATCAACGTTCTATGAATTTATATACTTTGTAGGAACCACCGTTACACTCGTTTCTACGCACCCGCTTCGAGGTGAGTCGTTCTAACTCACTTGGTATATTATAGAATTATTCCTTGTATATACTCGGTACGTTCTGTGTGGACGAAGCTGATAAGTATAAATTATGTAAATGTTGAGATTCTTACTTATATGATGAACGCATATTAGTTAGCTATACTTCATGCTTAGTTAATATTCGTTGATATTCCTGCTAATCATATTTTCATGTTTATACAATCACATGAACATTCATATGAACATAGTCGAGTCATGATGTCAATGTTGACGTCTGCATGGTTAGTCATGGGGGCTAACCCAATCATATTGTTATACACATTAAGTGGACCGCAGTGGTCCGAGTGGTACAGTCAAGTAAATGGGAACAACGATGAATCTGCTATAGGGCCCTGCTAGGCGACGATAGCCAGAGTTTCTATTAAAATCATTGAAGTTATGTATGAGTTGTGGTTGATACGATATAGGGCCCTGCTAGGCGACGATAGCAAAGTATCCATCAGAATACAATAGTTACCACTACACCATATGGCCTAATTAGTAACGGACATATTTTGGGATTAGTAACAGATGTACCCGTTACAAATTAGTAACGGATATATCCGTTACAAATTGAAAAAGTGTTGCTAATTTTCATTTGTAAGTTTTATTTATTTTTGTAACGGATAAAAAATAATCAATAACGATTTTATCCGTTAGAAATATCAACAATCTGTTGCTATTTTTCTTGAAAGTGAAAAGTTTGCAAAAAAAATAAAATGTGATGGCATTTTTGTAAATAAAACCCAAAAAACTGAAAGTGCGGTGGCATTTTTGTAAATCAAAACCCCGGTGGCAATTTTGTAAATAAAACAAATGTAGAAAATGTTTTCTAAATCAAACCCTAGCGTATAGTCCTCTTCCTCACGAGCCCTCCTCACGAACCCGCCGCCGCTGCGGATCATCCTTGTTCCACTGCCGGCTAGCCTCTTCTTCTTCCCCCTCCTCTTCGTCAATGGACTCGATCTCTGCGGCTGAAGCTTCAATGGAGTCGATCCTCTTGTTCTCTTCATCTCTAAGCTTCTTTCTCTGTCCTCTAATATACACTGGTAAGCTATAGTCTGATATAATTACACAGTGAAGATCAGTTTCGTACATGTTCATTTGTTTCGGATACTTTTTGGAGTTCAAAAAGCGAACTAAACTACTGAGATCTTAGAAATCATAAAGATATTCATACATTTCTCTTCCTGATATATAGAGTTTGTTTGTTTTTCACAGATTCTAAGGTTTTAATCGAACCAAATATATTTCTAACAAGGTCAGTGCATTTCGACTACAAAATCTAGGGTTTTACTTTTCCTCATTGAAATTGTCTCTACGATTAATATATACTATTTATAATGCTTTTCTTTGTCGGTAAATTTAGTTGGGTGTTTGATTGAGGGACTGAGTACAGTAGGGGTGTCAACACACATCGTGTGTGGGTTAATTCAACAAGTTTTTGCTTCAAAGTTGTTTTTCGGCCTTCGTTGTTGTATATGTTGATTTTTTTTCAGTCAGGAAATGGACTTGATTCTAGTTTTTGATCATGGGTATGTGGTGGTACTCTATTGGTCTCACAGGACAGACACAAGATCGCATTGATTCCAAGTTCCAACATTATTCCTTTGTAGGCAAACCATTGGGTTTTATATTAAGAGTTGTACAGTGACATTAACGTATATTTAATTAATTAGTCTTGTAGTTAATGATTCCATCTCGGGATGATGTATGAGTTTAATTGTTGAGTCCTCTCTGGGAGTGATGAAAACTAAGTAGATCAAACCTTCAATTTATTTGTCTTTTTTTACGAAACCAGTGTTTGTTTGTTTGTTTGTTTGTTTGTTTTTTTTTTTTTTTAAGAAAAATTTTCTATGAACTTCAATTTCAAATCTACTTACAAATAGTAGCCCCATACTTGAGCTAGAAAATATTACAGATTCTCAAATGAATGCTTGAAAACAAAAAAAAGAATGTTTTTGCAAGGCTTTGTTGCCAGTGGGTTAATTCAGTTTTTCTTTCCTTTGCTTGAGTCTACATTGACTTTTTGATGTGATCTATTTGTTTTTGCAAGGCTTTGTTGCCTTTTTGGATTAGTCTTGTAAGGGTTGCTTCTTTTCCCATTGTTTTGTTCATGATGAATAAAATCTACTTCTTGCTGAGCCAAAAAAAAATGAGTTCTCTTGGCAACCCATCAAAAAGTCTTATTCTAAACAAAGTGCGTTTTAAACTTTGGGGGCATCCAAAAATCTTTTGTCATTTATTAACTAGGTCAAATCAGTCCAAATTCAAACTGGAATGCTCAACTGAACTTTGCTTCCTTTGTGCTTGAAGTGATCGACAAAAAGATTCAAGCTTTTCCTTCTGGTTCCTCATCTTTTCGAGCTATTTCTTTAAGTGCTCACGCTTCCCAACAAGTTCTATGAGGGTAACATCTGATTCCTTACATTTGCTCTTAAAGAATGAAGGTATTTTCCTTGTTGAAATGCTTTATTGATTTTCCTATCTTTTCAATCTCTTGCTTAAATGTTTCAAAGACCTCATTTCTTTTCACCAATACGTCTTGGAACTGCTGGAATTTTTCTCCATCAGCTGTCAACTGTAATTGCAAATTCTTCAGTTGCTAATAGTTGTGAAACTTGTTCTGCATATAACTTCATTTGAGACTGTTCCTGGGTCAATTTCTCTTCATGTTCAATCTGAAGTTGCAAACTTGCAATGTTTTCTGCTTCAACTTGTGTGCATATTGCTATTCAGAAAGAGCAGACTGTTCACCAAACTGCTTCAACTTGTTTTGTAACATTTCATCTTTAAGCTGAGACAAACTTTCATCTTTTTGTGCTTCTAGCGTATTGCTTACTTCCTTGATTGCATCTTTGGAACCTGGTTATTCCACTGGTTGCTCCTTCGGCGATACACAATACTTTACTGTGTCGTTATTCTAATATTTGAATATTATGTATGTGCTAACAAGTATTGTGTCTTTTTATGGCACGGGGCTAATTCAAACACTTCGAACTGGGATTGCTCAATGGGCCAGACATCCTGACGAATTAAAAAAGACAACGGAAATTGGATGATTGACATTGATTATTACCTGTCACAGCAGGTCTTGCTTTCTCAATATTAATGGCATGTTTGATTGTCCCGTTGAATTGAATTGCCCTATTCAAGTTTTTCATAAAAGTTGTATAGACATTCATCCTCTATAATATTCCCATTTAACAAATTGGAATTGCTGAACATATTATGCTTAAAATTACGAATCATTTTATCTCAAGAAAACCTAAATACAACCACGTAGAAAGAAACATGATGCTGATTCTCATTTTTGTAAATGACTTCATTCAAAATGGTAGATTTTATATCAGCGATGATGAATCAATCTGTTTTTGTGCAGATGCGCAAACAGGCCATTGCATTGGTTCTTTATCATCTTCATGGTCCAGCGTAATTATGATCTCGTGGTTTATTCCGTGCAGATTGATCTTGTAGTGTCACGTCTGTGTGCGTCAATTCAGGGTACAAGCCCAGCGCGTTTGGCTGATTGTTTGGGTCTTGACTCTTCCAAGGTGAATATGATCTTCCATAGGCTGGACTTGTATTCAAAGGCGCTTGACTTTTTCCCTTGGGCATTGTTAATTGCGGTATTGGGTGTCATTTAGTAGGAAATTCTTGGCTGCATTCTATTTTTTTTTCTTTATCGTAAAGTCTGGTATGGAGAAATCTTGTGCATTATATTCCTATGATAGCGTTCATTTTTTTTATTTATTTGATAGTTTAGAGTTGTACATTACCATTATGTGTAAATACAAGCGCCTAACCTTTGCCACTATATTTGTTTTAGTTGTTCTGCAAGTTAAAAATATCTGGTACCCCCATAGTTAGGAATTTGTTCTTGTATACATGTTCAAATTGTTAATTACTTGTTCCCTTCAACTATATAATAAGCTGTGATCGAATCACTTTTTCTAAAATAAAAAATTGTGAAATTGTGAATCGAATCACTTTTTCTAATATTAGCATTGATCTTGATCAATATCAGAACTCTGAATTTCTGATTGAATGGTTAGAATCAGCATTGATCTTCTTTTATAGTCAATGTACATCATTTTCTGATAAAGGGGATAGTGTCTTAAAGTTTACATTTTATTAACAATAGTTTTTTCTTCTAATTTTAAATATGGGGGCGGGGGATGAGGAAGACATGAAGAAAGCAGTTCGGATATCATCCAAATCAAGCAAATGGAGTTAAGCTGCTGCCATACATAATCAAGCTAAATGTGTATGGTCTCTCTCTCTCTCTCTCTCTCTCTCTCTCTCTCTCTCTCATACACACATGTATAATGTCAGGATTATTTAATGTTGCAAAATTTTACTAGAAAAATTGTGTTTGCATTGCAAGATTTTATTGGAAAAGGTAACTCTTGCATTTGTCATTCAATTTACTTGGGCAGGGATGGTATTAAGATGCAAAACCATCATGTCTCTGAATCAAGTGCTATCTTCTGTCAATTGTTTCCTGTGCATTTCTCTAACCCTCTTGAGTAGTCTTCCTAATCACTCCTATTTAAGTTTCACTGTGTGACTCCTGTTTTGACAAAGTTGTTATTTCTTTCACTTGCTTGATTTTCTATTTCTATATGTTTTGATAAAGTTACTATTGCAACTTAGGCATAAAGATAGATCTTTATCTTCTTCTTTTTTTTTGTTACGCAATCTTCTAATCTCTGTCTCTCTCCTCTCCTCTCCCTCATCTCTCTCCATGTCTCTCCCAATCTCTCCATCTCCTCTCCTGAGATTTAGAAACCCCCAAAAATGCAACAAGATGCACAGGGCTGTGCACAAACTGTAGCACATGGCCGCACAACCGTGTGCATAGCAGCACATCACAGGTCCATGCACAGGGTTGTGCACAGCAGCACATGGTTGCACAGTCGCATGCACATCAGCGTGCACAGGGCCGTGCACAGGACTGTGCACAGTAGCACATGATCGCACAGCCGCGTGCACAGCAGCGTGCACAGGGCTGTGCGCAACACTTATTAAGCAAATTAAGTCATAATTCGGATTCTCATCCTTATGAATTCATGCTTGCTTTGTTTATGTACCATAATAAAACATTCATTGGTACTTTGACACTATTTTTGGAGTTTATATGGGTTTTTTTAAATTGCTGAGTATGCATTTTCCAAGAGCTCAGTATTTTGGAGCAACCTACCTTCTGTACACTTGAGTGTTGCAGATTGGAACATACTGAGCCTACATTGGCATTGTAAGAGAGTTAGTCTACATATCCTTTAAAATTACCCAAAATTTACAATTGGGCCTTCTTAATCCTAAAAAGCCAAACAACACTATTAGTGGGTCAAATTGGGTAAAGGTAGTAGTGTAGTACTTGTTAAAGTTGATCTTACGATTTTATATTTTATGTTAATATTTTAATATGCAGCTAAGAATTTTGGAGTCAATGAATTTGTGAATCCTAAGGACCATGCGAAACCAATACAGGAAGTTATCGTTGAGCTTACGGATGGTGGTGTTGACTATAGCTTCGAGTGCGTTGGGAATGTCAATTTGATGCCGGGGTGCTTTGGAGTGCTGTCATAAGGTAACTTGTCCCTGAATTGATGACTCGGTCCGTGAGATTGTCTTCTTGCAATCGGGTCTAAAATGATTTTCTCCACACAAAAAAAAAAAAAAAAAAAAACTATTAATGGTAATGAAAAATAAATTGCAGGGGTGGGGAACATCAGTTATTGTTGGTGTTGCAGTAGCTGGTGAATAGATACGTACTCGTCCGTTTATGTTGGTGACTAGCCGTGTTTGGAAGGAACGGCATTTGGCGGATTCAAGAGCCGCTCCTAAGTACCATGGCTAGTGGCAAGTACATGAAGAAGGAAGAGATTGAAGTAATTGTAAAAAGTTAAGTTGATGAACTTGGTTATGGACATAAAGAGATTTGCGTATTTTTATATTTCTTGAGTTAATTTCATGTGTAAGATGTAATGTACTTAAACTAAGAACTTGGATATGGAAAAAGATTTGTAAGATGATATATTTTGTATTCTACTTGTGTTTGGTATAGATTGAGCTTGTTATTTTTGTGTTTGTATTAATTATTATGCTTGTTACTTGGGTGCAAAAAAAAATTTGGGGAGCATATAAAATTATGATTATTTTTTTTAGTTTTTTATTAAAATTTGTAACGGATATACCCGTTACAAAATCCGTTACTAATTTTATGCATTTTGGAAATAAGTAACGGATATAACCATTACTAATTCGTTACAAACCGTTAGTATTTTTTAAATAAAATAAAAGAAGTTGGATATCTATCCGTTACTAAACTAATTTGTAACGGTTATATCCATTACAAAAATTATATTAGTAACGGGTATATCCGTTACAAATATCTGTTACTAATTAGTAACGGATATATCCGTTACAAAAATCCGTTACGAATTTGCAACGCCCTATTTGTAACGGGTATATCCGTTACAAATAATTTTTGTAACGGATATTCCCGTTACAAATCGGGCCATATGGTGTAGTGTACTTTATGAATGCTATAGGTCCATGCTAGGCGACGACAGCGCTGTAACTATTCTATTCTCCCGACAAGGTCACGAGGACCTAAGAGTCCAATGATTACACTCTTTTTAAAACCAAAACTGCTATAGGGCCCTGCTAGGCGACGATAGCAACGTAATCATTCTACTCTAAGCTAATGGCGTTACACTGGTAATGTAACAAGTCATATGAGTTAGTTGTGGTGTCTGTGGTCGAGTTAAAGTCGAATATATCGACACTGCATTGTGTCGTCATACTACCATGTCATATGTTCATTAATATTGCTTGAAGATATTGTGTATCTGCATATCCTTAAATGTATTAGGAATGATCGGTTAAGACGATTTCACTTAGCTTCAAAAGCTAACAGCTACTTCCCTGCCCTGGACATTTTACGTCTAGGTTATTATGAGGATGACTATCAAGGTAACTCTGAAGGTGAATATCACTATACTCAAGATGGGAACTATCAGGAAGGTGATCCTGAGGCAGACTATCAGGAAGAGTTTGATAATGAAGGTTACGGGTTTGCCAGTTAGAAGGAGGACTCTGACCTATTTTCGTGTCAAGACTTCTTTTATGTTTTAAACTACCTTTTGGTTGATGTAATAATTTAATTGGCGTCGATTGCCCAAACTTATCTTTTGTGGTTTTCATTTGGAACTTCTGTAATAGCTTATGTAGCAAAACACTTTAAGTTCCCCAATGAGTACCATTAGACGCTTTCTTAATTCCTTACTCTGATATATATTATGTTAGTATGTTGCACGGACAGGTCAATTTTATGTAACTCGTCATTCCCTACGGGTCTAGAAAGAAAATTTTAAATTTTCCCTATTTTTGGCTACTCCGGGTATGACAGAGAATGTGGGAATCAGAGCCAGGTTTAGTTGTGCTCACTGACTGTCCAACACCCTTAAGATTAAGAACCTTAAGATATTTTAGAAACGACAACCGATACTAAAATAGTCTTTCTGTCAAACAGGTAGTATGGAGAACCACAAGGAAGCCTTTCCCCAAGGTCTAGTCTGCATTGGTGCCGCTTTCAGACATCGGTCTTATAAAAGAATAGGAAAGTTGATGAGATGCCTCTTCTTTATGAAAAAGGTCCCCCCGATCGTGCGTCATATCGTTATAGCACCTCGCCTAGTGCCAATAGAGGTGAATGAAACCTCTGACATTCCTAATGACCCTATGACAATTGACTTAGAAGAAGCACAGACTGAGATAACCCCTCTAGAGACTCCTGTCAGCCCAGTAGACAGCTCTGAAGATGAGAAAGTGGAGATTTACCTGACTGATGAAGATCTCATAGAAAAAGGAACACTGTACACATACGACCCTGACTAGCCGATAGGGTGGGACAATGAAAGATGGATGTCATTTACCCCGCCTGAAGAGATGGACATCTCGGAAGAATTCCCACAACTAGAGGATTAGCACGCCCTAGTTAGCCTATGTCGTATTAATGCTGTATTGGGATTATAATCCCACATTTTGACGGATATATATGTAAAAGTTGTATTTCAAAATTTCTCTTACGTAAATATTCTTTTATTAATAAAAAACCTACCTACTTGCTTTCCGATCTTCCGTGTTTATATCATTTATGATCTAATAAGTTAAATTTTAAGTGATAAACCTTAAGACAATTCGAACCAGTACCCTAATTAGATAGTTCTTCTGATGAAACAGGTAATATGGAACCCCATTATGTTCCGGATCCTTTTGGAGGACGTCTGATTTTTCCCGACCGCATAGTACCAGCAAACCCAGATATATACCATCGCCAAATCCGGGAATTAGCTAGAGACAGAGGGAAGAGAAACTTATGGGTCGAAATAAATAAGAATAACGTTTATAACTATGATACCCTACGCTTAGAGGCAATCTATGAAGCTGAAATCGTCAAGAAAGTCCAGGACGAAATGGTCATGTTACTTAAGAACCCTGAAGACTTTGAAAGGATGCACGATAGTGCCTACCAAATGGCCCCACCGCCTCCTGCACCCCTCCAACAACCCCCGCCATTCCAAGGAGTGCCTATGGACAAAACATAGTCTCAAGAACCAGGCCGCTATGTCAGTGATGACTTTGGAGGTCACATGATTTACCTAGATGGCATCGAACCAGCCGACCCGGAAGGATTCATTGAGAATGTGCAACTGAGAGCCCGCCAACGCCTCCGAGGAGGACTGAGAGTCCAGCGGCATGTATACAATATCTCCGACCCTCACCGACTTCAAGCTGAAGCCATCCATACTGCATACACCCAAGAGATAATGCATGGAGAGATAAGGAGACTAGTAATGAATGATTCAGTCTTCCAATCACTAGTGAACCAGATACTACAAGAACCTTCCATTCACCCTGAAGACCACCTGGTTTGGCCACCTAATGGGAATGCCCCTGCAGAAGTAGTACCCCTAGTGGAAGAACCTGCTACCGATCCTGATAATGCAGGAATGTCTGATGATGAACCGGGTGCATATCTAGAAGACGAGGAAGACGAAGAAGAGGATCCCGAGGAAGAAGAAGAACATGAAGTACCCCATCAGCCTATGGAAGTCCACCCTATAGTAGAAGAGCCTATGGACAATGATGATAATGAAGAGGGTGAAGGCAATGTTGAAATTGAAGATTGGGACTTGGGTGAACCCATTGTGGATGTAGATGGGCCTAACGACTCTGATATGGGAGAAATCACATCTGAGTCAGATATGGATGACTAGCCTAGGACAACCTATTATGATGTATTAGTTATTCTAAGTTTATGTATGTACTAGGTTAACTTTGGGCTTATGACCCTTTATGATGTATGAATACGTGTAATAGGATATTATCCCTTTTTTGTAATCACGTATTCTCGGCTAGTTCAATTCTGTAATCATCGTTTCTAATATTAAATGAAAAAGATGTTTTAGTACCATAATTATATCCATGTTTTTTTGTTTGTTTGTTTAAATCACTTATAAATATGTTAGCAAATATCTGGATGAATCCTGCATATATGTTCTGAGTAGAAGACTTCTGTAGGTAAACCAGATACCCAATGGTAGACTGACCAAGGAGAAATCGACGTTTAGGATTTCCAAACCCAGCTGAAGGAGCACCGGAGCCCATTCCTGCTGGAATGGATCCCACTGGAGTCTTTGGGGCATTCTTACAACGCCTGGAGTACATCGGAAATAATCACGGCCCAAACAACAATGCTAACGTCAATCCCATAGTCCTACCCAGACCATAAGAGGATCGTACGGTGGAACGATTCCGTGCAATGCGGCCAGACAAGTTTAATGGAATGACTGAGCCATGGGAAGCAGAACAGTGGCTTCGCGGACTGGTATGGACATGGGGGATTCCACCACTTGTTTGTTTTGAGATTGTTGACAAGAGGGGGTATTTGTAAAATACAACCGCGCTAAAAGAGAAAAATACACTAGAAAAGTCTACAATTCCTCTGTTTATCTGCAGTTTGAATTACAATACCAGTTTCTACACAAATTGATTAAACAATTATAAGTGGTATTGTTTTAGTGATTATTTGTGCAGATTACTGCTGCTGTGTACAAGATTGAAGAATGTTGATAAAAGGAAGTGCTTAGTCCAGATGAAGACAACTCAAAGCTGAAAAAACAGGGGTCGAGCGATCGAACAATGTTCGAGCGATCGACGTGTCGATCGATCGAGTGGAGTTCGAGCGATCGCAGTTTCTGGAATTTCAATCGATCGAGAGTGTTTCGATCGATCGAACATGCCGTTTATCAGATTATACGCGCACACAGCGAAAACGGGTTTTTAACCCTAGCAGGAGGTTTAGGCTATAAATAATCGTTTTGTTTACGTCCCAGGGGGGCGCCCATACTTTGTTTTCATCAGTTTTCCAGAGAGAGTAGAGAGTTTATCTTATTTTGTAGGTTTTTCTCAAGGATTTTTCATTGTAGCTTGGAGTTCGTAAGGTTTAATAGTAGTTGCTCTTCTCCAGGTTATTTCGTTTTATTTTGTTTACATTCTGCACGTAGTTATTCGTAGTATAATCTTTAATATCGTAGTATTACATGTTAGATGAGTTAAAATCATTGATTTTCATAGTTTTCATGAAAAACTCGCAAACAAACATGATTTTAATGAACTTTTACGTTAAAAATAAATCTGAGACTTCCCAGATCATGTCTGAGTAGTCCGGGGTTGGGAAATCGCGATGAAACCGTGATTTCAGGCCTCTGCCATGCAGTATTTTTATTCCTGTGTTCGATCGATCGAATATAGTTCGATCGATCGGACCAGAGACATAGTCGAGCGATCGAAGATATTTCGATCGATCGAGAGATGAGGAAGTTAGATCGATCGAAAGCGCGTCGATCGATCGAGACCTCTGATTCTTGAGGACATTCAATACAGTATTCCAAGACTTTCTGCTTTACTGATTTGTTATCAAACTGTCCCCAAATGCTCAGTTTGTCAAAACAGTCTTTAAACGTTAAGCCTTAAGGCATTTTCTTTCTATATATTTTGCAAACCACCCTCAATGCTAACACCATTGTAGGTGCGAGTCTTCACTATTGAATTAAACCACCTTTGTGTATTTCGAACTTAATTGTGATGATATAGTCCCGGTCATGAAAGGACTCTTGATTCTATATCCTTAGAGAAGTACGGGATACTGTAGAAGTTGCCCTCCGTTGAGCTTAATTGCATTTGCATGGTAGATGGCTGAATCATAGTGGATTTGTGTGATCCCAACACTTTCTTTTATTAAGAAAAACCGTTTTCAAATCTCGCTTTAGTTAAATAGTTAATTATTAGTTAATTTAATTTAGTCGTTTTTAAGTTTAGTAGTTGTTAATTGTAGAACTTTGTGTTCTACACTTTTCTTAAAATATTGAATTTTCTTTTCTTTTAGAGTCTAATCTAAGTAATTTAATTCTCATCCTTCCCTGTGAGATCGACCTGGTCTTACCAGTTACTACTTGCACATCTACCTACACTTGGGTATAGCACACAAGCGCACACAGAAAAATATTCGTGTCAAGTTTTTGGCGCCGTTGCCGGGGAAGGCGACGATCAATTCCTTAGATTACCTCAATCTTTCCTAATCTATTTCTGTTTTCCTTTTTCTTCGAGTTCTCTAGGTTTTGAATCTTCTTAGGTTCTCTCATTTATGTCCGATAGTTCCGTCTACAGAATTTTCGGAAATCCTCTATATTCATCTAATTCTTCCAGTTCTAGTAACCCTGTCACCACTCCAACTGAATCAATGGATGACGATCAGAGTGAACATGGTGAAAATGTTGTGGTACCAATTGATGATTCACTACACCCGTTGTGCGATCTCATGCAACCAGAACATGCACCTACTCCTTCTTGCATTCTCATTCCCCCACATGCTGGCGAATTTCAATTTCGCAATGGGATGATTCAACTCCTTCCAACATTTCATGGGATGGAAAGCGAGAAGGCATATCTACACGTTAAGGATTTCGAGGATGTTTGTAAAACATTCTCCCAAACTTGTCCTGTAGATGTGACACGCTTAATGTTATTTCCCTTCACCTTGAAGGATAAAGCAAAGGCGTGGTTACTCACCCTGAAACCAAATTCAATCTTCACATGGCATGCGATGAACACTGCGTTTTTGAAGAAATTCTTTCCACCTCGCATGACCACAGAGCTAAAACGCCAAATAAGTTCATACAAGCAGAGGAGCAACGAAACTTTCACCCAAACTTGGGAGCGTTTCAAAGATTTGCTTCTATCATGTCCCCACCATGGATATGAGAAATGGCGTACCATCAGTCACTTCTATGAAGGACTAAATGGTGAAACGAAAAAGCTGGTCGAAACTATGAGCTCTAGACCATTCCTTCGAAAGAACACCGAAGAGGCTGAAGCTCATTTCGAGTGGTTAGCTGAACATGCTCATGAATGGTCTAACTCTGAAGATACACCTCGAACTCAAATATTGAGTGTGGAAAATAAGAGTTTGTACCAATTGAAAAGTGAAGATCATCTGATGAACAAGTACGAAGAACTGGCGAAGAAGGTAGAAGAACTAGGGATACGAGGAGAGAGCTCGAGGCAGGTGATGCCTGAGGAACCATGCGGCACATGCAACATGTTGGGACATACAACTCAAT